>OY253750.1:13511360-13688265 GCA_958009045.1 Oxytorus armatus
AGTAAACGCTCTGCCATAACGCGTCACGGAAGTGTTCCCACTTCCCATTTCTGGGATAACGAAGACCTTTTCCTCGGGTTATGGACAAGCTTGTTCAACATAAAGAATCTCAAACAAAATTTTCATATCTCAGAGCTGCAATAGTCATCGTCTATTCAGAAAATAAAATAAAATGTCTTTACAACGACGATCAAGTGGATAATTTTTCGAGGGCAAGAGACAGAGGTGTTAACGTTGAATTATCGACTAGTTGACAATACATATTTCTTCAGTAAATAATCTTTCCCCTTTAACCGACGGCAAGCAAGTAAAAAAGGCATAAATTCACACGATTTTACATTCCAAAGTTTGAGAATCACGTCCTTTTGTTTGTTAACTATCGATACGTGTATACGAGTGTCAATAGCTTTCTCTCTTTCGTTCCTTCACCGAAATAACATATGGTTTCGTGAACTCGTTCGGTCGGGGGTATATAACACAATTAACGGAGAAAAGCGAAGAGAGTTCTGACCTTGCTTGCACAAAAAATTACGACACCATTTCTCTTCGACGCTGTAGTTTAAGCGCACTCGTATAAGTATGATTTGAAAACGTTTGACTCTCACAGTCAACTTGTGCCTTTGATCCAAATAACGACCAGCTTCAGTAAAACACATTACAATGAAACTTTATCAAATTGTCGTATTGTTTGCCACTATCGTTTTTGTTACGGCGCGCGAAACGACTCGGGCCATCAATCGTTCGGACAATTATTCCGCAAGCAAAGACGAATTTAACAAAGTTGCGGAGAATCGAAAACACAAGCCCTATCACGATTTATTTCTCTGTAAGTTGTTAAATCGAATGGGGAAAAAAAATGTTCTCTCATTCGCAAATGGGCAACGAGATGGAAAGAAAAAAAAAATTGTCGGGTTATGAATTTACAAAATACGGTTTTATCTCTGAAACTTTCAGTCGAGAGGAAGTCCGGCTTCAGCACCGTTTATGTTAATCCTCTTCATGGCATTGCGTGTAATTATTCGCTTCAAATAATGATCTATCGCACGTGTTTGAGTCATTAGTCGAGGTTCATTAAGGTAGTAGTCTGGTAACTTAAGCCGATTTTCATGTCTTTTTTGGAGGGCGTTTTTTGTAGGAAAATAAAAATGAATCGTTTTGGATATTTAGGATGTTTTTATTTACATATTAAAGATCCAAAACATAGTTTATTATTATTATTATTATTATTATTATTATTGATCGAAGTTGGCACCTCGAAAAAAAAGCGCGTGGGTCGCCCCGGTGATTTTGGCTCTTGATGTTATCGGAAATCAAAAATTCTTGATAATTCTTAATCTATAGACATGTCATTCTGGTCGGAACTACTGAAGTTAAATTTCATGGATAAATAACAAAATGGCGAACTTTGGAAAGAAAAACTTTTTTTTAATTAAATAACAAAATGAAATAACAAAAAACTTTTTTTTCCAAAGTCCGCCGTTTTGTTATTTATCCATGAATTTTAACTTCAGCAGTTCCGACCAGAATGACATGTCTATAGATTAAAAATTATCACGAATTTTTGATTTCAGATAACATCAAGAGCCAAAATCACCGGGGCCACCCACGCACTTTTTTTTCGAGGTGCCAACTTCGATCAATAACAATAATAATAATAAACTATTAAATTTTTCAAACAAATTTTTTTTTGTATCTTTAATATGTAAATAAAAACACCCTGAATATCCAAAACGATTCATTTTTATTATTCTACAAAAAAAACGCCCTCCAAAAAAAGACATGAAAATTGGCTTAAGTTACCAGACTACTACCTTAAGGATATTAAGAGCTTACAGTCATGTCCAAAATGTAATGAAGTTTTTTACGATATTACGTTCGATCTAATAATTCTTTTTTACATGTTTTTTATTTTTATTTAAAAATCTGTAATAATTATCTGATTGTAACGTTTTTCTTTTAGGATATTCTCAATACTGAAAGATTCAATGATTTTGCTTAAACACTCGGTGAACAGTATTCACGGATTTGACAGTTCTTCAATAAAAAAATTAAAATATAAATTACTGAAATTTTTAAACAATTGGGATTCTAATCCAAACAAAAAATGAGTTATCAAAAAAAAAAAAAAATGAAGACTATTCAATTATGGATTTTTTTAATGAACAAAACCAAAGCGACACACCTTAAACAATTTGTCAATTTATAAATGAACATATCAACAAATGACATCAACTCGTAAAAAGTAAAAATGTATTCATTAAGCGCCTGAATTCACAGAGAATTTTTCGAACCTATAGAATCGGGTGTAAAAAATGAAAATCAAACCATGAACGATCTTTCAATGAACAAGATCAAATAAGCACGTATTTTCTGGGCAATTTGAATAAAATAAATTATTTCTATAGAAATTAATAGTCAATTATGTCTTCCAATTATCTGCACATTAATAAGCGAAAAAAAATGACGATGTCATTTTTATTTGGTAATATCGTAGAAAACATTGTTTTTTTCTTTTACTTTTTGGAAATTACTGTACCGCCAATATTTCCCAGAGAGGAAGGATAATCAACAGCTATAGAGTAGACGAGAGTCTTTGCAATAAAATACAGGATGGATCTAGCAAAAAAAAAAAAAAAAAACTCCTAATGATTATTCGCAGTTATGGGAGGACTTCAGAGTTTGGTCACGTTCGTTGTGATAAAGATCAAAATTGTTCTCGTCGCGGTGACGATCATCGGCGTTATCGCATTGGCACTGAAATTATTCGGTGTACTCAAGTACACCGGTTATATCTACAAAAACGATTATCCACCTATCGTTCCATCGTCTCAAGAATTCTCACGTTATCCCGGTCCACCCTCGTTCTCACCGCACGATCACGATGGCTACAGCAACGACGATTGGCCGACATACTCGGAACATTACGCGAGATCATCGAGTAAATTTCCCAAGAGGTACGTGCAAAAATAAATAATCATCACAATCTATAATTACAATGTGTGCATATATTTCATGAAAAAGTGATTTTTTTGCTTAGAAAAAAAAAAAAAAGAAAGAAAGTACTTAAACAGAATAATTTTCGTTGTAGTCTATGGAAATTCCTTTTTACGACATTGAATTTCATTTACAGCGTGAATATGACGGAAATCATGTATTCGTTTATGAACGTCGATAAAAACGAATGCCAGGCTCGTTTGATCTGTGAATTTGAGATTATGCTCTCAAGCTCACCGCTGTATAATTATTTAACGAGGTAACTTATCGACAAAATTTCACGATTATTTATTACTCATATTAGGTTGTATTTATTGTAAAATTATCCTCGTCGTTCATCAGCCAGATTATTGCGAGAAAAGAGCTGACGGGATCGAATAATCACTTTGAAGATTGCACAGCGTATTATACAAAGTGTCTTGGATCGACAGCGAAGCGTTTGACACGACGAAGAAAAAAGACACGCGACGAGAGAAGAGGCGATAATCAACGGATTATTCACAAATGGTGAAATAAATTACTGTTACTGAAGCAACAAAAAAAAAAAAAAAATTAAGACTGAAATAAATTACGAAATTCGTTCGAATCAAATATTCTCCTTCCCCCTCTCCCCGAGAGAATGCAAATCGACGAAACGTTTTTCCAAATATCCTTTCCAAGGATAAAGAGGAGACTCGACAGAAAAGGCTCGTTCCGATAGATTCA
Source organism: Oxytorus armatus (assembly GCA_958009045.1). Taxonomy (NCBI): domain Eukaryota; kingdom Metazoa; phylum Arthropoda; class Insecta; order Hymenoptera; family Ichneumonidae; genus Oxytorus; species Oxytorus armatus. The sequence continues at coordinate 13,515,060 of OY253750.1, forward strand.
CGGTTTTTTTTTTTTTATTTTTTTTTTTTTTGTTGAGAACTCACAAATATAACTCGAAATCTACTCGTGCCGCGCTATAAAATTGTCCCAGCTGTCCGGTTCGTCGTACCCATGCACCGCTCTTGAAATATCCCTCTTTCGACCACGCTTGCATCTGTTCAGTAGCATGAGGACCGTTAATCTCGGCGTCATCGTTCTGCGACCATTTCAATTCCCAGGTTACGTTATCCTCCTCCGCGGATTGATCCTTGTTCGTTTCGTCGGTTTCCATCGATTTGTCACCGCTCGTACTATCGTTCCCCACAAGTTTCGCCTTTTCCTTCGTATCAAAATCATCGGCGTACATATCCAATTCCGTGTCTTGTTTTTCTCCTTTATCAACCTGAAAACAAATGCGATCATTCATTGAGACTCGTGGTCTCGCGGATTTAAAAATGATCTTGATCGGCTAAACGTAAATATTAAATGACTAAAACGAATTTAGGTTGCAGAAATTTTACCTTCTTTTTTATAAAATCATAACTCTCTTGATAGATATCCATGTTTCCGGTGCGCGTGAGAAGTTCGTTAGCGAGTTCCGTTAGTTTAAAAATTTTTTCGGAATTTTCATTGCTATCGCCTGTGTCGTTACCCTCTTTCTTTTTCTTCCATCTCTCCGCCGTTGTCATTCGCTTTTTACCCTTGCCCAATCGACACAAGGCCTTTGATACCGTTTCGCCGGTTTGCAGATACTCCAGAATTTGTTTGTACAGCGGAGTGGGATCGAACAAAATGTCTGGCTCGTCGTCACTGTCACTGTCGGCCAGACCTTTTGTCGCGTCGTCCGACGTGCTCTTTTTATCACCAGCAGCTTTCGGTGCAATCTGTTTAAATTAACGCGTCGATTGTGACAATTGTAAAAGAGAATAATGAATAAATACATTAATATATAAATGGTGTAATATTTTCAATCTTATTTAAAATGAACAACGATCGTAAAGTACCTGGAGATGAGTTTATTTAAAATAATCTGCTGATTCGTTAGCAAAGAAAATCTTAGAATTGCTGTTTTTCAAACGTAACAGATGATGCGCAACATTTTTAGCACTTGTGAAAAATATCTTGCGAAAAAGAACTGAAACTTTTTTGCCAAAGAAGCAAAACTGGACAAGAAAAGGTAACGAACAAACCTGAACCCAATTTATGTTGTCCAGCCAATTATCTCTGATCTTTTTCTCCTTATGCCAGAGATAATGTCCCTCTTTATCGAAATGACCCTCCTCGAGTTCCTCTTTCATATTAAACGCTGTAAATCCAGCGCCAGCTTCGGCGGTCAAAGGTTCATCGTCGATACCTAGTTTGGAATAATTGAGTATGAGCGTAAAGTATGAGCGTCCCAAATAAGTAAAGTTAGGCAAAAGTGGAAAAGGTGCTATGAAAATAAAAAGTGAAAGTTACCTTCAAAATCTTCCTCGTTCATAACGTTGTATCTGTCTTCGTTGACCTCAGCATCTTCCTCGTCGGAGTCAAGAGAATTTTGAATGATGTTTGGTTTGTTTGGTGGCTGCTTCCAGTTTGTCAAATTTTCCACATACTCGTCCAATTTACGTTTAGACATTTTTGAATATTTTTCTTTTTAACACAGGTTCAACAGGCTCTCTATACAATCATAACCTCTTTGCAACGCTTTTCAAGTAGAATAAATAACTTCACTGTTCATATTCTTCAATATCTTATTGTTGAACGCCACGCGTAGATCAGAAATTATATTTTCTCTAATTGCTTTAGAAAACAATGAGAAAAAAGTAAACACAAGGATACGTGGATTTTTGTGGCTGAATTAGATTTTGTCAGCACTGGTCAGCACGTAGTCGGCAACGTAATAATAAAAACCATTAAGAGACCTTCGTGAAGTCAGCCGGGTTGTTTTTAACATTTCGCGCCACCTGCAGTGCTACTGTGCAGTTAGGTGAGTAGGAACCCGTTCTTATCGACTGCTGGTATTTTTCGTGCACAAACTTGGGGTGCATTTCAAAGCCCCGATACGATTCTCCTGCATGGTTATATTATTTTGTAATAGGTGCGGCGGGGTTTTGACTGTCGGCTCTTTGATATGCTCCACAAACTCCCCCATATATGAATTTCACGCTTTCAATGGCGCCAAATTCGAAAGAAAATAAACGTCATAACACGATATCTTTTATTCGTTATTTTTGGTTTATTTTGTAAAATTATTTCAAGGTAAAGGCATTATATATAAAAATCACAAACACATGGTACATCTCGTTAACGAATAAAAAATAGATCTTCACAGTCGTAATTAATCGAGCTAATTTGATATGACGGAAGAATCCGATTTCAATTGATAATTTTAATTATTTGACTTAGTCGGCTCGCACCACCATTGAACGTGATGCAGCGGCGTTATTACGATAAACGTAAACTTGTAAAAGTATCGCCACGTCTATCATGACTTGTAGAGCACCGCATATTTCAAACTGAATTGGTGCCTCTCTGTGTATAAAGTAACAGGTTTTAAAAGTATCACCGACCATCCACATCAGAACCATGGCTATACTGTAAATGAAATATGAACGAAAAAAAAAATATTACAAATAAAAGACATATTTGCAATTGTATATTATTTCATGGAAATATTTTCAGCGTACCTCATGCCATCGGTTGATTTATTGCGTAAATTTCGCATAAACTGCGGTACACCCAACATCGCTTCGGTCAACGATGCCATGAGGCCGATACCCTCGACAAAGATCACATAATCCGCAAAAATGTACACGAGTATACCGCCGAGTATACCCAAAAGCAACACAAAGTCCAGGTACGACTGGAAGTCTGTCCATTTCCAAAAGTATTTAGTGTCCAAATCTAATGGAATTATCGTTAAGAATAAAAAAACGGGGATTGCGGTAAGTACACGGTTGATAAGACATCGGTAGGATAAAATAAAACGAGGATTCGATGGATGGTTTGTGGAAATAAAAAAATATAGTTTAGAAGAGATTCTTGCCACTCACCTGTGAACACTCGTTGCTTAGATTTTATTATTTGATTCTTATTGCGTATATCCACGCACACTTTGATCATCATTAGCATTGTTAAATTCATCAAAATGCTTTGTAACAGCAGGGGCATCTCATAATATTTTCCAAACCTGAATGAAAAAAGTGGAGAAATAAGAATCGCTTCATCGGGTTTAGTTGACCTTTAGTTCAATAACTTTTAGAACTATGTAAATTGTAATGCGACTTGTGGCTATAATTGAAAACAGAAATTGGAGCATCAAATAAAAGCTCCCAACGATGCGTATCAATTGTACTTATAATTACAACTATCCAAGAAGAATTGTAAATGCAATAACATACAAACCAGAACAGTATACGAAGAGTATTAGCGACAAGTAGAGCCAGACAAACGTAAAGAGAAAAACCTTCTGTATCCTCTTTGCGTCTAATCTCTCTGTACTGCGGAATATAAGGAACGACACCGCCAAAGATCATAACTCCAACGGCGATCCATCCCATAACATCCGTTATGCTCACTTCCTCGTAGGTGATATTCATTTTCAGATTTCTTTATCTTTCCTTCGTAGCTACCTCAACATTATTACTGTGCCACAAAATAAACGTCAACGTAGATAAAACCTCAGCATCGCAGGCATGAAAAGTAAAAAAATAAACGAGTTTTTTGCGATAAAGCGAAAAAAAACGTTTCAAGGTTATGTCACACCGATGCTCGAGGATGTCATATTTCGTTGTTTTTACACTTGCGTTTCATAAATAAACTGTGAGATCGCGAAATAACTTTGATTCATCGAGAACTAAGACATCGAGAATTAACGGAAATCTTCGATAAAGCCATTGTTCGTTATTTCAGTGAATAAATATTTGAAAAAATTCTTTGGTACGTAAAAAATGGTTGGAATCGAGTTGTAAGTTGTTCACTCGACGCGACACCCACGCTATACTAATGTCTGATTAGATTTGTCCCTTTCGTCATTTCCTCGACTCGTTATCGTTTATTAACATCTGTTAAGTGGCTATCACGTATCGTTGGTCTTGATGGAGAGGGTAAAAATAACGAACACCGGCTAATAGAACGTTTATAGCTGGTTATAGCACTATAGGACTGCTGTAGCACGCACAGCTGATCGTTTTCACTTGTGATTTTTGTTCGTTGTTGAATTAAAAATAGTTGACGGTACACGTGGAGACTATTGAGTATTGAAGGGTTAAGTATTTTTGCATTCATTCCAAGTCCATTCAATCGATAAATTGATTTTATTGGTTTTGAGTCAATTTTAACGAAATTTTAGGTTATGTAATAGTTTAGGTTATGCTGTTTTTGCAGTTGCGTAATTAAAACATTCATGTTTATGTTGGCTAGAGCGTATTTCGAGGCCAAAATAGTATTTATTGATTTATTAATTTTAGTCAACTATTTCGGTTAATTGTCCCTTCGCAATATAACCCAAATTTTAATTGATACTGAGAAAAATTAATGCCCAGAAAATATTTTTATATCCCATTGAAACAGTATTTTGAGAAAAAAAGAAATGTTGGCTAGAGCGTATTTCAATGCCAAAATAGTATTTATCAATTTATTAATTTTAGTCAACTATTTCGGTTAATTGTCCCTTCGCAATATAACGCAAATTTTAATTGATACTGCGAAAAATTGATGCACAGAAAATATTTTTACATTTCATAGAAACAGTATTTTGAGAAAAAAAAATGTTGGCTAGAGCGTATTTCAATGCCAAAATAGTATTTATCGATTTATTGATTTTAGTCAACTATTTCGGTTAATTGTTCCTACGCAATATTACCCAAATTTTAATTGATACTGAGAAAAATTGATGCACAGAAAATATTTTTGCATATCAGAGAAACAGTATTTTGAGAAAAAAAAATGTTGGCTAGAGCGTATTTCAATGCCAAAATAAGATTTATCGATTTATTGATTTCAGTCAACTATTTCGGTTAATTGTTCCTACGCAATATTACCCAAATTTTAATTGATACTGAGAAAAATTGATGCGCAGAAAATATTTTTGCATATCAGAGAAACAGTATTTTGAGAAAAAAAAATGTTGGCTAGAGCGTATTTCAATGCCAAAATAAGATTTATCGATTTATTGATTTCAGTCAACTATTTCGGTTAATTGTCCCTTCTCAAAATAACCCAAATTTCAATTGATACTGAGAAAAATTGATGCGCTGAAAATATTTTTACATTCCATAGAAACAGTATTTTGAGGAAAAAAGAAATGTTGGCTAGAGCATATTTCAATGCCAAAATAGTATTTATCAATTTATTAATTTTAGTCAACTATTTCGGTTAATTGTCCCTTCGTAATATAACCCAAATTTTAATTGATACTGAGAAAAATTGATGCGCAGAAAATATTTTTGCATATCAGAGAAACAGTATTTTGAGAAAAAAAAATGTTGGTTAGAGCGTATTTCAATGCCAAAATAAGATTTATCGATTTATTGATTTCAGTCAACTATTTCGGTTAATTGTCCCTTCGCAAAATAACCCAAATTTCAATTGATACTGAGAAAAATTGATGCGCTGAAAATATTTTTACATTCCATAGAAACAGTATTTTGAGAAAAAAAGAAATGTTGGCTAGAGCGTATTTCAATGCCAAAATAGTATTTATCAATTTATTAATTTTAGTCAACTATTTCGGTTAATTGTCCCTTCGTAATATAACCCAAATTTTAATTGATACTGAGAAAAATTGATGCGCAGAAAATATTTTTGCATATCAGAGAAACAGTATTTTGAGAAAAAAAAATGTTGGTTAGAGCGTATTTCAATGCCAAAATAAGATTTATCGATTTATTGATTTCAGTCAACTATTTCGGTTAATTGTCCCTTCGCAAAATAACCCAAATTTCAATTGATACTGAGAAAAATTGATGCGCTGAAAATATTTTTACATTCCATAGAAACAGTATTTTGAGAAAAAAAGAAATGTTGGCTAGAGCGTATTTCAATGCCAAAATAGTATTTATCAATTTATTAATTTTAGTCAACTATTTCGGTTAATTGACCCTTCGTAATATAACCCAAATTTTAATTGATACTGCGAAAAATTGATGCACAGAAAATATTTTTACATTCCATAGAAACAGTATTTTGAGAAAAAAAAAATGTTGGCTAGAGCGTATTTCGATGCCAAAATAATTTAATTAAATAGTTAATTGTCCCTTCGCAATATTTCCCGAACTTTCATTAAAACTGAGAAAAATTGATGCGCAGAAAATATTTTTGCATATTATAAAAACAGTATTTTGAGAAAAAAAAAACGGTGTATTATTCTTTTATTTAGAAAATGGCATCATCGAGAGCCATCAATCATCTATTTCGCAGAACACCGATGCTATCAGTCATACCGATCCTATCACCTACTTGCCGCTCCGGTGTTCCATTAACATTAACTCAGACGCATCGATACTCTAGTGAAAAGTCTTTAACAAAGGGAGAACGCAATGAATCTGGAAATCGGTTACAGACTGGCTTTGCGGATGTAGGTAATTGTTGTTCAATCAATTTTATAATTTTTCATTTTCACCGTGCAACGCAACGAATGAGGTAAATTTTAATTTGGTTTTTTTTTTGTTACGCAGTTAAGGAAAACACAAAATCAGCCTGGTACATGAGCGTAATTGTCGCAGGAGTAGGAGTGACCGCTCTGATGTTTTATGCAATATTTAGAGAACTTTTGTCCGGCAAAAGTCCAAACAGCGTTTACGCCAAAGCTGTGGAACATTGCACGGAAAATTCGAAAGTGAAAGATGCTCTGGGTGAGCCTATAAAAGCCTACGGTGAAGAAACTCGTCGAGGTAGACGTGGTCACGTGAGACACAGTTTGTACCGGCAAAACGGTGTAAATCACATGAGAATGCAATTTTACATTCAGGGAATTCGTCAACGTGGCACTGTTCATTTGGAAGTTCGAGAAGTGAGTATATTTGTGTTACGCTCAACAATTCTCTCACAGATGCTCAATTACTTTATTGTTCTTTTCCTCCAGAACGCATCAGGCAACTACGAGTACAGATACCTGTTCGTACAGCTTGAAAATTTTGCTCGTAACGTTATCGTTATCGAGGATAACAGAGCTACGCCCGGAGTACAAATTGATAATTTCAGCAACGAGCCCATTCTATCACTTACGTAATTTTGTGAGAAATCGCGAATGCCAGGATCATTTTAACGAGAAACATTGTAGATTTTATTCTTATCCCGCAATTGACCCGGCCTTCAATCCCCGATCGAGAGACTGTATCGAATATTACCATAATAAAACGAAAACTTTTTACCATTCATTAGTTACATTTATTTCAATGGTAAATTATAATTCAGGAGAAATTGAGAAGAAATACAGTGAATTTAAAATCAATTAATTCGAACTTGTAAACTTTTTCGAGTAAAAAATATAATTTTTATTCACTTCCGTGTTCATTCGTTAATTTCCAATACTTAAATATAGGACAGATGAATAAAAACTTTATGTTCAAAAAATTCGAGGGTCATGGCTCGGATATTCATCATCTCAGTCCCTCTTTAATAAATTGCACTTCCACCGAGCAGACTCCTGACTAACGTTCCCGACCTCTTGGCCTCAGGAATGACTTTAATTGATTTAAATCATTATTTAATAACGTATATCGCATTGAACCTGATATGTCTTCGATCCGCGAAGGTTTTTATCTCCAACCGCGCGTGACTAACACAAACAGGCATTGCGACAGAGGGACCGAGTATGCCAATAGGTCCGTATGTGAGTCTGAGTTTTCCCGTTCGTAGTACTTGTGAACACGAGACAGACGTTGTAATCGTATAGGGATAGAACGATGATGCATGTCTCGTTAAAAAGGCGAGACGAACAAATGCAAAAGTGAACGATGACTAGCAGTGAGAAAAGTCTAAAAATGATGCTTGCCACACTGGGACATCCGTTCTGATACTAATAGTTCAACGAATCTTACGCACACACATTTTTCGATAGTTTAAATTTATAACGACGTAACTAGTGTGTTTAACTATTGACTTTACGATCTTATGACGTTAGGCCATTCATATATGTAATAATTATAGTCATATTACTCACAAGCTATCTACGAAGCGTTGGAGTATCATTGTCCCGTGGAGGTAGAAGGAATTTCCAACTGTATACACGAGAACGAATAAAACGAGAAAAAGAGAGAAAGAGAGAGAGAGAGAAGCCTTGGTTTAGTCTTGGGAGGCGCCAAAAGTTGTTCGAAGTAGGGAGATCGTATCGTGACGTTCCGATACACCGATAGTATATGAGTCGATTATAACAGTCGTTCCCGTACCGGCGACTATAATCAACGCTTCTTTATTGGCATACAATAAAAATTCATTTTTTCCTTTCAACTCAAAGTGAAACATGTCGATTTGTTATAACGTTGCGCCTTTCGATTAGGAAACGGTCAATTCATCGCTACGCTCTAAATGTGCATTCGGTGAGATGCACAAATACGTTCGTTGCAGAAGCCACTCGACAGTAACGTGAAAACTGTGAATAGAGTGATTGTGAACAATTTTCGTGGAGTACAATAACTGAAGTCTAATTGCGACGATTAAACGTGATATATAAGAGAAAAGATTTTAAAAAAAGAAAAAACAATGGGAAATTGTTGTTCAGCCTTTTCGAGATTCAGAGCTGTTTTTCGGCCACATCAAGAGGGAACTGATCTTAAACCAATTTGCACGAGGCCCGAATGTTTGCCAAGACCACCGAGAACTTCTATCACCGGTACGTTGTAATTTATTGATTCATCCAATTTTTTAATTATATTCAAAAAGTAAATTTGCATTTATTACTAGAAATGTCAGCTACCAAACTTCAAATTTACAAAAAATGTTAACTAACAAAGAATTTGTTAAAAAAACAAATACATTAATGAATTACAGTGTCAAATATAATTGAAAAAATTGTGTTTACACGTTGTCAATTATGAGGAAGAAAATTTACTTCTTTAACTAAATTCTCACAAATGTATTTATAACGCATAAAACATAGATCTTTGCGACGCTTCGCTAAACTGTGAGGTAACAAGATTTTCCTGATGTTCCTTTCGCCTCGGGGAGGGATTCAAAGGTATATCTATCTGTTCTTCGCAAAGGGGTTGCACGAGTAGCACGTGCGAGAGTAGAATTAATTTCTGCAGCGTGCTACAATTTTGTCTCATATTTATAAACTTGAAATTCAAGTCACGAGCCCCATAGCCCTGCGTGCTTGACCTTATCATTAAAAGGGGTTAATGGACCATGAGTTGTGGTGAAAAAGACATCTCAACTAGACGAATCTTTTACTTTTCGCGAATTTTATTACAAACGTGGTAAAAGCTGAGATTTAGAGAAAAATAAAATTGATGCGTATTAGGGATTTACCATTTAAAAAAAAAAAAAAAAACAATGAGGCGAACTTCGGATAACTACGTTTCTTTTCTTTGAATGAACGAAAACGTAATTTTACCACAACGCAATCGTTGTAGTAACGCAATCTTTAAAAAAAAACATCAATATCCAACATCCAGGGACACCTGGATTATTTACTTCCTGTCAGGGAACGTCATGGTCGTGACATCATCCGCGAAGGTCTTCTCGTTAAATTTCAAACTGAACCACGCGCTTCTCACGCACGAACCTTATAATCCTCGACGATTTCTTCGTACAGATCAACAAACCAAAAAGTACGAGTACTTAAAGACGTTAAGTTTCAAGTTGGAAACGCCCTGGGGTCGTAACTCAAAATGCTTGTAATCCCCCAACCGATTGCCTTGACCACTTTGCCGAGAATAGACCAAGCTACAATTTTAGTTGCGAAACAGCGTTACTGTACCGTATATACATACCTAAAGTGCAATATACTATGCACAGCCAAAGGCTGGAAGACTCTTTCACGTGTCGAACTAATCCAAGTGATCTTTCGATCGACGAACGAACGTTCCACTAAAAGTCTTTCGGTCAAATTAATCAAAAGAAAAAAACTAAAATAAACGATAGAAAGTTTAAAATACGCTTGAAGGAATTTCTACAAAGAATGATCTTTCTCCCGTCGTTTATATTGAGGAATATCGATGCTAAATTTGTAGGAAAATGTGTGGGCAGTAAATCACATTTGCGTCGAACGATAACAGAGAGGCTCGTTGTTCGTAGCCCTCGCCGCACGGTTTATTATTTCTTAGAGATTTAAGATTAGTATGATCGGCTTTTATAAAATGAAAATAAGCGTTAACGAAATCTTGTAACAGATGGGAAGTATCTTTCTTTCTTCCGCTTGCGGTACCAACGAACGGCGTCATTTATTCTGGAAACCTCTCACCGGACTATATATAGATATAAATCAACTTGGTATCGTTGGCTTCGCGTAACCTTGATAATTCCGGATAAGCGATATAAATGAAAGTGTCGAAATTACGCAAGTGATGATACCGTATTAATTATCTCTCCGCAGCGTCCGCGAGACTCATGGAATAATCGTTGAATTGCCTTGCGGTATTTTTTAATTTTTTAATTGTTTGTAATAGGTAAACGTTGGGCGATGTTCCGAATAGCGATGAGTGTTGTAAAATTGGCTTGTAAAATTGGCACGGAATAATCGTTGAATTCCATGCGGTATTTTTTATTTTTTAATTGTTTGTAATGGGAAAACGTTGGGCGATGTTCCGAATAGCGATGAGTGTTGTAAAATTGGCTTTTGTTTGCACACATGGGATGTTGCGATACCCGTACCCACACGAGTTTAACGCCAATGAAAAAAAAAACCATTGCGCAACGTACGGAATGTTGGAAAATGTACTTTTTCCATATACTTTCCCAACTGCGGTCGGTTAATATAATATAGTGTGGGTATACACTCGTAAGTACATGCGTATATACAGGCTATTCCATGCGGAGCAGATGCTTTTAGACAAATTTTTTTTTTTTTGCTGCTATTTAATTTGTTAACGGAGATTGTAAAAAAGACATTAAGAAAAACGACGTTTCAGATCTTATTTTTGAAGGTGCTTTTTGATTTTTATTTTTTAAGCCAAAGCTTCCGATTTAAGGGCCCACATACCCCTGCACGCGCTGACAAACCGAGTAAATTTGAAAAATTATTACAAAGGTCATATGGTGAAAAATGAATTAAACTGTTGATTTCACATTTTTTATTAACTTCTCAACTATACCAAAAAAAAATTTTTTAATTAAAAAAAAAAATTACCACTATTTTTTACGGGTATAAATGGACTACGGATGAAAACCATGGCGCCACCAAAAACCATTGTCGACATCATAACTTCACCAAAAATTATCCAATCTCCAAAAATACAAACAAATCTAGTAAAATAATGTAATAGTTATAGTCGAACGGAGAGAATTTCTTCTTTTTTTTTTTTTTTCAAAAATAAAGAATTACAGTATTTCAAACTTTAGTATGCAATTAAAAAAAAATTAGTGCTTAATAATTTATAAAAAATTGTTCAATCAAAAAGTTAAAAAAACTTCTCGTCAGGCTATGAAGAAAATAATTATCAAGATTAAAAAAAAAGTTAAAAAATATTACGAATTGACTGAGTGAATTTCTTTTTTTTTTTTTAAATAAAGAAATTACAGTATTTCAAACTTTAGTATGCAATAAAAAAAAAAATTAGTGCTTAATAATTTATAAAAAATTATCCAACCAAAAAATTAAGAAGACTATTCGCCAGGCTATGGAAAAAATAATTAACAAGATTAAAAAAAAAAAATTGAAAAATTAAAAAAATTGACTGAGGCATCGTGCTGACACTGTCTAAAAACAGTTTCGAGAAAAAGGCGTTTAAATAATGTTATTATTTTTGAAAAAAGGTTTAAAAGTTTTTTCTCTTATAGTTGGAAAGTTAATAAAAAATGTGGAATCAACAATTTAATTTTGTTTTCACCATACAACCATTATAATAATTTTTCAAATTAACTCGGTTTTCAGCGCGCGCGGGGGTATGTGAGTCCTTAAACGGCTCCCATCAGTCCTCTGCAGAAAAAAAATTGTCCCACTTCATACCTACATACGAAACGAAAAATTGGACGGTTTTGTAAAATACGAATAAAAAAAATACAAACTTTAGCTATAAAAAATGTTGAGTCACATCTCAGTCGACGTTCATTTCTATATTGATATTAATTTTTCATTTGCTCACAAAATAGTCGAAAAACTTCAAACGCGAGTATAAAAAATTGATGAATCGTATCAATAATGGTAAAAATCGGAGGTTGATCGAGTTCACACGGAATAGCTCATATATATTTCTATGTGAGTATATTTCTACGTGAGTATAGATACACGCAGAGAATCAGCTGTAAATTGTCACGTTCTTTTCTCAATAATTGTTCGTAAAATTAACGCTCACGGTACCGAACGAGTCTTTCTCTCGCTCGAGTCTCGAACGTCGAAGGTCTCGTTGCATAATTATGGTCGATGGGCAATCAATCAGGAAATTTATTCAAAGATATGATGTAGCAAAGTGTAACTACAGATGTAAAAATTACACAATTTCTCCGAGAACTCGAGTGCCAGCAATGATATATTTCATTCTGTTTGTTTTATTTTTTTATTTTTTTTCATTGGATGAAATCATACTTCACTGAATGAGACCTTAAACTTTATCGTTTCATTGCCAAATCCTTTTACGCGTAATGCAAATTTATTCAGATGCGACAGTTGTGCGGGGGCGAGATTAGTCGAGCAAAACACTGTTATACATATATTATTGTTAATAATTCACAGAGCAGAGTGAGATATAATACAGGGGCGTGCGTAACGTATGAGACAATTTGTAACGAGTTCTCGAGACAAATTGTCTCCCAGCAATGAGAATATGGTCAGAATAAAAAGTGGGATGCGTCACGATAAATAACTCGGTGTGTTACACACTATCGTTACGCGTACGGACTTACTGTTGTAGACGAGTTACCGAGGATATAGAAGTGGCTTTTATAGCAATCGAAATTCTTGTAAAAGGCTAAAATAAACTTTTTAAATCCCTCTTTTTCATTTCTCTCTCTCGTTCTATTTGTGCATTGTCAAAAAAAGGTTTGGGAGTTTATGACCTAAAAAAGAAATAAATTTTCTTCTTTCTCATCTCTTGATTCAATTACGAGCATTCATGCAGTTACTCGGATAAGTTCTGATTTAAGGTAGTAGTCTGGTAAGTTAAGTCGATTTTCATGTCTTTTTTGGAGGGCGTTTTTTTGTAGGAAAATAAAAATGAATCGTTTTGGATATTTAGGATGTTTTTATTTACATATTAAAGATACAAAAAAAAATTTGTTGACAAAATTTAATAGTTTATTATTATTATTATTATTGATCGAAGTTGGCACCTCGAAAAAAAAGCGCGTGGGTGGCCCCGGTGATTTTGGCTCTTGATGTTATCTGAAATAAAAAATTCTTGATAATTCTTAATCTATAGACAAAACTACTACGTCGATCGGAACTACTGAAGTCGGGCGGACTTTGGAAAAAAAAACTTTTTTCCAAAGTCCGCCATTTTGTTATTTATCCATGAAATTTAACTTCAGTAGTTCCGACCAGAATGACATGTCTATAGATTAAGAATTATCAAGAATTTTTGATTGGCCACCCACGCGCTTTTTTTTCGAGGTGCCAACTTCGATCAATAATAATAATAATAATAAACTATTAAATTTTTTCAAAAATTTTTTTTTTGCATCTTTAATATGTAAATAAAAACATCCTAAATACCCAAAACGATTCATTTTTATTTTCCTACAAAAAAACGCCTTCCAAAAAAGACATGAAAATCGGCTTAAGTTACCAGACTACTACCTTAAAAAAATAGTTTTTACTAACTTTTATTAATAAATCTGTGATTTAGAACATTTAAAAATAATTATTGTCCCACGTGTGTGACATGGGAGATCGTCGAGCCGCGCACCGACCACGCTGCCACTGCAGTGGCTTCGTTCAATTTACCAACAATGTTGAAGTTTACATCGTCGAAATATAACGAAAATAGATTTAAAAAATTTTTATTTTCAGTTTTGCTCTCGCTTCTCTTGCCGATTTATGCTCAGGTTCTTGAATCAGATTCCAAAGAAACATTTTAACATTTTTTCCCTTCGATAATTCAACTTTAAGTTGGCTGAATGGTATAAAAAAATCTATATTCGTTGGATTCCAACGATGCAAACTTCAACATCATATTCACTAATTTCATATCTAAAATCATTCGCGAGAATCCTATCGATTCGTAAAAAACTCTGTCGGTAAAATAGTTAGCTCAGACGTTGGTTAATTTATAATTGAAACGTATTAATATGCATGGTTGAAAAAATTCTCGTCAAAATGCAAAATCGGTTATGCATACGTGAACATCCTCGCTGGATTCATCATCATATACGATAGGCTGATGTGCAACGACGGATGGAGTTTCTATCTTTCTCCCGGCGGATTTTAGCAAGAGCCGTTCATTACCAATCGGCGTATTTAGCAATTATCGCGTTGAGCTACCGTGAAAGAATAATCATTGAGAATTGCAATTTTACACACGTGAAATGTACTAATATAGCTCGTTCAAAACGTTTTGCAATTATACTAAAGGTATAATGGTAATGTCTCGCGCGAAGTCTACTTCTCGTAGGATTAAATCGTTGCAATTAATGTACAATATATACATGTATATTATATAAACTTTGTGGGGAAAAGTGACGTTACACCCGCCCATGTAAAATTCTACAGTTCAAGACTCGACGGTGAATCTCCCTTTCTCTCTCGCAGGCACGTGTCTGATATCAATTACTCGGACTCAGCCGATCCGAGGCATTATCTACAGTTCGTTGAATGCTTCCAAGGATAATTAAATGGATTTTGCCCGAGTACTATAATTCTAAGAGATGTTTCTCTCGACATATAGACATTAAATAAAACAAATCACCATAAGAGCGGCTTGTAATACACCTTGTAAGAGATTTTCAGTAGAAACACACCAGATATAGTCAGACACAAATTACTCATGGCCAATTCTGATCAGGATTCGATTCGATTTACAATTAACCCAGAATACGGATAACATCCGTCATGCGTATATTCTTTAAATGGTTACTTTCGAGCGTGCGAAGAGATTGAAAATACGTGTTTTTTTCTTTTTTTTCGTACGAACCATATTCAGTCTTGGATTTATGGAATTTGTCGTTGTGACGATAGAAGAATCGCGTTGATACGTTCTTTCGTTAAAATGACTAGCAGTCAATCTTTCTTGCCATATAGGACGATTGTAATCGTGCAATTTTGCGTTTAGATTGTCCAAAGAGTCTTGGCAAAGTCTCGATAAGTTTTTTGCTCGTTAAAAACGATTAATTTATTTATGAGAACGTAAAGTGAGCGATGAGGGTTGTGGGGGTCCTTGATGACGAGTTCAAAACTCTCACGCTCGCGCACAGTTTTATCGCTGCTTTATGTTTCTTTGAGAACTATGAAATGCGTATACAGAAGCGCAATTCTTAGGTGGGTGCCAGTTATGGCAACGCAAAGAGGAGAAACGTATAAATGCGTGGACGGAAACCTTGAATGCTTCTCTATGAAGCATTATAAATCGTAATTCTTTCTCTCTCTCTCTCTCTCTCTCTCTTTCTCTCTCTCGCTTCGATTGGCAAACGTATGTACATCATGGAGATTTCCCGTGACGCTTGATCGCGGATTTTCCACAGGTGCAACCCACCATCTCGTCATTCTCATTCTTAATGTATTCGCGATCTACGGTCGAGCGCCAGTGGTTACGGACGTGCTTGATCAGACGAGATCAAAGTGTCTTGGCGACATCGTCAAATTAACGCGAATCCGCTATCTTGGTTAATTTAAAATTATAATAACATTGATAATTTAAAAAAAATTGTCATTGATAATAATATTTTAGTATCTATTGTGAAATTATAAATACGCCCACGTTGTTTCGACAGTTTCGTAATTTATCGAGTATATTTAAGCTTCGAGGATGTTTTATAGGTTTTACGATCGTTACCGTGCCTTCAACGACCGGCGATTTCGCTCTTTTCCATTCAGATTTCACTGTGAGTGATGATTGGACTGCGGCGAAATTATCAAGCCAACAAAATCTATTTATTTGAAATCTGGGATTATTTGGAATTTAAATTGATATTCATTCGAGTATTACTGGTGCAATTGGCAATGTGATTAACGATTTTGTACAAATTTGTGTCAAAGATATATTGTGGAAAAACAATGTTATTAAAACGATTTTCTCTTGGCTGCTAAAGTGATTAATTTATTTTTAACTTTTCGTTTACAGGGGAAGAGCAGGGAGTATCGGTTCTCACGATAGTGAGCGTGGATCCGTGTATCGAGGAAAATGGAATTGCCCATCGTACATCGAGATACGAGATCATGAATCGCAAAAGCGGAGAATCACGATTAGTCGTTCGTCGTGGTCAAGAATTTTATCTAAATCTCACGCTATCGCGTGACTATGATCCCACGTACGACGGTCTTTCCGTTGTCTTTACTCTCGATGGTATAAAAAAACCGCAGTACGGTCACGGTACATTTGTCGTGATACCGCTGCTTAATCCTGGCGATGTTTCCGAAGGATCGTGGCAAGCGACCATCGAATCTATCGAGACAAATTTCATTCGTATTAAGGTGAGTTCTTACCATTTGATGTCAGGTAAAAAGTTCGGTGTAATCCAAATGATCAATGATCCATTGTAATCCAATTTATTGTTGATGCACTGTAATTTGTTGGTACTTTGATCCGGATGCACTGTGTAATTGAAAATTTTTTTTTTGTAATCGAAACTCAACTACTGATTTCACATCAAAGAGACCACAGCTTTGAACAATTACCGAACCGAGAACATTGTGATAAAGAAAAAATGGTAAAAAACACTGCACTGTGATCCAATTGATGATGCACTGTAATTCGACGCGACTTTTTTTTAATGACAAACTTGAACACGACAATTTATACCGAAGAAACCACAACTTTGATTAATTATCGGACCGATTTAAAGAAAACTGTGACAAATAAGAAATGAATGGTAAAAAAAGACTTCACTGTAATCCAATTGATGATGCACTGTAATCGAATTGACGATGCAACTCTAATCCAATTCATGATTCACGGTAATCCAATTAATAATGCGCTGTAATCCGACCCGATTTTTTTTATGACAAACTTGAACATGACAATTTATACCAAAGGAACCACAACTTTGATGAATTATCGGACCGATTTAAAGAAAAGTGAAATCAACAAAAAAATAATGGTACAAAAAGACTGGCACTGTAATCCAATTGATGATGCACTGTAATCCAATTAATGATGCACTGTAATCCAACGTGACTTTTTTTATGACAAACTCGAACACGACAATTTAGACCGAACAGGTCAAAACCGAAACTTTGATCAATTACCGGACTGATTTAGAGAAAACTGTGATACATAAAAAAATAATGATAAAAAAAGACAGCACTGTAATCCAATCGATGATGCACTGTAATACAATTAATGATGCACTGTAATCCAACTGAATTTACGATAGCTTTCTTGTCGTTGTCCTGTCCCTATGATTTTTCTGATAAGAAATGTTCAATTAAGTATTAAAAATTATTGTTCGACCAATTGGCTGTTTGGTCTACATCGGAATTAGCCAATTTTTGTTTGAATAAAGTTATTAATAATTATTTATTAATAATCAACCGTTTTACTGGTCAATCTCATCGCTATTTAACGGGGGGGGGGGGGGGGGGTAAGGTTAATTCGGTGAAAAAAAGCATATTTTCAAGAATTTTTATAGACGATACAGGTAATGCTGGTTTATTTATTTACTTTCCATATAATAATACAACATCTGAACTGTATTTTCCTAAATTTTCATTGCAAAATATTGATAAATAAGCCATTGGCAGCAAATCTCCGCAGGCGCCTCGAAAAAAAGTTGTTTTGCGGTGTACGCCATAACTCGTCACTGGATCATCCGAAACAAAAAAATCAAAATGCGTTTATTAGGTGAGATGTTTCTCGAGGTAAAGCTGTCGAGTTTTTTTTTATCGATTTTTTCATTTTTGGTAGCACTTGGAAGTCAAAAACGCGATTTTCGCCAAAAAAATCGGCAAATTTGTTATTGTAAAATAAAAAATAATTAAAAAAAAACTTAACAGCGTTACCTGGTGATTTATGTGTAGAAATAGTGTACAAAATTTCAGAAGAATCGGTGTATTAGATTTTGAGTTACAGCGTACACCGACTTCAAAAATGACAAGTTTCAGAAAAACGCTTTAAAGTTTTGCATACTAGAAAACCGGTCTGCAGCAACCGACGCTCAAATGCTCATTACTCCGTTAATGTTGCTTCGATCGACTTGAAATTTTGACATAATATTCTTGAGATGTTATACATTCATTTAAAAAAATTAAAAAAATGCAAAAAAAAAGCTTAAATACCTTACCCCGCCCTTAATTCATAACGAAATATATGTTGAATACCAAATTTGCAATTGCATTTTACGAATATTTACAACAACAACAAAAATTCTTGTGCCAACAAATGTCTCTTTCTCATTATTTGATTGTCGTTTTTATTAGATTTTACCACCAGCCGTTACTTTGGTCGGAAAATGGAAGATCGATATCGACAGTAAGAGAAAGACTTCCGAGGGTGCTGTGAGCTTCGCAGTAGAGGAACCATTTTACATCATTTTTAATCCCTGGTGCAGAGGTTCGTTTGACTGTTGACCAATTAAAGAAGTACTAATTAGTCAATTAATAACTTATCGATTAATTTCTAACGTTACAATTTATTAATCGATAATTCATTTGTGAAATTAATAAAGATAAATATGTTTAAAAAAGTTAGAGCTCTTCAATGAAAACAAAACAAACCATTTGCAGATGACTCCGTTTATCTCGACGGTGAGGAAGGACGTCAAGAGTACGTCATGAACGACGCAGGTCTCATCTGGCGTGGAAGTTACAACAGATTGAGGCCAACCGTATGGAAATATTCGCAGTTCGAGCGTGACATACTCGATTGCGGTCTCTACATGATGAACGAAGTTGGAAAAACTCGAGCTACATCGCGAAACGATCCGGTCGTTATCTGTCGTGTACTTTCCGCTGCGGTGAGTGCAACATTTCTTCTCTTTTCATTTTCTCATTTCACGAAAAAATAAATAAAAATTGTTATTTTTAACGAGCGAATTTTTCTAGGTAAATTCTCCGGACGACGATGGCGCGATAATGGGCAATTGGACGAGCGATTTTAGCGGTGGTACACCACCGACCAAATGGATCGGTTCGATGAAGATTCTTCAGGAATATTATAAGACTAAAAAACCCGTTAAATACGGACAGTGTTGGGTATTCTCTGGAGTATTGGCGACGGTATGTCGAGCTCTTGGAATTCCATGTCGCGTTGTTACGAATTACTCGAGTGCTCATGACACTCAGAACAGTCTGACTGTCGATTATTTCGTCGATGCAGAGGGAAAAATCATGGAGGAACTAAACAGCGATTCTATATGGTAAATTTACGTTCATTTAATCGTTAAATTACTCATAAAAGGCTTTCACGCAATCACCATGTTGAATTTCTTTCATTTAATAAGAAAATTGTTGTTATCCGTCAAATTACGCAAATTTTTCGTTTATTTCTTGACAGGAATTTTCACGTATGGAACGAAGTTTGGATGAAACGACCGGATTTGAGTCCCGAATGTGGTGGATGGCAGGCAATTGACGCTACACCTCAAGAACTAAGCGAGGCCGCCTATCGTTGTGGTCCAGCCTCCGTAGCTGCTGTTAAAAATGGCGAGGTTTTACGTCCTTATGACAATGGTTTTTTGTTCGCCGAGGTCAATGCCGACAAAGTTTTTTGGCGTTACAACGGACCAACGCAACCATTGAAATTAATCCGTAAGGATATGTTTGGGTGAGTTTGAAAAGGAAATAAATTGATGAAAAAAAAAACGGTAGAAATTGATAGTGTTCTAATTTTAACTTTAACACTTTTCAAGTATCGGACAATTGATCAGCACAAAGGCCGTTGGAGAATGGACGAGAGAGGATATAACGCACATGTACAAATATCCCGAGAGTGAGTAAACTATTCTTTTTTAATTAATAATTAATAATAATAATTGTACGCTGTGAGCAATTTTCTAAATGTTCTAAAAGTTATTTCAAACTGAATTCGGATAATTTGTTTTTAAACCATGTTATCGGTAAATAATAAAATTAATCGATGATATGAATTTAGAAAAAATTAATTTAATAAATAGAAATAATTAATTAAACGAATTAAACCTAATTCTCTATCTGAGCCTGACGTATGACTTCCCTCCTAACGTCGCAGAGTCCGACGAAGAGCGGGCTGCCATGCTTAAGGCGCTTCGCCAGAGCGAGTCTCTCTTCAGCCGTTACTACCTGAACGAGGAATTCAACGACGTTATGTTCAACTTCGAGCTACTCGACGATATCGTTATAGGCGAACCATTTAGGTACGAAGAATGTAAATGCACATTATACAAAAAAAAAAACATGCGCATACGAATCTTGTTCCAGATGGAAAACAAAACATCCCAAAATCGTTTCTGACGATTTACCATTTTTTTCTTCTTTTTTACCAGTGTTATATTGCTCATGAAAAATCGAAGCAGCGAAGTGGAGTACCGGGTTTCCGTGATACTCCGAGTTGAAGTTGTACTCTATACCGGACGCGTCGGTGATCCGATAAAGAAATCGGAAACCGAACGTTTGGTCAGACCCGGCGACGTTGAAGAGGTAAAACTTGATCTTTCGTGGGAGGAATACGGTTCGAGATTGTTGAATCAGTGCGCTTTCAATATCGCCTGTCTCGCCACCGTTAAGGACACTAATTTCGAGTACTTCGCTCAGGATGACTTTCGTGTACGAAAACCCGACATAAAGATCAAGGTAACGTGTTCTATGGATTGTAATCCCTTTTATCGAAATAACGTGATCGGGCAAAAAAATGATTTCATATTTCTCAAGCCTTAAATATTAAATATTAAATATTAAATACTAAATATTAAATATTAAATATTAAATATTAAATATTAAATATTAAATATTAAATATTAAATATTAAATATTAAATATTAAATATTGAATATTAAATATTAAATATTAAATATTAAATATTGAATATTGAATATTGAATATTAAATATTAAATATTAAATATTAAACATTAAATATTAAATATTAAATATTAAATATTAAATATTAAATATTAAATATTAAATATTAAATATTAAATATTAAATATTAAATATTAAATATTAAATATTAAATATTAAATATTAAATATTAAATACTAAATATTAAATACTAAATATTAAATATTAAATATTAAATATTAAATATTAAATATTAAATATTAAATATTAAATATTAAATATTAAATATTAAATATTAAATATTAAATATTAAATATTAAATATTAAATATTAAATATTAAATATTAAATATTAAATATTAAATATTAAATATTAAATATTAAATATTAAATATTAAATATTAAATATTAAATATTAAATATTAAATATTAAATATTAAATATTAAATATTAAATATTAAATATTAAATATTAAATATTAAATATTAAATATTAAATATTAAATATTAAATATTAAATATTAAATATTAAATATTAAATATTAAATATTAAATATTAAATATTAAATATTAAATATTAAATATTAAATATTAAATATTAAATATTAAATATTAAATATTAAATATTAAATATTAAATATTAAATATTAAATATTAAATATTAAATATTAAATATTAAATATTAAATATTAAATATTAAATATTAAATATTAAATATGCGTATTATTGAAAATTCCTATTTCGACTATAACTATTTAATTCTGCAAAAATTATTTGACAAAGAGTGAAAAAGGCTAATGGAATTTCACTTATTCTTTCCAAAGAGAGAAGAGGATGCTAGAGTGGGTAAAAAGCTCGAAGCTTCAGCGAGATTTACAAATCCTCTGCCGATTGCGTTGAGAAAAGGAAAATTCTTGATCGAGGGACCGGGTCTCGATGAACAATTGAAGATAAAATTATCGGACAACGTGGCGCCCGGCGAGGAGGCTTTTTGTACGTTCTCGATGATTCCGAAATTCCCTGGACGAGCGACGATAGCGGCGAAATTTTACTCCAAGGAACTCGAGGATGTCGATGGTTTTGTGAATTTTATGGTCAAACCTGACGATCCTGCCAACGACAACGAGATCTCTTAATTGTAACGATCGACCTTAGAGTACTTACACACGTGCCATTATTTCATCTTTAACGTCGTTTTATTGAGAGAAAAAATAAAAAATAAACGCCAAAGTTACTACCGCTCAATCAACGAGCTACATACGAATTCGACAATCTGACATTTATCGTGCATCATCGAATTATTTTTTTAATAATATATATTTTTTTCTAACAAATGTGATACGAGTATGGAAGCTGCCAAAAGATATTTTCGTTTGTATTTCCATTTGTAAATTATTAGAGAGAATGACAAAAAAATTGATTGTACCAGAGGGATGGAGAGAGAGGAAAAAGAGAGAGAGAGAGAGAAAGAGAAAATGGAATTATTTATTTGAATTGAATAAAATTTATCGGATAATTACATAATTTTCAACCCAACCGAATTTTAGTGGATTTCAACAAACAATCTATATAAGAAAAAAATATCGACAAACAGTGTAAACAGCATTTTGATAACGGAGAAAGAGGAATTAAAAAAAATTTATAATGAATACCAGCCGTACAAAAGTAACAACGTAGAATGTATTTGAGGACTAAAAACTTGCGATGTGAAGACAAAATCCTACTGCAATCCTCTTCCCAAATAAAAATTTATCTAAATAAAATCATATTTCACGGTCTATCACGGCGGAACAACGAGAAACAAATCCTGTGACTGAGACGAATAGGCCTAATATTTGACAAGTAAGAAAAATCGTGTCAATTCAAGAAAAACATGAAATTGAATAATATCTCGTTCTTCTTGGGTACGTGTATCGCGCATATATTTATATATATGTTATAAAATATACATAAATGCATGAATAGATAATCGTACATGCGACTACCGGGACAAGAGGGGGACGGGAGCACTGCGTGATATTAACGAGTAGTAATCGAGAGGCAAAGACGGCTGAATGCCATGAGCTCGATTATTTGAAACGAAAAAGAGAACGAAAAAAAAAAAACAACGCGTATCCACGAAACGAATGATGATGGGACCGCACGCTGATATTCGTCCATTGACGCGAGGTCTATGCATCATCATTCGGGAAATTAATGTTGAAATATGCGCGAGAGACCGATGAATGATAAGCATTCGGAGAGAGAAGAGAAATGGGCAAACGGACGAAAGAACGAATGCGAGAAAGGGAGAAAAAGAGAGAGAGAGAGAGATAGAGAGTAAAGAGACGAATATCGTAGAAAGAGGTTGCTCGGTGAGATATGTCTAAATACATAAAAGCATGACGTGTGATGGACGTCTAGGTTGGACCTCTGTCTACGGGGGTCTCTGAGGAAGCGCACACTGCAAATCGCCCCAAGAGGAGCAACCAACGATCGCGGCAACCAACTCGCGGGGTTTCTCGTGAAAAAAGAGATGGATAATATATAAGGCACCCCGCTAAGCGCAATGCATCAACACCCAAGATCCATTCCATTATTATACCTCATCAAAATAACAAACACACGCCCAACTACATCACGCTAAACCAACATTCTTTGTTGGTCTTCGAGTCCTTTTGGTATTTATCAAAAATTACCATTACCCTCTCTGCTCGACGTCGCTTACAACATCTATGGAAAATTCGAGTGACAGATCGAGCGAGAAGAGGAACATCAATCGAAATATAAATTATTCGAAATTAATTTACAAGAAGATAAATTGTAACGGTGAATAGTTATGATCGTTCGAGTAGTAAATAATTATTGTTTTACTTTAAACTATTAATATTTTTTTTAGAGCAATGGGAGCAATGGGGCAAACTAACAATGAATCATTGATAATTATTTTAAAAAAATATTTTAGTATTTTCTTTGGAATTTTTCTCACATTTGTCCGGAAAACATAGATAAGAGTAAAAGGGACAATGATAAGGGATGATGCGAAGAAAAAAGGAAGAGAGAGGAACTGGCCTATGGACAAATAAAAGATCGCATCTCCTCGCGTGACGTGCAATTACAATAACGCTACGAAAAAAAACAAATTTGAAATTCCAAACTTTTTTTTACGACCCGTATCACTCGTAACGGTGGCAAATTTTTATATTTTTTACAATTCGTAGATTACATTGAAGCAATTGAAAATATACTGGGCGGGATAATAAAAAAATTGTAATTAATACATTTTTTTTCTACGAGAAAGCGAATGAGTTTTGATGCGAGCGGTGAAATTTATTTAGGGCAATGTTTCTTGTTAAATATTCGTAGATAAGAGTAAAAAAATATTCTCCAGAAATGAGAAACTTCGTGTGCCGAGGCACAGATGGCGCGAGCATACGTTCTTCGAGACATTTTACCCGTGTCGAGAGGAATATAATCAGAAGTTTGTGAAGATAACTGCGGGAGCTGAGAGAGAAACTGTAGCCTCTCGTTTCCCACATAAAAATAATTACACTGCTATTTATCCGTGCCGTTCCAATGATGCTTTTTCTTCCTTTTTTTATTTTCTTCTTTCTCTCTCCCTCTCTTTGTCTATAATTCGATGCATTTTCTTTTTATTCCAGCGATGCTCCGATTGCCTCTCGCGAACGTATCCCGCAAAGGCAGTGTATAATAGCTGCCGATTTTTAATTGCCGGACTCGCCAGTGAAGCGAGAGAGTTAATTCTGCCGGTAGAACGAGCAAAAGGCGTCGAAAACGAATCGAGGCTTTACGACTTGTAGCATTTTTTTTCTTTTTTCTTTTTGAATCTCAAATGTACCGGGACTGTGTGTACGTGGATTATATACGAGGTCTGTTCAAAAAGTATCGCGAATTTTTAATTTTCGCGGGCTGCGTATATTCGATTTTCGATTTTTTTGTGGCGTTAGGTTGGTACTCGTGTCCCTCACTTATGCTGAAAAAATTGGCCATTTTGAATGTTTAGTTAATTGTTGACAGCTGTTTTGGTTAGACGTGTTTTGGCTTGTCTTCGATTTTTGCCTGTTCCAAAAAATGGACCAAAAAATCAAATTTTGTGTGAAAAAGAAAATTAAGTGCGCGGACGCATTTCGAATGTTGACTGTGGCATATGGTGAAGCTACCTTGGACCAAAGCAACGTTTATCGGTGGTACAAAGTGTTCTCAGAGGACCGAGAAGATGCGAACAACGAAATGCGTTCCGGACGCCCGAGCACATCAACAACAGATGAAAACATTGATGAAATGAAGAAAATAATATTGTCCAATCGTCGAATCACCGTTAGAGAAGTTGCTGAGGAACTAAACATATCGATTGGCTCGTGCTATTCGATTTTTACCAATGATTTGGGCATGAGACGGGTCGTCGCAAAATTCGTACCAAAATTGCTCAATTTCGAAGAAGAACAGTGTCGCGTTAACATTGCTAAAGAGCCGTTGGACTCGGTCCGCGACGACCCAAATTTGCTCCAGAGGGTCATGACTGGGTGACGAATTATGGGTTTATGGTTATGACGTGGAAATCAAAGCTCAATCATCGCAATGGAAGCTGCTTTTTTGGAATAGGCAAAAATCGAAGACAAGCCAAAACACGTCTAACCAAAACAGCTGTGAACGATTAACTAAACATTCAAAATGCCCGATTTTTTCAGCATAAGTGAGGGACATGAGTACCAACCTAACGCCACAAAAAAAATCGAAAATCGAACATACGTAGCCCGCGGAAATTTAAAATTCGCGATACTTTTTGAACAGACCTCGTATAACCATCGATATAAAATGTATCGCGAGGAATTTTATTGTCCTCTCTAATTGTAAGAGAACGAATAGTTCTCTATTAAAGACAGAGAGAGAGAGAGAGAGAGAGAGAGAAAGAAAAATAGGGAGAGACAGAGAGCAGTTGAGTTAATAATCTCGCGTTAATCAATAGCTCTCTTGATATGACGATTCACCGGCAATTCGATTATAATAACAACCTGATTCAGACGAATATACAATGTGCATGTGGCCGAGACAAAATTGTCATTATCATTATTGAAATGTATATTTTTATAATAAATCATTTGGCATTACTAATTTCATCAAAAATTATTGAAATATTAATTTTAATAAAACAAAATGTATCAATTATTGATCAAATTCGTGGGACATATCTATTGGAATAATTGTGATATCCATTAAACAAATTACTTTAACAAAAAAATAATTGATGTCCTTCGAATAATCTAATTTTGTTAAAAATCCTGTAAATGTCCAATATTAATTGAACGAAATTTGTCAATCATTCATGAAATTAGTACGGTGAAGAAAAAACAAACGATTTTTTTTGCATGATATTAGAAAATATAAAATATATTGTCAATTATGATAATTAATGATTTCGGTGTTGGTAAAATTTAGCGAAATTAATCGCTGGTAATCACAAATTCCGGTAGGTTTGAACTCTAGGGTTTAGACCGTAACAATTTATAAGTATAATTTACCAAGTGTGTCTAGGATATATATAAATTTATACAGAAATAACGGAGACGGAGTTTGAGAGACGAATGGGGGGGGAGTGGATGATGTGAATCTCACGTCTGACCCCGCAATAATAATGCTTAACGTTTGGTCGTTACACCGGTTCGACATGTCAATCGGAGCGACGGACGCGGATATATCGGGCTCTTCGATCGATCCGAGCCGTCGGGGCCTTCCAATGTACTTAAAACTCGATGCCTTCGATCGTCGGGAGTCATCCCGATGGTTTTTGTAGACCAGGTGAGACCGTCAGAGAGATATATATACAGTCAATTCTGGCAAGTCATCCTCCCTGCGCGAGAGATCACTAATACTATATAGATATATTCCAAAATATATTTCTCTCACTCTTCTCGTCATCGGCTTTTTCGTTGTCGCGACAAACCCAACTTTTTTTCATCCTTCTATTTACCTTTTTTTTTTTAATTTCTCGAATCACTTTCATTCTTATTCAAATAAAAAATTCTCCACGCTTCCTCCGCTCATTCATAAGGTCGAAAAAAAAAAAAAAAAAAAAACTAACAAAATCCTCACTCCCGATCATTTTACACTACTCCCGGGACGCTAGATCGACGAGACAAAATTCCTCTTTGACAATTCAAGATGTATATGTATATGCGATTATAAATCGAGGCTCATTGTGTGACTCAGCTAAGCGATCGTATGGAGACGCGAGCAAAGAAATGAAATCTCTTGTCCAGTGACCGTAAAAGGGTTGATGGTACATTTGTTGCGGTTGGGAATCATCGAAATGTGAAGGAAATTTACTATTTCCGGATATACTGACCAAAAAAAGATACTTGATTATATTTAATTCTATTGGAAATCAAATTTTGTACATCAAATCTTCGGAACAAATATTACTTAAGGGCTCACATACCGTTGCGCGCGCTGAATACCGAGTAAATTTCAAGAATTATTGTAAAGGTTATGGGGTGAAATAAAAATTTAATTGTTGATTTCACATTTTTCGTTAACTTTACAACTATAAGAACAAAAATGTAAAAATTGATTGACAATGAGTTATCGTGTTGACACTGTCTAAAAACATAGTTTCGAGAAAAACGCGTTTAAAGTTTCCGGTAGATACAACGTGAACTTATGGCTAGTCTTCCATTCCAGCTATAACTTTGTAACGGAGTGGAATTATTTTGAAAGTTTTTTTTGTTTAATTCTTAAAAGTATAAAGAATAAAAATCTGTAAAAAAAGTTGATTTTTTTTTATTTCAGGGGTATGTGAGCCCTCAACTAAAATTGATTTATAATAAAAACTATTAAATCAAATACCTTTAGTTCTTTCGATCCATCGACAATACAAAAGGGTTGACTCGACAGTTTCAGAGAAGATTTTCCGCTCTTTCCCTCGGGAAATACATTATACACCCGCATCACTATATGTACATCTACAGGCGAGTTAAGAATCGAAACCAAAGGCACTTTCCCCGTATACAAATGTCTCAACGTAGATCTATATGATAGTAGACACAAGGAAAGAATGTTCACGAAAAGCGATATTACTGAAGCAGCGATCAAATGGATATTACGCCTTTATATCTCGAGACACACCTGCACGCTCCTAGAAATTCTTCGCTACGATGAAGATGATCTTGTCGCGTTTTGTGGGCAGCAGATGTGAGAACGCATCAACGATTTGTCGGCGCGGACACCTTTCGATCTCCTTTTTTTTCTTTCAGCCCCTATGCGCTTTTACCACGAAATTTAACAATCAACGACAACAATCTAAACACATTTTTTTTTATAACTGGTAGTGTTCGAGCAGAACTATATGAAAAAAATTAAATTAAAACGGGATTAAGACGTTGAGAGTCGTGTTTCGAGGCTGCTAATTTACGTTTGCGATGATTTATTGCTACGAGTAACGTGAAACAGCCATTGTCAGGACGAGATAGTGAATTTTCGTGGCAAATATCTTTACTATCTTCTATAAAAAGAATTTTAATGAATTTACTAATAAAATTCTCTACGCAATATCTAAAATTTCTGTTTGACGTTGTTTATAGCAATAAAAAAATCAAACGTGAAAATTTGACGCATTAAAAAACGTATCCTAGTCATTTATTATATTCGGCGAATGAGGAGAGCCCTGAAATTCAACAATTTCTACTTTCAACACTTTAACGCTGCCAATTGTGTCGAGGAAAAATCATGAAAGACCTTTTGTATGAATATGCGCATCTAAAAACATCTATAGATCGTTTGCATCGCCCTGGTCGCGTCAACCACTCTTCGAAAAAGTCCCATACATCTACCCTCGTTACGAAGTCCGAAAAAAGATCGAAATCGTGAAGTCTCGCGATGCTATACATCACGTGGCTAACAAATCGGATTAGCTTTTCGACGAGAAAGGCGGCGCAATTTGAGAGATTATATAATATATGCGGGGGAGGAGAGAAAATTCCACAGGGACTCACGCGGGTGTTATGCGCTCTTCTTTGGAATGAAAAAAAGTAAGATACAGGAGATTAGGGATGAAAATTAGCGAGTGGCGTGCCACATGCCGGAGCGATTAGATAAATCAAAGTTATGCATTAAAAAAAAAAAAACAAAAACAAAGATAACAAGCAGCGGAGTATTATATACAGCAAGTGTGTGCTTAAACAAGTTCTACAAATTTACCACCCCCGTAGTTAAACAAAACGCTGTCACGCGTCTGTTTTACCAATCCCTAGGCCGTGACAAAAGAGAAAATCGGCTTATGCTTTGTCGAGGTGTTTCCCCCTGCCCCCCGCCCGCTCCTTTCACGATCGATCAGCGTGGTGAAATTGTATGCGCGGTTTCGGTGCCTGTATATCTAATAAAGCATTATGTATGGTACACGAAGAGATCGCTCTCGGAACGACTGCTTAAGGGAGGAAATAGGGTTAGACGGTTCAAAAAATCGATTTTTTTTAAATTTCATAAATTGTTAGTAAAACTATTGAAAAATATGTTCCCAAAATTTTAAATGAAAATTCCGACTCGTTCTATTATAAGCCATTAAAGGTGGAAATAGCGTTAGGACAGCGTTTTCTCAATGATTTTCATGAATTTTTTTATAGTATAAAAAATGAATATAATTCATTGAAACTTTGAGAATATTTTATACATATATTTAAGTATATACTATAAAGTTTTTGAAGAATTTTCTTGAAAAACACCGCAGATATTAGCCACCCCATATTGCAGGTCACAATCAGACTCAGCATTTTGCTATTTTTTCAAACGCGTTTTTCTGAAAACGACGTTTTTTTAAACTTGCGTACACGCTAGTTTGAAAAGTTTTCAACCAATCGTTTTGAAAATTGGCAGTTACTTTCTTCATAGTATTGCGCTCTATACGAACCTAAAATCGGGATATTATCATTATTTAAAATAATTTTTTTTTGCAAATAAAGTTGTAAAAAATGGCAAAAAATCATGCTTTTTGTTTTGACCCCTGTAAAAAATTCAATTTTCTTTTTTTTTTGATAGCATTTAGGTTCATATAGAAGAGAGACATGTAATAAAAGTGAATTCCAACGTCGTTTGATTTCAGATGAAAATTGCGGCTTCCAGAATGAACGCAGAATGCCGAGTCTGATTGTGACCTGCAATATGGGGTCGCTAATATTTTCGGCGTTTTTCACGGAAATTCTTCAAAAACTTTATAGTATATACTTAAATATATGTATAAAATATTCTCAAAGTTTCAATAAATTATATTCATTTTTTATACTATAAAAAAATTCATGAAAATCATTGAGAAAAGGCTGTCCTAACCCTATTTTCCCACTTAAATAAACGTGCGGTGAGTAACATACATTTCGACCGCTGGCAAACAGAAAAGGCGCAATTCGTTGAATCGAAAATGTGTAGAAAGATGTTTTATGGCTTTTCGTTTGCGAGCCAAGTCGAAATCTCTTGAATCTCGAAATCTCTTTAGTATGAAAAATGAATATAATTTATTGAAACTTTGAGAATATTTTATACATATATTTAAGTATATACTACAAAATTTTTAAAGAATTTTCTTGAAAAACACCGCAGATATTAGCGACCCCATACTGCAGGTCACAATCAGACTCAGCATTTTTATATTTTTTCAAAACGACGTTTTTCTGAAAACGACTTTTTTTGAACTTGCGTACACGCTAGTTTGAAAAGTTTTCAACCAATCGTTTTGAAAATTGGCAGTTACTTTCTTCATAGTATTGCGCTCTATATGAACCTAAAATCGGAATGGTATCATTATTTGAAATAATTTTTTTTTGAAAATAAAGTTGTAAAAAATGGCAAAAAATCATGCTTTTTTGTTTTGACCCCTGTAAAAAATTCAATTTTCAATTTTTTTGATAGCATTTAGGTTCATATAGAAGAGAGACATATAATAAAAGTATATTTCAATCTCGTTTGATTTCAGATGAAAATTGCGGCTTCCGGAATGTACGCAAAATGCTGAGTCTGATTGTGACCTGCAATATGGGGTCGCTAATATTTTCGGTGTTTTTCACGGAAATTCTTCAAAAATTTTATACTATATACTTAAATATATGTATAAGATACTCTCAAAGTTTCAATAAATTATATTCATTTTTTATACTACAAAAAAATTCATGAAAATCATTGAGAAAACGCTGTCCTAACCCTATTTGCACGTGCGGTGAGTAACATACATTTCGACCGCTGGCAAACAGAAAGGGCGCAATTCGTTCAATCGAAAATGTGTGGAAAGATGTTTTATGGCTTTTCGTTTGCGAGCCAAGTCGAAATATATACTCTGGTATTTTACTGTCTCCTCTAGCCACATATCCACAGCCGAGGGGTGCGGCTCACGAATTTCCGTATGTATACATCCCCCCCGGTGCCGAGAGACGGTTGGGGAACTCGATGAGATGCGCGGCAGCCTCTCTCTCCTATACACATTCGATCTCTATTTGCACGGAGTGTCGTCCCCGCCGGGGCCAAACACCGAGGAGGACTGCCGACAGTTTGGCCAAATAAGCCAAATAGTTGTTGCTCCGTTCGCTCCTAGGAGGGGTTGGTGGTTGTTTCGTCTCCCGTGTAACAATCACCAGTATATTTTGTGCATACACACCAACAAATATCGGGAGAGAGATAGAGAGAATGGGGGGTGGGGGGAGCGAGATGTAACGAGGGAGCCAAGGGTGCTGAGGGGGATGAAAAGCGAAGAGCTCTATATACTATTATACGTTTACGGATCATCATCATCATCCTGACAGACGTGTGTATGGATACATGTATACATAAGCTACCGAGACGGACATACATCTCTTCTCTCCGCGCTCATATACTTCATTACGGATTCACCCCTTTATAACTCAGCTACAAACTGACTGACTGACACTTCACCGTCCAGGTATTCACACTGAGAATTAATATTCTTCGGGTGGTACACCCTTTCATTTAAAATTTTTTATGGTATTTCTAATGATGTCCATTTTAATTGTTACCTTAAATTAGATTTTAAAGATTGCCAAAAAAATATTTTGTCGCATTTACACGAATGTTTGACGTGTGTAATTAATATCCGCAAGGAAATTATGCTTTTTCGCTGAATTTCATTGGATTCTCCGGTTTCGTTCATCGATTATCCATCGAGAAAACAAAACTTTGACATCTCGATTCTATTTCTTACCTGAGCAGTGAATTTGTCAAGTTGCATCGAAATGTTTCACCGTCCATTTTATCACGTCTGTTCGATGTTAACGTGTAGATAGAATACAGATACGTTTATGTGGAGAACAATCGGGGTTGTTGGCTGTTCCACCCCCACCCAACCCCGACAGAAACTTGGTGGAAGATAGGGCAAAGATATACGTATACGAACTCCGTGGAGTTAGGGGTTGCGGGAAGCGTAAACCGCCCTCTGTGTGTAAACCCTCCCACTTCTCGCCACCCCTAATTGTCCGGACCCTCCCTTTCGAGTTTATCTCTCTCTGTCTCTCGTCTCAGTGTCAGCTAGTCACTTTACCATAATCTCCCGGGTAATGGGGTTCTCTATCCCTCGGCTCTCCACCCTGTTATATAGTACATAGTCAATATATATTATATAGAGAACGCAGTCTCGCAAAGCGCCCTCTATCGCTTCATATATATATATATACGATTTAGCTCTGGGGAGGTCGCGCCCATACGCGGGAGAAACCTGCCTCAGGCCTCGACGATCGAAGAAGAGAACCCCAGTCTCTGTCTCTCACTCTCTCTCTCTCTCTCTCTCTCTCTCTCTCTCTCTCTATCGCTCTTTTGTCGCCAGTGAGTTGCGCCCTCACCACCAGTCTGAAGGGTGCGTTCAGAAACCTCATCCGGGTAATTTGGCAGAAGTGAGAGTGCTGCAATGACTATCGTGTCCGAGAGAGAGATAAAGAGAGAGAGAGAAGTATAGTATAGTTGCCAGGGTAGAGTCCTGAACTCGCACCCCCTGGCATTCTCCAATGCGCGCGAGAGGGTGCGCGCTGAAGAACTTTTATTCGGCGCTACCTCTCTTTTATTCGCTCTTTTCTGCTTTTCTCTTCGTTCCTCTTCATCTTTTTCTCGCGAACAGACGCGCCCTCGCTTCCCTACACATTTTCTTATATATATTTATATCCATATATGTATACACATCGAATGACAGCGAATTTATCGTCTCGTCTCTCTATATACAAACCTCCCAATCGTTTCGAACGTAAGGGGTGGCGATGGCGTCGCTCTATATTAGTGGGTATAAAAAAAAAAAAACCTCGTAAGATTTTCCACCGCGGCCTTTTATTCTCATACTAAGACGCATCATACTCCAGTCGCGAGGGGTTGCAAATTTTTATATGCGGACAACGTCGCGATCGGGCTTTATATATTCTTCTACTTTTTCCACCCTCGATCATTTTGTTTTTCTTCTGGTTCGCGTTTACTTTGTATTTTACTTTGTCTCGCTATATCCTCGCGCAATATAAAGCGCCTTCTGCGCCGGCCATCATGTTTGCGAGGGGATTATCGGGAGCTCTCGTGGAAGAGGAACGGCCCGCACACGTTTGTCTTTTCTTTATGGGGAGAACATACGGCTCATCCCTCCCCATCGCTACCTTGAGCTGCCATTGCGGTTGGACAAACTACATTCTCGTCTATCTGTTGTGTATATCGATGGGTATTGGGACTTTTCTACAATATAATAATACTTTCGAGGACTTGACAATTGAAGTTGATGGAATCCGGAGTACTGACAATCATACAATTCTAATATGTAACTGGAATTAGTGTTTTAACGATGCAAATCTTTCTTCTTCGATAATGGGGCGAAATAGGATTAGGACAACGTTTTCTCAATAATTTTCATGAATTTTTTTATAGTATTAAAAATGAATATAATTTATTGAAACTTTGAGAATATTTTATACATATATTTAAGTATATACCGACGCTGCTTACGAAAAGTGGCACGATTCAAATTTCTTACGAAAACTAACACGTTTCGAATTCCACCACGAAAATCAACACGTTTCGATATTCGACGCGAAAACTAACATGTTTCGGCTTTCACCGCGGCGCCTAGCATGATTCGGCTTCTGCCGCGAAAAGTGGCATGTTTCGCCTTCCGTCGCGAAAACTAGCATATTTCGATTTGCACTGGAAAAATTAGTATATTTGTCGAACTAAATCGAATAAGATTCAAAACTTTCACAAATGTTTGAATAATTTTTTCGGGAGCACTATAAGGAATAAATGAAAAACATTGAGGGTGTATCGCCGGTACACCCTCAAACATTTATATTCGTTTTCTATTAAAAAAATAATAACATTATTGAAAATACGATTCGCAAATACGATACGCAATATTCCACCACTCAAAAACTAAAATTGTTCATCAATGATATTTTTCATGACTTCAAGTTTCGGAGTCAGCGATGGAATTGAACAAAATTATTGTTTATGAAAAGTATATTCTACTTACAGTCTGAAGAATTGTTTATTGTGTTTTTATTTCATAAAAAAAAACACAATCTTGGAGTGATCAACGACTAAAGTATAAAGTACAGTATAAGTATAAAGTACAGTTGACAAAATCTTCAAAACAATCGATTGAAATATCTCGAGAAAAGTCAGGTCTTGGACGAAGTAGCAAGAGCGAAAAAAAACTGACATTGTCAACATTGCATACACTGCAATTGTTTTCGATTTTATTTTCTCTAATTTTTTTGACCATGGTTTCTTTACTCCAAAATGACGAGGCATTTGCCGTTTGCCATCTTATGATAAGCCTAGCAGACCAAAATTCAAACAGTAACATATGTATGAAATAAATTCAAACAAAAAGTAAAACAGTATAAAATGACAAGCATAAATATTTCGTCAATTTGGAGTAAAAAAGGATGTTCAAAAAACGTGGAGTAATAAATGAGAAACACTTCCAGTGATACTGAAACGTGCTAATTTTCGCGGTGAAAGTCGAAACCTGCTAGTTTTCGTGGCAAAAGCCGAAACATGCTAGTTTTCGCGCAGATATCAAGCGTGTTTGTTTTCGTAAGAAATCTGAAACATGCTAGTTTTCATAAGCAGCGTCGATACTATAAAATTTAAATATATACTAGAAAATAAAAAAGACTCAGCATTTTACGTACATTCCGGAAGCCGCAATTTTCATCTGAAACCAAACGAGGTTGGAATTTACTTTTATTATATGTCTCTCTTCTATATGGACCTAAATGCTATCAAAAAAATAGAAAATTGAATTTTTTACAGGGGTCAAAACAGAAAAGCATGATTTTTTGTCATTTTTTACAACTTTATTTGCAAAAAAAAAATTATTTCAAATAATGATAATATTCCGATTTTAGGTTCATATAGAGCGCAATACTATGAAGAAAGTAAGTTTCCTCCCTTAATGTTGTACGCAATGTCAAATAGAAATGTCAAACGTCGAATTGGTACTCGATGTTGATTAAAGTAATAATTCATCGACGATGCAAATTGCCAGTGATAAAACATTATTCTCGTTTCTTAATCCAGTTTTAATTGTATCGTTCAATCCAGCGTTCTGGAAACTATCGGTTATATAAATAACTATACAACCTCGATCACTAGCAGAGTCGTAACATCCCTTTACGTGTTAAATTGTCTGAATTATGCCCTATTCATTACTACAGTAGTTGATATATATGTATAGATTTGCAGGATGTCGAAAAGCAAGCGTTCCTGTTGGTTTAAACGCGCGGAAGGGAGAATGGAGAATGGCGGATGAGACAGGCAATGAGAAAGGATGAGAGACTCTATAGATGTGCCACATGCATGGGAGAATTTATATACCGACAGTTCGGGTAGCGTTTCAGAGAGAGACAGAGAGAGAAAGAGAATTGGCGAACAATGGCGGGGTTTTGCGGTCGAGGAATCGTGGGCCACGGCGTCGTTTAAACGACGTGTACGCCACAACAGAGCAGCAGAGAACAGCGGAACAGAGCGAACGTCGATGTGCGGTTCCGGAGCTGGTTCGAGGAGGAGCGCGACGCCGATTCACGAGAAGGGCAAGTCCCGATGGAAATTGTCATCCGGACGAAAGAGATGAAGAGTGAAAGGGGAGGATATGGCGACGGAGACATTTTCGTTCGACACGGTAAAACGTGCGACAATGCCGAGACAGACAAAAACTATACGTATATACATGTATGAAAAGGCTGAAGAAACGGAATGAAAGACAGACGTTCGACGGCGAGGCTCTCAATTATGCGAGGAACTGCGCAATTACGTTAACGTTATGCGCGGTATAATACCGTACGTCCGACAGCCATCAGGCAACCATCGCAGAAAACATCACCGTAGTCACGAATGTGTCACGATATCGGACGTTTCGACCTCAGCCCCATTATCATTACAAACAAACAAAAATAAATAATAGAGAATATTACATGTGTAAATACACGTGTGTGTATTTAACGATAATTGTCTTTTAGCGACATAAGAAGGACCATTCCACTTTAACCCCTTTGGCACCGTTTCCGGTTCCAATAACGGTCGCATTTACAAATAAAAGATCCCACTTAAGGGAGGACGGAGGATAGGGTTAGACGGTTCAGAAAATCGATTTTTTTTTATTTCATAAATTGTTAGTAAAACTATTGAAAAATATGTTCCCAAAATTTTTAATGAAAATTCCGACTCGTTCTATTGTTATTAGCCATTAAGGAGGGAAATAGGGTTAGGACAGCGTTTTCTCAATGATTTTCATGAATTTTTTTATAGTATAAAAAATGAATATAATTTATTGAAACTTTGAGAATATTTTGTACATATATTTAAGTATATACTATTAAATTTTTATACATATATTTAAGTATATACTATCAAATATTAGCGACCCCGTATTGTTTGTTTTTCTTGGTACTATTTTTTCAAACCGTTTGATTTCAGATGAAAATTGTGACCTGCAATATGGGGTCGCCAATATCCCCGGTGTTTTTCAAGAAAATTCTTCAAAAATTTTATAGTATATGCTTAAATATATGTATAAAATATTCTCAAAGTTTCAATAAATTATATTCATTTTTTATACTATAAAAAAATTCATGAAAATCATTGAGCGAGAATTCCGAATGATTCGTTTAAGGGGGGAAATAGGGTTAGACGGTTCAAGAAATCGATTTTTTTTTTTTCATAAATTGTTAGTAAAACTATTGAAAAATATGTTCCCAAAATTTTAAATGAAAATTCCGACTCGTTCTATTGTTATAAGCCATTAAAGTGAGTAGCTCTGCTTCGGGACCCGAGCGCGCCACGTGTTTCAAACGCGTTTTTCTGAAAACGACTTTTTTTGAACTTGCGTACACGCTAGTTTGAAAAGTTTTCAACCAATCGTTTTGAAAATTGGCAGTTACTTGCTTCATAGTATTGCGCTCTATATGAACCTAAAATCGGAATATTATCATTATTTAAAATAATTTTTTTTTGCCAATAAAGTTGTAAAAAATGGCAAAAAATCATGCTTTTTTGTTTTGACCCCTGTAAAAAATTCAATTTTATATTTTTTTGATTGCATTTAGGTTCATATAGAAGAGAGACATATAATAAAAGTAAATTCCAACCTCGTTTGATTTCAGATGAAAATTGCGGCTTCCAGGATGTACGCAAAATGCTGCGTCTGATTGTGACCTGCAATATGGGGTCGCTAATATTTTCGGTGTTTTTCAAGGAAATTCTTCAAAAATTATATAGTATATACTTAAATATATGTATAAAATATTCTCAAAGTTTCAATAAATTATATTCATTTTTTATACTATAAAAAAATTCATGAAAAGCATTGAGAAAACGCTGTCCTAACCCTATTTCCTCGCTTAAAACTTTGCTTCATGATAATTTTTTATCCATCCACGAATTCTCCTCTAGGAGTAAATTCGTCTTCCAGTTGACCAACGTCCTGAATAAGTAGCCATTGGAAATAAAAAATAAATGGGTTTTCACGAAAATAGACTCCTCGGAGGATAATACAAAATGATTTTACGAAAACACATTAAATTCCATCGAATTATATCGATCGGCAAACTGTGCTAATAACAGTTTGTCAGCCACGAATTAACCCTCGTTCCCCTTCAGTGGGAAGATCAATGTAGAAAAAAGAAAATTGGGGATAAATACGACACAGCTTGTAAACAGATCCACCCAAACGATCATCGCAAGTACATATATAAACGGGCAACGAGACAGAGAGAGAGAGAGAGAGAGAGAGAAACAGGGATTTCATTCGTAAGAAAAGGTTTACTACCCCCCAACAATACAGCAGTAGACATAATCAAGGTTGTATGTATGTATATATAACATATATTAGCTAGAAAGAGAATGTATATCTCCCGAGGGAGGGATTCCGTTCCCCGGGCGCACGACATCGAAATCCCGTGACGTATCTAATTGGGGACCACTTTAGTGGCAAGAGAGAACGAGAAAGACAGAGAGATAGTGAGGGGTTGGGATGTCCTGCTTTTGGAGTTCTCTCTGCGACCGTGGGTGGACGACACGCAGGGTTCGGGATAAGCCATAAGCCAGTATAGAGAGGGGGTGGCGTTTCCACGAGAATCGAGAGAGAGAGAGAGAGAGAGAGAGAGAGAGAGAAGGAATGAGAGAATTCTGTGCAGACGAGATCACCCTAGGCTTATAACTACCCTCTCTTTCTCTCTCGCGAGAGAGCTTTCTCTGAATCAAAGCTAGGACGATACAGTCGGCTTCGACCTCTACGGACGATTCACCACCCTTCCCGGTCGCAAACTCGCCATCCTCATTTCGCTACAATCGCAAACCCTGGCAAATTAAGGGACGTAAGTGGAACGATTGAAAAGGTAAAGTGAAGTGGCTAAAGCCCTTTTGCTTCCTAGCAGCTCGTCGAAGTGGCCAAATACCTGAAGATCTTAGGGTCTATGGTTGTTGGATAATCATTACGCCCTTTTGATTTTAAGCTATTGATACATCTGTATACCTCGTTGTCCGTGGACCACGTACACGCACTCAACTTTTCATGTCTATAGATCTCTATACCTATTGCGCAAGAATACACGAAAGAGAGAGAGAGAGAGAGAGAGAGAGAGAGAGAATTGTATAGTTTACTGATGCTGGGGAAAGGGACGAGGGGTTTTGTATCTCCGAGTGAATCCAGCGTAAATAATGCCGATTATCCCCACGGCAATTGTTTTATCGACCGAATGTAGGAAGGGTGAGCCAGAGAGGGTGGAAAGACGCTGAGATATAGAAGAAGAAATAGAGATGATGCTTTCTCTCCTTATATACAGAAGCAAGAACTCCGTATAGCCCTTTTGGCTTGCTCGAGAGACTTCGGACTGTCTTTCCAAAGGATACTTTGTTTCATGAATGTTTTCTCTCTCTTTCTCTCGTTCTTTCGCCCGGGCATTGTGAAATTTAGATGGAATAGTCGGAGAAAGAAAATCCGGTAAACGAAAGACCGTCTCGAGCTTCTCATCCCCGTTCCCCCATGCCCTTTTACCTTCTTTTCTCCTTCTCGTTCTTCGTTGTAAGTCGATTTACTTGGAAAAACATACACAGCCTCCGACTCCAATGTGTATGGTGTACACAATAATGTGTCGTAAATTGAGAGAAGACGAATCAGTATACCTCGGGCCTCGCTGACTTCATTGCGCGGATAAAAGGGGATTTTATGCTCCCCGCTTAACGGAGAATATATATCGGTATTTTTTTTATTTATAGTGGAAATCTTTATTCTTCACATTCTACACTAACATTTATAAAATCTATTTCTACAATAAATTTATATTTTATATTTAATTATTCGATTAAAAGAATATTTTGATTTTACAATACAAGTGAAACATTTCCGTTTAAAACAATACTTTAACTTTTAAACAATGACTGTTATCAATAATCTATATTCATGAAAGGATATAAAAAATATCTTAAACAAATAAAACAAGTAAAGTATCTTATAACAAATAAGTACAAGTAAAGTATCGTACAACAAATAAAATGTGCTAACAAAAGTACAAATTGGATCAACAGCGTGGATTCTTTGAACAAACAGTAATTGCAGATGTAACTTTAAAAAATTGTATAATTCCGGAAACATTTGTAAAAGAAAAATGGTTGTTACTCATTTTGGACATTAAGAAAATTGTCTTTTTAACACATGGCTATATTTTGACGTGTCCTTTTCTATTTTAATGGAAGATACATATTAGATTATGCAATAATTCCATATCGTTATTGGCTGTAAGGTTTCTTACAACAAATAAAATGTGCTAACAAAAGTACAAATTGGATCAACAGCGTGGATTCTTTGAAAAAATAGAAATTGCAGATGTAACTTTAAAAAATTGTATAATCCCGGTAACTATTGTAAAAGAAAAATGGCTGTTACTGATTTTGAACA
This sequence comes from Oxytorus armatus, assembly GCA_958009045.1. Classification (NCBI taxonomy): domain Eukaryota; kingdom Metazoa; phylum Arthropoda; class Insecta; order Hymenoptera; family Ichneumonidae; genus Oxytorus; species Oxytorus armatus. Next base: position 13,555,648 of record OY253750.1, read on the forward strand.
TTAAGAAAATTGTCTTTTTATCACATGACTATATTTTGACGTGTCCTTTTCTTTTTTAATGGAAGATACTTATTAGATTATGCAATAATTCCATATCGTGATTGGCTGTAAAGTATCTTACAACAAATAAAATGTGCTAACAAAAATACAAATTGGATCAACAGCGTGGATTCTTTGAAAAAATAGAAATTGCAGATGTAACTTTAAAAAATTGTATAATCCCGGTAACTATTGTAAAAGAAAAATGGCTGTTACTGATTTTGAACATTAAGAAAATTGTCTTTTTATCACATGACTATATTTTGACGTGTCCTTTTCTTTTTTAATGGAAGATACTTATTAGATTATGCAATAATTCCATATCGTTATTGGCTGTAAAGTATCTTACAACAAATAAAATGTGCTAACAAAAATACAAATTGGATCAACAGCGTGGATTCTTTGAAAAACAGTAATTGCAGATGTAATTTTAAAAAATTGTATAATCCCGGTAACATGTATAAAAGAAAAATGGCTGTTACTGATTTTGAACATTAAGAAAATTGTCTTTTTATCACATGACTATATTTTGACGTGTCCTTTACTTTTTTAATGGAAGATAAGTATTAGATTATGCAATAATTCCATATCGTTATTGGCTGTAAACGATACGTAATAAAGTTAATTTGACGATTAATTGTTAATTGTTCATTTGTTAATTGAGCAATATCGGCTTTTACGATTAGTCTGCTCCCCGTGAGAGTACTCTTTTCATCCACTTAAAATATAATTTTGCCGTCTCTCCGCCGGTACCGTAATCACGTACGACATCAATTTTCCCCGAGAGTTCTCGACACGCTTATTTCTCACTCGAGTTCGTTCTGTCCTGGTGCGAAATTATCCTCGAGCATCGTAATACTCTCCCGCTCGTTCCAACGGGGGTGGGTTTTGAAGACTCTTCGGGCGCAAATTATGCCGACACCGTCTTCATCCTCCTCATTATATTTCCTCCTCATTATATATATAGCAAAATTTCTGGCGCGCGTTTTGCTCTCGTCGCACCGCGTTGAGAAACTTGTTCGGTTAATTCGACGAGATGTACATTACCGCGGTTTCTCAACGTTTTACCCTTTTCTTCGTCTCAGCCGCCATTGAATATGGCTCTCCGATGTTTCTCAAACATTTATCGTGAAAATTTCGATCTCTCCGATGAAATTCAATTCCGTCTTCCGTGAAATATCATAATTTCGCTTCACACACACACACACACACATACACGAAGGCACACGCTACTGAGAAAAATATAGATGGTTCGATGAAATTGGGTCTATAATTTTTTCATTTCTTCAATAATTATTTTAGTTACACGTCGAATGGAGAAAAAGGTTAATGGAATAATGTAAGTTATTGATGAAAATATAAATTATAGGCGTCAGCTCTTACATTTATTGCCGTTCTTCCTCTCATTTGATCTCAAGACACGACAGAGCCAAGTCTCGTATTCTCTCATAATTAATACTTTTTTGTTGTTGTTGTTTAAATCGATGAAAAACGATTATTGGAGCAATCACCGCGGAGGAGTTCTGCAACAATCGTGACGGGGGAGGCGAGTCAGAGATAGTGTTTTTCTATCTTTTTTTTATCGTTCCCCAACATTTTGCCCTTACTCGCTATACTTTATTCATGAAACGGAGAGAAAAATTCGCGTAATCTCGGATAATTTCTGAGCAGAGTCGTTATACGCCTGGCTAAAGGAGCTGTGTGTGCTCTCTTCTACCTCGCGGGCGCGTAAAAAGCAGATGGCGAACGAGGCATGTATACGCCGGTGCGAGAGAGCGAACCAGCCGACATGTTTTTTTTTTTCTACTTTCTTCTTGTTCACGTTTTTGTAAAAATATATATCTTATTTTTTAACCATCCTCCCTCGACTCGGCGAACGAGCAAGAGGGACGAGCAGTTTGCGAGGCAAACGGAAAAAGCGAGAGAAGAGAGAAGAGCGGGGATCCCACTTGTGTGTTTTCCGCGTGCCTAACGACTAAATAAGTCCTCCCAATTAAAAAACTAATTTCGATTAGAGTCCCCGCGCGGCCATTTAGCATCGTAACTGGCCGACGTGGCAGCAAAGTGGGCAGGGTGGTACACAGGGTTTGAAGAGAGAGAGAGACAGAGAGAGAAAGAGAGAAAAAGAGAGAGGGATGGGGTTGGTCGCTTTTGCGAGAGGGATAGCGTTGTAGCGGTGGCGCCCATCAGCACACAGAGAAAATAACGATTCTCTGTCTCTCTTCATCTCTTTCTCTCTCTCTCTCTCTCTCTCTCTCTCTTTCGCCCTCTCTTGTGCATCAGAGGGGTTATCGACATCCTCGCCCCGAGCGAACCACCACCAGCGCCCTTGACGTTCGCGAGCCGTAGACAATTATGAAAAGAGGGGTAGAAAAAAAAATATTCACGGCGACCTTTAGAATCGAGAGAGTGAGATAGCACTTACTTTCATCGTGTAACATGCCTTTATCGTGTAAATCTCGTAATCGATAGATAGTGAAAGAAAAAGAAAGTCTACCACTTTTATTTAGAAAATGTGGCATGGAGAAAAAAAAACCCATTCTAGCAAAGTACTTTTCTTGGATTATGAGATAAAAATTGACCAATACCCGGAAATTGGCTAAAAAAATGTAAAGCCATTTGAAATATTGATATTTTTGTATTTCAGAAAAATGAGAAGTCAAAGAAAAATCGCATCTCACACGTTTCAAGTCTCCGATTGCAAATTTCCCGCTGATAGGAAATTGCACGAATTGTGTCGTCAAAAACTGAAAAATTTCATGTAATAACGTCACGGATGGCGGAAAAGGAAAAATTGAATGTTTTCGATCGGAGGACTGTCTGTAGGTTCGTCAAGTAGTTCCTGATGTTCGAGCTATAATACTAACGATATAACGTTCGATTTCAATGCAGTTTATTTTTTTATACAAAATTCACAGGATAAAGAGCGTTGAGGAACGATTTGAAGAAAAAAAAAGCAAGTGCCCGTTGGAATTATTAGTAGCTCGCGAAGAAAAGAGCGTAAATGCGGTGGCCAAGAGAGTCGAGAGGATCAGGTTGAAAAGCGGAGAAGCCACAGAAGCAGAAGTATAGAGTGAGAGAGAGAGTCAGGAGGTTAAAAAAAATTCCAACAGTGGAACCGCCGCGGGGTTACAACGTGTTTCACACATCGCGAGAGGGCCCAACGGCCTCTGGATGTGAGCGCGCGCCCACGCCCAAACAAATATATAATGCGCACCGCGGCGCATTAGAATAACAAATAGTTGTCCAAGTATCCACGCCCGCTAGACGCCACGGGGCGTCGAGAGTCTCTCTTTTCCTCTTCCCTCCTCTCAAAGTTTTGCTATAGAACATATACGTTACAGTGAGAAATACTGCACTATATACTATAATCTTTATTTTTTTTCGTTCAACAACAATAACAAAAAACCATCCCCTCACGTTACTTATACGATTGAACTACTTCACGATTTACAACACCCTCGCAATGCCAGTTTGCAAATTTCGTTACAGATGTACGTATTTATATTTGTATTACTTCGACATAACACCGAAAATCCGTGAAAAAAAAATGGTCTCGAACGACTTAACCTTCGTTGAAGGGGGGAAATAGGGTTAGCACAGCGTTTTCTCAATGACTTTCATGAATTTATTTATAGTATAAAAAATGAATCTAATTTATTGAAAATTTGAGAATATTTTATACATATATACTATAAAATGTTTGAAGAATTTCCTTGAAAAACACCGAAGATATTAGCGACCCCATATTGCAGGTCACAATCAGACTCAGCATTTTGCGTACATTCTGGAAGCCGCAATTTTCATCTGAAATCAAACGAGGTTGGAATTTACTTTTATTACATGTCTCTCTTCTATATGAACCTAAATGCTATCAAAAAAATAGAAAATTGAATTTTTTACAGGGGTCAAAACAAAAAAGAATGATTTATTGCCATTTTTTACAAGTTTATTTGCAAAAAAAAAATTATTTTAAATAATGATAATATTCCGATTTTAGGTTCATATAGAGCGCAATACTATGAAGAAAGTAACTGCCAATTTTCAAAACGATTGGTTCAAATCTTTTCAAACTAGCGTGTACGCGAGTTAAAAAAATAGTCGTTTTCAGAAAAACGCGTTTGAAAAAATAGTACCAAGAAAAACAAAGTCAAGGCAGTCATAAATTTTCTTCGGTGTTTTTCAAGGAAATTCCTCACAAATTTTATAGTATATACTTAAATATATGTATAAAATATTCTCAAAGTTTCAATAAATTATATTCATTTTTTATACTATAAAAAAATTCATGAAAATCATTGAGAAAATGCTGTCCTAACCCTATTTCCCCTTTAATGGCATATAACAATAGAACGAGTCGGAATTTTCATTAAAAATTTTGTGAACATATTTTTCAATAGTTTTACTAACGATTTATGAAATTAAAAAAAAATCGATTTTTTGAACCGTCTAACCCTATTTCCTCCCTTAACTAAACTAAAATGTATTTGATAAGCAAAACATCGATTTTACTTATCAAATACATTTTGTATACGAATGAAAATGTGGTTTTTTTTTTCTGTCTTCCACTTTCAAAATAACGTTGCGGTATATGTTTTTTTGTTTACGACATTCAAGCGGCACGAAATTTTCTCTCGAGTCAGTTATGATTATGAAAAAAGCGCGGGGGATGGTGGCAGGTCATCCCTGAAGTAGAAGTGGCTTTCTCTTTCGAGAGTGAACGTTTGAGGGGTTGCGAGAGATGAAGAGCGTCGTGGCGCCCGACGCTCCCAAGACTTTTCGCTTCTTTAATCCTCTCGGTGCTCTTGATGGCTCCACGGACACCCATTAACTTTCACACACTTCTGGATACTCTATATGTATCTACTTATCCAAGTGGGGGCATCGACCCGACCGAAAAGATACGCTTTTTTTTTTCTTCAAATTGAACCCACGGTATTACACGTGTTCGAAAAAGTTTCTTATCTAAAGATTAGTATCACCGCGGATAAGTATCTCAAAATTCACGTATATTATGAGGATATCCCTTACACATATTACTATGTAAACTTAACGTAAAGTCTGTCTGGGGAGTCGTGAATGCTCGTATCGTATAATTCTTCAGAGGACAATGAGAGAACTCGAATCTGTTTTGCTCCTGACCCGAGTGCATTCGAGTGGTTGGGCGTGGGCATTATATATCCCACAAGCAAAGAAATATCTCGGCACGAAGAAAAGTGAGACGGTGACGATGATTCTTTCTTTTTCTCTTTCTCGCAAAGTCGTATAGGCGTGTACTTTGTGACTGCATTCGTGTTAAAACACGTGTACCTGAGCAGGGGTAGGGACGAATCGCGATTATGTGACAAACGCATGAATAATCCATGGTTCGGATATCTCGGACGCGTTAACATATTTAGAATTATACTGGGGCACGCCTACAGTACGAAAACGACGAGACGATCGAATGTTTACACGAATCAAATCCTGTATCCGAAGGAAAAAAATATCGATGTGAACGAAATATGAAAGATCGATTTTTAATTAATTTTGTTAAAATTGATCAGAGTTTTATTTTAATTCAATGCAATTTATTATTTAATATACGATTTTTTATGTAACAATCAAATTTCGTTTAAATCAAACAGATTACATACGATTCTAAATTTTTTTAAATTCAAATGAAAGAAATCTTATTCATTGAAAGAGAGAGTCGTTAAATCATCAAAGGTGTAAAATTCAAAGATCTGTGCACGTGAGCCGTTGTGTGGGACCTAACGATAGCGCAGAGAACTCTGAAGCGGATTATCAGATATGACAAATGTTGTGGTCTCTCACCAAAGATCACAGCCATCTGAGAGAAAAAGAGTGAGAGAGAGAGAGAGGGAAAAGGATAGCTAGAGATAGAGAGCTTCTTCGTGAAACGAAAGGAAAGTGCTGAGCCATCGTTTTAATATTTATTTATCGATGCTGCGACAGTATTCGTGAGAGGCCAGCCAAAGCGATAATGCGTCGACGCGTTTTCTGGATCAGCATAATTTATAAATCGGTGAACGAGCTTATATACACCTTATAATTTATAATATATTATATATATTTACACACATATACGAATCCAAAATAGATTTCAATATCTATTGAACGTCGCAGCCTCTTCCTGCATCTCCAGAGGCTATAATCCAACATCGAGAAGGATCGCCAGATAAATTACAGCTGCAAACTAAAATACATACCCTCTCGTGAATGATGCAATTGAGAAATAGCTGAAAATTTGTAGAGATTCGATTTAAGGGGGGAAATACGGTTAGAGAGTTCAAAAAATCGATTTTTTTTTAATTTCATAAATTGTTAGTGAAACTATTGAAAAATATGTTCCCAAAATTTTAAATGAAAATTCCGACTCGTTCTATTGTTATAAGCCATTAAAGTGAGTAGCTCTCCTTCGGGCCCCGAGCGCGCCACGTGTTTCAAACGCGTTTTTCTGAAAACGACTTATTTTGAACTTGCGTACACGCTAGTTTGAAAAGTTTTCAACCAATTGTTTTGAAAATTGGCCGTTACTTCCTTCATACCATCGCGCTCTACATGAACCTAAAATCGGAATATTATCATTATTTGAAATAATTTTTTTTTGCAAATAAAGTTGTAAAAAATGGCAAAAAATCATGCTTTTTTGTTTTGACCCCTGTAAAAAATTCAATTTTCTATTTTTTTCATAGCATTTAGTTTTATATAGAAGAGAGACATATAATAAAAGTAAATTCCAACCTGGTTTGATTTCAGATGAAACTTGCAGCTTCCAGAATGTACGCAAAATGCTGAGTCTTTTTTATTTTATAGTACATACTTAAATTTTATAGTATATACTTAAATATATGTATAAAATATTCTCAAAGTTTCAATAAATTATATTAATTTTTTATACTATAAAAAAATTTATGAAAATCATTGAGAAAACGCTGTCCTAACCCTATTTCCCCCCTTAACTACGAGATACATTGCGAAATGAGTCTCTAAGCTCAGATCCATTCGTACGATCGAAATTCATTGTTAACTACCTCTCACTCTCTTTCTCTCTCTCTTTCTGTCTCTCTGGCTCTGTGACCTCTGAGATTTTCCTGTAATCATACTACCACAAAGTACACAAGTAACGACGCACTCCTCTACTTTATAACGGCATAAATAATGGCACAATGCATTTAGACAAGTATATAGTTGAGCGTGGCCTGTAACGAAAACTCGGCGCCTATATGGGATTCCGAGCTCTCGTTCACGAGAATGCTCTCTGTGGGAATGACAGAGAAAGGGAGAAAGAAAGATGAGAGAGAGAATTAAAACTGCATCATTGGCCGGAAAGGGCGAGCAAAAATAATGTGTCACCAGACACCCTCGCCACATGTGGCCACCCATGCTGGTTATATACATCTGACTAAACGTATATATATGTATATATATATACATATGTATGAAAATGTATATATGTATAGTACGATGAACACTTGAATCGTGGCGCGTAGGCAGGTAGGAACGTAGGTGGCTGCTGGCGAGAGACTCGATCGCGTCTGGCTACTCTTCCACGACTGGACACTCGGGAATAACCGAGGTTTCTTCTCCCTCGTCGGCGAGCAAATCGCACAATATTAACGCTCGCACACTGGCGCACCTCGTACAAAATCGCGCACACACGCGAGATTCTCGCGCGAATGAATTCGTGATTTCTGCGAATTCTTCGCGACAAGTTCGATTCATGGAGCCGTTAAAATGTAATCGCCGGAATACGAAGATATTTCGTGCGATTATTTAAACCTACTGACGTAGTTTTGTATTAATTTTTTTTTTCCATTTCGTTGAATGAAAAAAAATTTGAAATTAACGCAACCAACTATAATCCGCCAATCGATTATTGTTTTTCGATAATTGCCAATATGAAATTTTACCACAGCAAAATCGGGAGCAGAATGTGAAATGAGATTTTTCTTAATATGACAATTTCTTTTTTTCCAGGTCGTAACAATTACATTTCGTGAATCTTCGAGCTCGGATAGATTAATAATTTTGTTCAATCACTTTAATAAGGATGACACTTTGACAACGCTGCTCGTCGCTTATTCGTTTCGTTTGGTATTTATTTTACGACGCGCAGCATCCCGCCGAGATATTCGAAGACTGGCTCGTCAACATTCGGATAATGTAATCGATTGAGTGAAATAAATTTGCGGATTTTTTTTTTCTGCGGTATAAGAGTGTAAATTGCGGGAATTCCTGTTTTCCCTCCGTCTTTCCTGTTTCTATATACCTATCATCATCGTCGTCGTCTCCTTCGGATGATTTTCTCCATGATGAGCGCGTAGGATTAAGAAAATAATCTTCGTGAGCATGTGCAAACGTACGGGGCAAGTACAGAAAGATTTTTGTGAGAGAGCTCAGGTATGTAAAACCACTGGAATATCAAAAAGATACAATTACACCTTTTCACTATACTAAGATATATATTTTGCGTTCGCTAACCTCTCTGATCTGCTCCTTTCGCTATATGTTTGAGGTGACTACAAGTAGGCGTATTGTACAATGTATTTGTGTACATACTTTTATGTATATGTATATATGCAAAGAGAAAAATATCGCGTCTATCGCGAATCGCCACCGATCTTCAGCTCGTACTCTGCGTGGGTGGCATGAATGCTGTATTACCTCTAGTATATTGTTATTATTGCCCCTGGCATATCCATGAAACGATATAGGAAAATACTGTGTTGATGGAACGAGAATTATGGCACTCGGGTTATTGATATTGAGGAAGTTACGGCGGTATACAGTCGGGTCAGTACTAAAGTTTGAAAAAAAATAAAAATATGTTTATATGATTTTCCCAAACAGAAAGTAATATTGACAGTGGATCCAGACTAGAGAGTGTCAACTTGATATTAGAGAGAAAAATGATCAATGATGCCAGTTTTGGGAATTATCCAAAAGGCATTTTTTCTTGCAGGTTTTTTTTTAAGTAAAAACTCTACAGTTGTTTCGATTTTCATGACATTTTCGTGAAACAATAGTGTACTCTATGAATGCCTCAGGCAATATTTTTTTAGTTAAAAAATTACAAGATAGTTTAGTTAATTACATTTTTTTAGATATTATAATTATAAACAAATGACTATTATTTGCAAAAGAAAAAAACTAACATTATCATGAATCTTGATAGTTTAGTTCATTTTAATTTTTTATATATTATAATTATAAACAAATGACTATTATTTGCGAACAAAAAAAAAAACATTATCATGAATCTCGATAAGTTCTAGCGATGCATAAAATAGTATGTTCGTGAAATAATATTCTACTCTATGAATGCATCCGGCAATATTTTTTTACGTCTAAATTTGCAAGATAGTTCAGATAATTTAAATTTTGTAAAGATAATAATTATAAACAAATGACTATTATTTGCAAAGAAAAAAACTAACATTATCATGAATCTTGATAAGTTCTATAAATGCATAAAATAGTATGTTCGTGAAATAATATTCTACTCAATGAATGCACCCGGCAATATTTTTGTAGTTAAAAAATTACAAGATAGTTTAGATAATTTAAATTTTTTAGATATCATAATTATAAACAAATGACTATTATTTGCGAAGAAAAAAAACTAACATTATGATGAATCTCGATAAGTTCTAGCCATGCATAAAATAGTATGTTCGTGAAATAATATTCTACTCTATGAATGCATCAGGCAATATTTTTTTAGTTAAAAAATTACAAGATAGTTTAGTTAATTTTAATTTTTTAGATATTATAATTATAAACAAATGACTATTATTTGCGAAGACAAAAAACTAACATTATCATGAATCTCGATAAGTTCTAGCGATGTATAAAATAGTATGTTCGTGAAATAATATTCTACTCTATGAATGCATCCGGCAATATTTTTTTAGTTCCAAAATTACAAGATAGTTTAGTTAATTTTTATTTTTTAGATATTATAATTATAAACAAATGACTATTATTTGCGAAGAAAAAAAACTAACATTATCATGAATCTTGATAAGTTCTAGCGATGCATAAAATGGTATGTTCGTGAAATAATATTCTACTCTATGAATGCATCCGGCAATATTTTTTTACATCTAAAATTACAAAATAGTTTAGTTAATTTAAATTTTTTAGATATCATAATTATAAACAAATGAATATTACTTGCAAAGAAAAAAAAACTATGAAACTAGGAAATGTCTGGCCGTGTACTTAATTTTAATTTTTTAGATATTATAATTATAAACAAAAGACTATTATTTGCAAAGAAAGAAAACTAACATTATCATGAATCTTGATAAGTTCTAGCGATGCATAGAAAATACCATATGTTGGTGAAATAATATTCTATTCTATGACTGCATCAGGCAATATTTGTTTAGTTCAAAAATTACAAGATAGTTTAGATAACTACATTTTTTTAGATCTCACAATTACAAACAAATGACTGTTATTTCCAAAGAAAACAAACTAATGTAATTATAAATCTTGATAATCTCTAGCGATGCACAAAATAGCATACATTTTTTCGGCAGATATACCATAGCGTATGATTTCGTACTCATTTTCATTCATTGGTACTCGGTATCTTAAATTCTTAAAATAATCAAAAAGACGTTAACCGATAAACGAAACAAATGTTAATTGACGTTTAGTCTCTATCGATTCTATTAATGGAAACAATAAATAAAATGTCTGCACTAAGTAACCATGAATTTATTAAAATGACATTGATGTTAAAAACCGTTTTGTAAATCCGAATAATAAAATGAAACATCGCTCAAAACTTTCATTACAGACTCCCGAGAATTTTTTCAATAAATCCTATTTTCCTACGGTTTTTCGATCTTTCATAACACCTTGAATTATCCCAGCAGCACTCTATATAAACGTCACAAGATCAACCATCGCTCTTCCTCTACAGGATTCATCGCCCCTTCCATTATTTCTCGTCCCCTTAATAATATCCTCATCTTTCTCCCCCTCCCGGCCCCCCGCCCTTTTCTCGCTCAGCTCCCGCTTGAATGATGAATGAGGCACGGTTCTCAAACGTGGGGAGTAACGCATTGGGTGTGCACTCTCTCGCTGCATCCATGCATTTATCCCTGCTACGTTTAAACTTCTCGTCTCAGCGTGTATATATATATATATATATATATATATATATATATATATATATATATATATATATGTGTGTGATATAGTACACTTGCGGTGAACTCGGTATTAGCCGCACCCGATTTTCTACCCAGCCCATTCGATCGTCGCGACGAGAGATCGTCCTCCCGTTACTGGTATATATATACATATATGTATATAACCAAGAAGGAGAGATCGCCACTCCTTCTCCTCCCACGAATAAACGTTCAACCCCTCTCTTTCCACCTCTACAAGCAGCGAGTTTCGTTCGCTCGCGAAAAAAACCTCAACGTAGGTTGTATTATAAACATCGCTATATCGCGCTCCTTCTGCTCTCTGTTGGAATAATTTGCATTCCAAGAGAGTCGCAACGTCGATGGATACACACGTTGCAACTCTAATATATACGCCGATCGGCTTCCAACGTGTACACATGCCCTCGAGCGATATACACGTACGTATATATGCTATGTACTCTGGAAGCTGTTCAAGATTTTGCTCGGCTACCACCTCTCTCATTCTCTCTCACTCTCTCTCTTTCTCTTCGCAGCTTGTGTATTACACTATATTGCCTGCTTCTGTGTCCCTCGAGCTTATTCCACTTGCGACTCTCTCGTATCGCTCGATCTCTCATGGATTTATTCATTTCTGTACGATGGATATGGATATGTGTGTGTGTGTGTGTGTGCTTATGGGTTATGATTATATATGCGAGCATGTGTACGACTATGCCATTTTAAGCATCGCTTTTCAACCGATACCTTATCATTAGAGCGAAATAAGATTCTCAGTTGAGAGCTCGATGTTTTTTTCTTTCTTATTATTATTGCTGACGTGGAAATGTCTGATGATTTTTTTTGCAACACAGGTGTATAAGAAGCTTTTTTCCATGTTAATCGTTAATTCACCAAAGGGTTATTAACCCCATAAAATCTTTAGAGGGAAAAGAGCAATTTAAAAAAAAACAAATTGTATTAATGCCATACAGAAAGTGAGATCTATATATTTTTCCTGACAATTTGTTTCTTGAGGATAAACAGAGTTAAAATTTAGAACGTAGCGTATCGTTTCGAGCAGCAAAAGGAAGATGAAGCGCGAAGAGAGACGAGAAAACCGAGATTACGACCATCCCAGTGATGACGTTGTTACCGTTTTCGTCGTTATTGCCTCGTGCTATTATTATCATTATTATAGCATATCTACCACCCCGGCAAACAGCATATACGAGGTCTGTTCAAAAAGTATCGCGAATTTTGAATTTCCGCGGGCTACGTATATTCGATTTTCGATTTTTTTGTGGCGTTAGGTTGGCACTCGTATCCCTCACTTATGCTGAAAAAATCGGGCATTTTGAATGTTTAGTTAATTGTTGACAGCTGTTTTGGTTAGACGTGTTTTGGCTTGTCTTCGATTTTTGCCTATTCCAAAAAAAGCAGCTTCCATTGCGATGATTGGGCTTTGGTTTCCACGTCATAACCATAAGCCCATGATTCGTCACCCAGTTATGACCCTCTGGAGCAAATTTGGGTCGTCGCGGACCGAGTCCAACAGCTCCTTAGCAATGTGTAACGCGACACTGTTTTTCTTCGAAATTGAGCAATTTTGGCACGAATTTCGCGGCGACCAGTCTCATGCCCGAATCGTTGGTAAAACCATCGGAACGCATTTCGTTGTTCGCATCTTCTCGGCCCTCTGAGAACATTTTGTACCACCGATAAACGTTGCTTCGGTCCAAGGTAGCTTCACCATATGCCACAGTCAACATTCGGAATGCGTCCGCGCACTTAATTTTGTTTTTCACACAAAATTTGATACAGACTAGGGAATGGGCACACGCGCTGCCACGCGCGAGCAGTTTACTGGTGGCAATGCAGCGCTCTTATACTTTTCGGCACTGTACGCTGCTTGTTCATTGAGTTATTCGAGATTGGGTGTCGAGCAGAGAGTCGCTGTTGGATCAATTTTCCATTCGACTGACCCCGACGTATCCTTATTACAGCTAAAAAAGCCGACTGGTACCTAATGAGGAACCAAGTTAAATGGAAAAATGACCCCGAACCAACTCGATATTTGACTCTCGACTTAACGAAGAAGTTTTGTATTTATTGCTTATTCTCATTGGTCAAAAGTTGTTTGTTTATTGTGAATTTATTGTTTCTATCGTGTTAATGCCTCATATTCATCCCTTTAACCAACGCTGCCTTCTGGTTTTCTTGACCCTCTTTTGTATCGATGATTTTTGTCATGTTCTTTATTTCTAGCAAAGATTTGATGAGCCAAGTATAAATGGTCGTTCCAAAATACGTATAACATACGGACGTACAATACGCTGAATGCGGAGAATATACTGAAAAAAAACGATGATTTCGTAACATTCATCGTATCAAGTTATCGTGTTATTTAGAATTTTTTACAATTTCTTCTATATAAATTAACAAATAGGGATCGTATACATCGTGGATCATCAAAAATATTATTCGAAATAGGATTTGTCGTCAGAACTATTCTTTATCTTTTAGTGTTCGAAAAAGAATATTAAGGGAGAACACCACTGTGACCCCCTTTTTTTTTCACATTTTTCAAGAATTTTTTTTTGCGGGAAAAAAAAGAGATATTCGAAAAAATGTTTGGGTTTTGTTCCACGTTTATTAATGTATCAAAAAACATTTTTTTCACATTTTTCACGCCGCATGGTGGTGCTGGGGAAGCTCTCGCGTCAGGTGCTGTCATTTCCGCGGCACGCAGCAGAACTCTCTTCAATGTCGATCTGAAAAAAAATACCGAGTGTTTTCGTTAATAATATGATATTTTGAAGAGAAGTACACAGGGATTTGGAAAAATATTGTTTTAAAAAAAATAGGCACGCCTTTGAAATTAAAGTTAATTTCAAAGGCGTGCCTATTTTTTTTAAAACAATATTTTTCCAAATCCCTGTGTACTTCTCTTCAAAATATCATATTATTAACGAAAACACTCGGTATTTTTTTTCAGATCGACATTGAAGAGAGTTCTGCTGCGTGCCGCGGAAATGACAGCACCTGACGTGAGAGTTTCCCCAGCGCCACCATGCGGTGTGAAAAATGTGAAAAAAATGTTTTTTGATACATTAATAAACAAGGAACAAAACCCAAAAAAATGTTTCGAATATCTCTTTTTTTTCCCACAAAAAAAAATTCTTGAAAAATGTGAAAAAAAACAGGGGGTCACAGTGGTGTTCTCCGTTAATTCTTCCCGATGGTCAAGAGAGACTCCGAACAGTTATTCATCATAAGATGTAAGTGGATGGAAAGAAAAAAAGGAGTGAGGCGTCACGAGACATGCGGATAAGACTATTTCATTATAATACACATTATAGATGGTTAATAAGCATCACCATGGTATGTGCATAAACTGGATTCAATACTTCCGTCTCATCGGTTGCCCGAAACTTTCAAATATTTCTTTCAGCTTTTCCATTTTATACCTGGGAGTATATTAGACCTATTGATGTTTTTACAACCCTTCGCCCATACTGGTTTTCACTGCTGTACCGATATATTCGTACAGCGGTGAACACCACTCATTTTACTTATTTACTTATTATTAAGATGTGCTTATAATATCAACGATAATATCATAATTGTATATAAATATTGATAATAGTTATGATAATACTAAAAAATAACACAAACGTCAAAACATATACGGTCTACTATCGATATTGCGGTGAAAAAACAGAACTTGGCCACAAAAGTCGTCCGATCACCAACCAATCACAGCGCGAATAGAAAGGCTTCGCCCTGAACAACTAAACTATCGAAATTTCGATAATCTTCGACGTATCGTCATGAACTTTTTAAGAGAGGATTCTTTGATCCATTTTTTCGAATAGGCAAAAATCGAAGACAAGCCAAAGCCACGTCTAACCAAAACAGCTGTCAACAATTAACTGAACATTCAAAATGGCCGATTTTTTCAGCATAAGTGAGGTACACGAGTACCAGCCTGACGCTACAAAAAAATCAAAAATCGAATATACGTAGCCCGCGGAAATTCAAAATTCGCGATACTTTTCGAACAGACCTCGTACACATGTATATAAAACAGAGAACACATTCGCGCGAACTCCTCGCTATCGCCATCCCTATCCACATAAGTGTGGTTGAAAGCTCGTAAGAAGATGGCGCGCGGGTACAGGGTGGTTGAAATAACTCGAGACTATCGTTTTCACGTGTTCTCTTTCTCCGCAAATGTATTTTACAAATGAGTACAACATAAATGGCAATTTTCTCTCCTGCGTTACGAGCGACCGATCGATTGACCGATAAAACGAGAACGAAGGACTTTTTCTTCGGAGATGCTGGAGAAAGATTTGTTTTTTTTTCTCCTTTCACCGACACCCAGTATCCCGTACAAAACGTTCATTTCTCTCGAAAGTTATGACAAAAAGCGGGCGTGCTGTCCGAAGCATCCGAAAAATGTATATATAAAACGTTGGTCCAGCGAAGAGCTATACTTATCTGTGGTCCGGAATCTCAACGATTATGCGAGGCGAGAGACACGACGAAAGAAAGATGGTTCCCTACGCCGGCAACACGTTGCACGTTCGAGGCGATATAAACTTCCCTCTCCCGTCCCTCTACCGCCGAAAGTTGACGAAAAAAAAAAAACGGAAGAAAAAGAAAGATGTGGCAGGAATGACGAAGAAGAAAATGGCGTTTGAATGAGTCTCGTATTGGTGCGAGATGACAGAGGTTGGTCGAGTGATCGCAGAGTTTGAAAAAAAGACTCTGTAGGCAACAGTGAAAGAAGACCGAGAGCAAAGCCATCACAGTTTATTCTGCGGTTTGACTTCATATAAGAGAGCTCTCCTCGCTGGCTACCTGAATATCATACTGTGATGCAGCATCCAATTGTACATTTATCGACTGTTAAATGTCAGAATGGTGTATCCTCAATCATTTCGAATGTAATACAATGTGGGATACGCCGTTTCAACTTACAATAAGTCGATATATATGTATATAGATGGGACATCACACGGTGTGGTGGCATGCGGCGAACCGAGCTTCATATTTTATAACGGGGGGTTCACCTTTTATTCTCGCGGCTACGGGTGCACCCAGCGTGTCGAATAGAATATACCAGCGACGACGAAGAGGACGCTCAGGGAGACTCTTTGCTCTGCTGTCTCTCTCTTTCTTTCTCTTTCTCGCTCCTATATGCACGATAGGTATTTTGACATGCCCGAGAAATTAGTATAATAAAGGAGGCTAGGTAAAGCGCCTAAGTGCCTAAACACACGCCGTAAATCAACCCCTCGTGGCCCCGCTCACTTTCTCTCTCGTTCTCTTTCTCGCTATCTCTCTCTCATTATATTATTCGCTCTGGGCCTCTGAACGCCCATAGGTCTTTCTCTCAACTTGCTCTGGCTTTCTCGAGAGGACTTCGTCGTACCTCATATATATTAATATATAGGATATATATATATATGACTGCTCGCGATGATACTGGATAGCGAGAAAGAGAGAAAATATCTCTCGAAGCTTCGAGCAACACCAGCAGGATACATGGCGTTTGATCGATCGCGATACTTTACTCGGTATGCTGCGAACGCAGACTCTCTCTCTCTCTCTCTCGTAACGGTCTTTATCGCGTTTTCGACTTTAGCTTCTATATACTCGGGAACTTTTGCCTTCCTCGCTATCATCCCTCTCTATATATTGACTCACGCAACTCGATCTCGATTGTATCCTTCTAGCAATAATCTCGTGGGTTTTAAGGGATTATACGAAGTTAGAAATTTCAAAAAATTCATTTTTTTATTGCACTTTCCGAATGTACATACATTTGAGTATATTCTCTGAAAATTTCAAATCGTTCCGGCAAATATTCTTGGAGATACATGCATATTTGTAAGGACGCTCGGAGCGTTACAAAGTAGGTGGCCTGAACTTTGAAGGCGTTTTTCTCAAAACGGTGTTTTCAATGTCGGTGAGCACGATTGCTCAAAAACGGCTCAACCGATCGGTCTGCAATTTTAAGACAACATTCTCAGATATATTCATCAGGCATCGATCGAAGGAATAAGATTTCCGATGATTATTTCTATTTTTTTTAAACAATTCAACGAAAAAATTTAGGTCAAAAATTGTAATTTTTTCTTTTTGGAGCCGCCATTTTGTCAAAAATCTAAATTTCAACTATCCCTTCGATCAATACTTAGATTTATCTATCCACTAATAGAATCTTTTTGGTTTTTTTATTTTGGATAATCCAAACCGGAGATATCGTGCTCATCGCCAGACACCTTTTTTTAGAGGAGCTCCCGGAGATCGGCTATAGCAGCTTTGAAAATCATTATTTTTACAAATAAAAAATATGAAAATAAAGTTAAAAGTTACCACAATACGTATATACATTTTTACGTTAATAAATTGAAATGTCTCTCCAGGAAAAGTTCTTGAAAAATCGCCGTTTTTTCGGTCTTCTGACTGCGTATAACTCCTTAAGGTAGTAGTCTGGTAACTTAAGCCGATTTTCATGTGTTTTTTGGAGGGCATTTTTTTGTAGGAAAATAAAAATGAATCGTTTGGGATATTTAGGATGTTTTTATTTACATATTAAAGACACAAAAAAAAAAATTTCTTTAAATTTAATAGTTTATTATTATTATTATTGATCGAACTTGGCACCTTGAAAAAAAAAAGCGCGTGGGTGGCCCCGGTGATTTTGGCTCTTGATGTTATATGAAATCAAAAATTCTTGATAATTCTTAATCTATAGACATGTCATTCTGGTCGGAACTACTAAAGTTTAATTTCATGGATAAATAACAAAATGGCGGACTTTGGAAAAAAAGTCCTTTTATTTTAGCAAAGAAGGGGCTGCAAAATAAAAAGAAATTTAACTTCAGTAGTTCCGACCAGAATTACGTGTCTATAGATTAAGAATTATCAAGAATTTTTTATTTCAGGTAACATCAAGAGCCAAAATCACCGGGGTACCAACTTCGATCAATAATAAAAATAATAATAATACACTATTACATTTTTTCAAACAATTTTTTTCTGTATCTTTAATATATAAATAAAAAACATCCTAAATATCCAAAACGATTCATTTTTATTTTCCTACAAAAAACCGCCCTCCAAAAAAGACATGAAAATCGGCTTAAGTTACCGGACTACTACCGTAAGACGAAGAGTTACCGCTGTTGCTTTTTCGGTACGAAAATGATAATTATTCCTGTGAAATAAATCGAATTCTTACTCCAAATTAGAAGCGCTTCGAAACGCGAGAAAATAACGAATAGCGAAGAATTACTGAAGAATTAACTACATTGATGGTTTTAAGATTATTCTTGGATTCGTTAGTTGTTTATGTAATATTGTAATGTCACACTCCGAAATGAATCTGCTCCGAAAAAAAAAAACTACAAAAGTCAATTTGTCCCAAAATTGTGCTGCGGAAAGGGTGAAGAATTTGTTAATAAATAAGGAAAATTCATATCAATTTAGTATTTTTTTCAACGAACCTTTGTTTCTTACTGCAAAATAATGATTCCGGAGCGAATGTACTCCAAAATAATTACTCCAAAACGAATATTTCTCGGAAAATGTTTCGTCTCGGAAGAAGAGCTCCGATACTTTTGTCAGAGTTACAAGTATTTCTGGATTCGTAAAAGAAAATACATTTTTAAAAGTCTGCCGGTTTCTGGAGATTGTTGACGATCGAAATTTTCGCTCCGACTTTTATAAGCAACTTAGCAAATTTTCTGCCGTTCCCCACTTTCTTTTATGCGCTTTTTATCTCCACGAAAAGTCCCCGTTTGCACGTCGATCGAGCTGAACGAAGAGAGGAGAAAAAGCAAACAGAAAAGTCCCTGACAGTGCATAATACCACACAGGCATATAATCGTGAGGAAAAGCTTTTTTTTTTCCTTTATTTTTTGCGTTCCACGGCCGATCGATCTCTTTCCGCGAGCGCGGAAACGCGCGCCGATGTTGTCGTACGTGTTATACCCGGCGTCTCGCGATAAAAATTGTTCTCTTGGTTTTTTTTCTATACATCGCATTTTTTTTTTTCCCCATTCAATTCGCGATGGGCGTGATCGGTTGGGGGGTTTTGGCCGTTATACCGCCCATTGATAATCGGACAAAGAGACGCGATTGGTGAATGAAGCGAGGTGTAATATAAACGAGAAGCCTTGGAATCCCCTTTGTGAAAACGCCGTGGAAACGCCCATGAAACGGATCGCGTATTCACGAACCGCTTTAGAGCGAGAGAGACCGGTGAATTGAAGCGCGAGAGAGGGAGACTATACAGTAGAGAATCGTGTGCAGGGGAAGCCCCGGGATGCGCGCGCAGTTGAACGCAATAAGAGCGCGCGAGAGGGAGCTCCTACGGGGACTACCCGAATGGACCGACGGACGTATCGGGAGGCGCGGCAAATCCAAAACGACAGGGAAAACATTCGCCTCTCACTCGCCCGACGAGATCACCCTCACGGTCTGCGAGCGATGGAGGGGCGCGAAATATCGTGGGAGGAGGAGTAGGAGGTCAGTGGAGTTCGGGAAGTCGGTGAGCGCAGACGCGTTGTGCGCCGAGCCGGATCGTCGGTTCTTCCCCGTCTATAACCAAGCCAGATAGTGCCGTATATACGTTTCGGAGCACACGTCGTTTCAAACCGAGTCAAATTTTCATTGGTTTGAGCCTTTTATTTTTATTTTTTCATTTTATTTTTCCTTTTATATTCGATAAATCGACGTCGATCGCCATTGACACACGGACCAACAACAATAATAGTAATTTATTGTAAAACGCGCGATGTCCGAATGGCAATGGCTGCAGTGACGGGGGATCGACACTGACGCCGCGCACTTTTCACATCATTCGTCGTTTCAAAATTGTTTTTGGAGCAACGAGCATTCAGAGACAAGTAGTAAGCTCGTTACGAGTGGCCGCGACATCGGGAGTGAAAGTTGCGGTTTCGACGAAACGACGTACTGTAGCATTTGGAGTAGAAATTCTGAAAAAAGAAAAGAGCAAAGTTTGAGAGGCAATTACGATCGGGAATCGAGTTGAGAAATTGTTGTTGCTGTTATTGTTCATTTGTGCCGCGTGTGTGGTTTGTGTTTTTTTATTTTTTAACACGAACTCGAGGAGGGCAGGAGGGATGCCTGCGAAGGGGGAGAGGGGTAAAGCAACGGACTTCAGCATCGCGGCCATCATGGCGCCCAGGGGTCCGTCCTTCGGACATTACCACCTGCAGGGACTCGGTAACGCGGCCACCAACAACGTGGAATGCAACGGCAAGGCTTTCGTCGCCACCTCGAACCTCGATCATCGTGAGTTTCGATATTTATTTTTATTTATATCTCTGCCTCGTATCTTCTTTTCTTTTCTTCGTGTCGCTGAAAAACTTCACGTTAAACAACGACGAGGAATGGACAACGGATGATATCAATGGAGCATCCCTTGAACTTTGAGGATACGACGAGAGAGTTACGAAAAATTTGTCCCTCATTCTCACTCTTGTTTTCGTTCCGTCGGCCACTCGACACGTTCCGAGAATGCTGTTACAGCGCGCACACGCTCTTGAAACACGGCGATTCTCGCAGAGATCATGGGATCTCGAACACGTGGAAAGGTAAAGAACAAGAATGAGATGGCGTTTAAAAGAAGAGAACGAAAAAGGGTCCAGCGACTCTTAATTTATTCCAGAAACCACAAAGTGTGCTCTCGCGATCGAGATCTTCTAGACAAAAACTTGCGCATTTTCACGACAGACCCTTTCTTTTCCAACGGAAAACTACAAATTGTTGTGAATAATCTCGCATCGATTGATGAGAGGATAGAGAGGCTTGCAAGAGGAAAAGAAGAAGAAAAAACTTCTCTACAGAAACTGAGAAGGAAGTTTTTTTTTTTTGGGAGGCCTTGAGCGTGCCTTCGTGTGTTAGTAACGCGATCGCCACAAGGATCTTAAGTGCCCACCACGATCCTTTTTCTCCCTTCGTTGCCGAGCTCTATGTATAATATGACTCGAGACCCTTTCGCAGCGTGATTCTATACACTGTGCAGGGCACAGTTCTCCTTTCTTTTTTTTTCGCGTTCTCCCTCGTTTTTACTTGTCGTTCTTAGTGGTGACAGGATTCTGGGTGGTCTTACCCGTCGTTTCCTCTCCTTCTCACTCTTTTTCTCGCTCTCGCGTATATAACACTTTTTCTATACATAAGGGACCATACGTAGAGCAAAAAAGAAACTTTCCGACGTCTTTCGCACATATTTCTCACTTGTATTTCTCTTTGCTGTTCGAGATCGAGGCACCAGCCCACCCTCGCGATACTCCGGACACTTTTAATTGACAGGAAGAACGTGCTCGCACGCATGGAGAATTTTACATGCTTCTCGTTTGGTGAAGGGTTCGGGGGAGATGAGAGAAAATAAGAGAGAGAGAGAGAAAGGATACCCGATGCCCCGAGAATGCAATTAATTTTCGCGCCAACAGTCTAGCAATATACTTCGATAGATTAGCGAGAGTAATAATAACTTTACAATTCATCAGGACTCGAGAGTGAGCTCAATAATTCAACATCTGCTCCATCCAGAGTTTCCACGATAGTTTGACGAACTGTTTCGGGGGCATATATAATAATAATGAAGTGAGGATAATTTAAGGCCTTCTTTGGTGGTCAGAGGGAAAATTCGGTAGCTCTCAATGATTTTTCTGGTTACGATAATAATTTATGACCCAAATTTGATATATAGCAGGGCCATACTCAACTACATTCTGTCGAGAAGCAAGTTTTTCCAATAAAACTTTTCCCTCATCATGCGCTAAGTAAAATTATAGATGCCTGGTCTGCAGGTTAAGGCTATTTCTATACGGTGGGGAATGAAAACTTTCTGTGGCGAAACACTGTAATTTTGGCGGGTCAGCTTCAACCTGCTCGGTCTAAAGTAAATATAGAAACTGGTGTGGGTTATAACTCTGACCAACAAGGGATATTATATTGCACGAAAAAAAAAATGTGTGCGGAAAAACATGAAAATATTTGAGCCATAAAGGCGCGAAGGAAAATATATGACGGTTACAGTTAAATGAACGGCCGGCTGAGAGAGCTATTATACGGGACGAGAACGAAAAATATATAGAAACATAGACGATCCCCCTGCAGGTATAATATCCGTGAGATTTTACGACGTCATTCGTCCGCCAAAATGATCTGTGTCGTCATAAAGAGAATTCTTAGATTACTTCATCCTTTATTAACGATTAAACATAATGTATCTTTGATGAATGGATTTTATTTTCGAATTATACCCCGTTGATGATTGAATTAAATTAATTTTAATCGCAACGATCTTCAATTGGTAATTATCTTCGATTACTTCGGCAATCTTTTGACTCTGGCCAAAAATCTTTTCATCTTTACAATTTAAAAAAAAAACTGTATCACGTTTCAATCTTACGAAATCAACGCTCAAATTATCATTTACATTCACGAGCTATAACAAAAGATCGTGAATAATTTAAAAAAAAGGAATAACTGAATTTACTACTCGCGGTACAGTCGTTATGTAAACGAGAAGTTGGATGTATATAAATGCAATGAAGTTACGCACGCGTGCAAATTGAAACGTAGCAATCGCGCGTACGCGCCATAAGCCAGCAGGCATTTATATATATGGGGAACTTATTTAATGCGAGATGGAAAAACGACGCGCGTAACATGTCGTTCTCTCTCTCCCTCTCTTGTTCGTCGATATTACAGCCGAGATATTGTATATTTGATTTGCGAAATGAAACTGACCAATCGACTGTTATACTTCTTTCTATAGTAGACGTAATGTAACAGTAATCAGTGCAACAAATAGCAAGAATAATAACAAAAAAAAAACAAGTAACAACTCTTGAAACAAAAGAAAAAAAAAACTGATTACTGAATTGAAACGAACTTTAATTAAATTTTCATTGAAAATCCCTGAAACCAATAATTCACTGCAGACTAGTTTCGTAACAGTTAAGGGTGAAATAGGGTTAGGACAGCGTATTTTCAATGATTTTCATGAATTTTTTTATAGTATAAAAAATGAATATAATTTTCTGAAACTTTGAGAATATTTCGTACATATATTTAAGTATATACTATAACATTTTTGAAGAATTTCCTTGAAAAACACCGAAAATATTAGCGACGATATATTGCAGGTCACAATCAGACTCAGCATTTTGTGTACATTCTGGAAGCCGCAATTTTCATCTGAAATCAAACGAGGTTGGAATTTACTTTTATTATATGTCTCTCTTCTATATGAACCTAAATGCTATCAAAAAAATAGAAAATTGAATTTTTTACAGGGGTCAAAACAAAGAAGCATGATTTTTTGCCATTTTTTACAACTTTATTTGCAAAAAAAAAATTATTTTAAATAATGATAATATTCCGATTTTAGGTCCATGTAGAGCGCAATACTATGAAGAAAGTAACTGCCAATTTTCAAAACAATTGGTTGAAAACTTTTCAAACTAGCGTGTACGCAAGTTAAAAAAAAAGTGGCGCGCTCGGGGCCTGAAGGAGAGCGACTCACTTTAATGGCTTATAACAATAGAACGAGTCGGAATTTTCATTTAAAATTTTGGAAACATATTGTTCAATAGTTTTACTAACGATTTATGAAATTTAAAAAAAAACGATTTTTTTAACCGTCAACCCTATTTCCCCCCTTAAATCAGGGCCCGAAGGGATTATCTCATCACCCCGGTAATGTAACATAAAAAAACAAAGAAAAAGAAAGAAAACGCTCATAATTTTTCATCGAATCGGTTAAATTCAACGATCCTCACGACAAAATGATTAACATTGAAGGAAATGCATAAACACGTTATTACATCAAAGGAGATATACACGGAGTCATAGAGCTCGTGGGAAGAAACCGCGACTCGCGGATGTTTTCGCGAGAGAAACAAGTCGTGAATTAATGCGCACTGATGGCTGAGATGAAAAAAAAAAACGAAGGCAATAAAGGGAAAAAAAATGTTTAAAATCGTCGAGGATTGCCCGCGCGTTTAAGCGATGGAATAACACCTCCGAGTACCGGGGGGGAAAAAAAGAAGAAAGTAAGACGATCGTCCTTTAACGCGCGCGTTTAAAATAATCGTTATACTTACGAACACGCAGCGATGAAAACATCATGTCGCCGGGTGTCGCAACATGCACTCTCTGCTCTTTACTCCTCCATGCATGCGCACCGAGAGGTAAATATGGATAAATATATATACGAAAATACACGATTATATCCATGTGTAAAAGGTGGCGGAGGAATTTTCGTGGGTATGAAGGAGAGGCAGAGGTATAGAGCGCACAAGAGAGAAGCGCAGTAAAACTCAACAAGGACTGCTATCTCGACGTCGAGACTTCGTCCCCGTCGGGGCATATAATCCGCGTGCGGGTATATCTCCTCGTGGATGGGAAAAAAAAGAACGGGAGGAGGAACGGGTTTCCCTCTAAATTATACATAAATACGCTATTTATGCGCTATTTATGCGGGCATGCGATCGTTCGTGAAGCGACGTTTTCTACCCGATTCCTTGAGAAAATATCGAAATTAAAGAGAGGACCAGAAATATATGGTATATGTTTTTTTTTTTTTGTTGTGAAAAGTCATTTTATAGCGTGTTTTGGGGGACTTGTTTCGAAATTCTATTAAACCCGTTTGGAGATACTAAAATTGTGTGTTTAACCCTCAATATCTTTCCATCCGAGATGAAATATTTCTGTAAACAATGTCAAGTACAACTTATGATATTAAAATATATAGATATCCGTATTAGAAATTCTGTACCGAATAGCTCCATCTTCTCTGCGATTAATGTTAGTCTTTAAATGACTGTGCGAGCAAGTATTCCGGTGCCTCTCAAATTCCATTTGATATTTTCCACGACTATATTTCACGGGATAAATCTAAAACGTGCATCACCCACTTTACACGCTGTGTAAACGTACTTTTGTCTGAATTATTTTTGTCTGCGTGAAATGCCTTCTTCCAGAGACGAATTAATGTAAGAAAAAAATGTGATTTTCTAACTGTCTGGAATACATACTGCGGTATTGAAATCTCGACTCTTTTTCATTGAAACTAAATTTCACCCCGAGGCAACAAAATTATTCGAATAAAAAGCGAATTAACGTGAGAAATATATTGTATTGTGAACCGACAGTAAGTGGACGCGCGGTCAGTCCGCGGTTTCGGCGATTTCCGGGGGTTATCAAAGATGGAACAAAGTAAAGTGATTGGTGAAAAAGGGATGAGACGTAAAGACCCAAAAGGGTATACGCTGGAATAATACAAATAAATTAAAAAACATATATATCATATTATGGAGAGTAGAAGATAATTTTGTAAAATTAAAAAATTTCCATTGATTAACGGTTTAGGCCACTGTAGAGGCCCAAAAAATAGGCTTTTTTGGGGATTTTTTTTCAGAAAAACTACAAAATAAATCGAGATTACAAAATAGGGTGTTTATCATACATATCAGTGACTGTATACAATAATTTTTTTGAAGCGTTTAATTTCAAAATGGCGGCTGTGCAGCGTTTTGGCGATGACGTCTCCGTTTTTGTTAGCCGGAAACATAACTCGGACAATTTTCAACCGATTCACTTGAAATTTTGAATATATCTTTAATGATACATTGTCTATAGAAGTGCGTAGGATTTTTAAACAATATTGCGTAGTTCATTTGTTATTAACAATTTTCTGACGATTTTTTAAGCAAATCTTTCATTTTTCACTTTAGAAGTGCGCCATTTGGCCAAAAAACAATATATTGAAAAAAATCCTACGCACTTCCATAGACAATGTATTTTCAAAGATATATTCAAAATTTCAAGTGATTCGGTTGAAATCTGCCTGAGTTATGTTACCGGCCAACAAAAACGGAGACGTCATCGCAAAATGCTGCACAGCCGCCATTTTGAAATTAATCGCTTCAAAAAAATTATTGTATACAGTCACTGATATGTACGATAAGCATCTTATTTTCTAATCTCGATTTATTTTGTAGTTTTTCTGAAAAAAAAAAAAAAACAGCCTATTTTTCCGGCCTCCACAGTGGCCTTAATAAAGCTCCTTAAATAAAATGTCTTAAATGTCTTAAATTGTACTTAATCTAGAATTAAAAAAAAAAATCCTCCAACTCATTAACGTGTTTTCTCGGCTTATTTCTCGGAAGTTTTTGATTCATCCCGTTTGAAGCGTTTGCGAATAGCCGGGTACATTAGCCTCTGAAAAATCTTCGATACTCGCGAACAGGATAACATCATTTCGAGCATGATTGGAAAAGAAAATAACTCACTCGCGTTGCAATGGTGTACTTATAATCCGGTATGATACGAAACGAGCGTATATGATGTAGTAAATGGCCTGTT
This sequence comes from Oxytorus armatus, assembly GCA_958009045.1. Taxonomy (NCBI): domain Eukaryota; kingdom Metazoa; phylum Arthropoda; class Insecta; order Hymenoptera; family Ichneumonidae; genus Oxytorus; species Oxytorus armatus. The sequence continues at coordinate 13,582,260 of OY253750.1, forward strand.
CGGATAACTTGTTCGGCGATATCTATATAAGACTTGTACAAGGATGCATATATTAAGAAGAATAGACCCGGTGAATATATTTCGTTGCTCGGAGAAAGTGAGACGGAGAGATTGCGACGAGAGTACGTGTCGATCGGTACGTTGTCACATAAACTCTTGGAAAAATTGTCGTGTAAAATGTCCGGGAATAGCAGGAGCAATGTCTGATGCATATTTATAGTAAATGCACGTTATAATATTGTCATTAATAAGAGAGGACTAATTCTTGTCACCATTAATATTCAAAACGTATCATTATTTAATCACAATACTAGCAATAATAATAATAATAATAATAATAATAATAATAATAATAATAATAATAATAATAATAATAATAATGAAAACATATTTCAAGCTAAAAACTTGGTAATATTTTTGTTTCTTTCATTTATCAAATTCCCGAGGATTTCGTTTCAAAATTCAGCTGAACTTCATATTGATTTAAAATTTAAATGGTACTGTCAAATTTTTTTCATCACCTTTCAAGTCGAACATACAAATATTCTGATATATAGCATTACGTTCATTTCTACATTAATTATCAATATAATTTTTTATGCGTAAAAATATTACAATCGTCTATTATCGAAAATGATAATCTGTCTCGTCGTTTCGTTCTCCTCAATCACGATTTCACCGAATAAACGCTGTTTTACGATTCGACGAGAATTCAAATTAAAGAAAAACAAAATAATAAAAATGACACCTTTGACGATTTGGCGTTTACACGTTTCGTATTGGCGGGAGAGTTCTCCTGTACGGGCAATTTTCGCTATTTCATCGGCAACGCGGGCAACCAGTACCACCGTTAATATTTATTCTCAATGAACGATCGTAAATCAGATGATTATTTCTGCGCGGAGAACTCGAAATGTTGCGGAGCCCGAATTAATCACGGGCGTAAATCCTCACCGGGCGTTTGTTGCTCCGTCTTTGTCTGTGTATGCGTGGGTGCGGATGAAAGAGCGAGAGTTAGAGAGCTCTCGTCTATGTGCTCAAAGTTTATATATATATGTATATATGTAGATATGTATATGTTATAATATGCTCGGGTTGCTGTGGGGCGCGCTCGCGGGAGCTCGCGAGATAGGTAAATAGTTTGCATTAACTCACGTCAACGTGTGCGGGCAGTCTCTCCTCTCTCTTTTCCTTTTCGTTCCCCCTTCCCGCCCTTTATAGTTACCCTATCGCAGCCACTCGCGTCGTCGTCCATTATTCCTCTAACGAGAGAAATATAATAATCGTGTGTGCTCTCGCCAGGCGAAAACCCATCGCGAATTGCAAAAGCTGTATTTCCATTGTACGAGACATTCCGGATCAAATCATCGGTTTTGTGAATCTAAACAGTTTTTTCGTTGAGGTAGTAGTCTGGTAACTTGAGCCGATTTTCATGTCTTTTTTGGAGGGCGTTTTTTTGTAGGAAAATAAAAATGAATCGTTTTGGATATTTAGGATGTTTTTATTTACATATTAAAGATACGAAAAAAAATTTTTTTTAACAAATTTAATAGTTCATTATTATTATTATTATTGATCGAAGTTGGCACCTCGAAAAAAAAAGCGCGTGGGTGGCCCCAGTGATTTTGGCTCTTGATGTTATCTGAAATGAAAAATTCTTGATGATCGTGGTGACTCGTCTCATGCCCAAATCATTGGTAAAAATCGAATAGTACGAGCCAATCGATATGTTCAGTTCCTCAGCAACTTCTCTACCGGTGATTCGACGATTGGCCAATATTATTTTCTTCGCTTCATCAATGTTTTCGTCTGCTGTTGATGTGCTCGGGCGTCCTGAACGCATTTCGTTGTTCGCATCTTCTCGGCCCTCTGAGAACATTTTGTACCACCGATAAACGTTGCTTTGGTCCAAGGTAGCTTCACCATATGCCACAGTCAACATTCGGAATGCGTCCGCGCACTTAATTTTGTTTTTCACACAAAATTTCATACAGATTCTTTGAAATTTTTTGAAATTTTTTGAAATTTTTTGAAATAGGCAAAAATCGAAGACAGGCCAAAACACGTCTAACTAAAACAGCTGTCAACAATTAACTAAACATTCAAAATAGCTGATTTTTTTCAGCATAAGTGAGGGACACGAGTACCAACCTAACACCACAAAAAAATCGAAAATCAAATATACGTAGCCCGCGAAAATTCAAAATTCGCGATACTTTTTGAACAGACCTCGTACTAGAAGAAATTAAAAAAAGATATATTGAGATTCATGGATTGATAGATTTGCCCTGGAATACCTTGTATCTGTGGATATTGTTATTATTATTAATAATATTATATACGGTGGATCGCACAGTAGGTATAATATCGCGGGAGAAAAGCGTGACATGGGGCTGATGAGCTGTTTAATACAATTCCGTTAAGAGTACATCATCCGTGAATGCCTGTATAGGACTTTTAGTCCTCCGTGCAAATTCTCATTTCTGTTCTGTACGTAGTGAACTTCGTACACTTGTAAATTGATGGGAAATGATACGGGCCGGGAGCTCGCGGTAAGACATTGCAGCGTAATGACGGCGTTAAATATACATACATATATATTCCGTCATTAGATGAATATACATAGTTATATATATATAATATTGAAGAGCAATGCGCGACGGAAGAGTTCAAGTTCTAAACATTTACGGGTGTTAGATAGTCTCCTCTCGTTTCTCTCCTTCTCTCTCTATCTCTCTCTCTAACGAGAAATATAATAATGGCAAGTTCGCGTGTTGGTCAATATAATTGCGCGATAAGCGTTCTCTTCGACGGGCAACAGAACCTCGCGCCACGCCATATACATCTCTCGAGCTACATCACATCGAATTTATTTCATAGACAAATCTTTTTACCGCACGAAACACATTGACTTTTCTCACTCACTTTTTCTCTCCTTCTCTCTCTCTCTCTCTCTCTCTCTGGGCGACGATTGCTCGCATTTTTTATTACCAGACACACACGCATACACAAATATATTGAGCGTTGATTGCCCAAACTACCTCGTACCTGTATACCTGTTGTGTTTTATTTATTTATTTTAATTTTACTCTCGGGTCTTGTCGTGGCCGACTCCGAAATTATTAACTCTCCGCACACAATTCACAGCGAGAATGGTGACAAATATATTTCATCGATCTCGGCCGTATCATGCTGCGAGACCAAACGCGCGGACGATCAATTTTTTTCTTTCTTTTATTGCACTCATTAATTGAACTCGAGAGTCGAACAGAAGTGCAGATATATATACGACGATTTCGTATCGTTTACTGCTGGGCTTTATAAGTACTTTATAGTACCCTGACAATATTAAGAACGTGAGAGGGTACGGTGGATTTATAACGTTCGTTTAGTTTTCGGGACGATTGATTGAAAAATAATTGAAATTAAAAGGGGGGAATTTAAACATTGTAATAGGATTATTTTAAACGATGTTAATTCTCATCGTTGATTATTCAACGGTAATGCCAGACGTTAAATGAACAATTTGTATGATAAAATTGATTAAAATTTGTCTCTGTAGAGAATTAATGTCATTAATTATTCGTCTCTGTATATTTTGTAGAAAAGAGCATTTATCGAACACTCCTTCGTGATAATGAGACTTACGACGAACTTAAAAGTTACTTATAATTCCTAATCCACGCAAAAGTCATAAGGATAATTTTTTAACAATTTAAACTTTTACTGTCACGGCTAAATTCATGTAAAAAAAATCCCAGCATAAGTAATTTTTATAAATTTCATGTCGCAAAATTCCATAAAGTGTCACAAATTGTTATTAAACGTTGCTCATAGAGATGATTCACGTAGTGGCAACGTTAAGACGGTAAAAAATTAATTTCAGTGTCTTTAATACCCTTTTAATTTTACTTTTTTTTTCAAATCTAGTGTCCTAGAAACTGAGTGATATTAATAATAAGTAATGGGAAATAAAATGAGTGCATATAGCTCTTCCTATCTCGAGGCTCTCTCATATCGTCCGAGACGCGATTCCGTTATGCAGTATTTCACGGTCAGGATCGGTGAGAAGACTCTTGCACCCACTGTGTAGTGCACGCGTGCACTTCATCCCTCTATCTCTCTCTCTCTCTCCTTTTTTTCTCTCACTCTTACACAAGCTCACTTCTGTACAACCGGATAATTTAACGATTCTGGCGTGGAATGAACACACACGGTAGCGTGCGTGCAAGAGAGAAAGAGAGAGAGAGAGAGATCGAGTTGTATAAACCCCGCCACACCTTTCATCTATATATAATACCTGCTCGTCGCTACTCCCCCGTGGGTTTTGCATTAATCGAAACGAGCCCAACGAAACGATACGCCCGTTTAATAAATAATAAATATTGTACGCGCCGTGCAATATTCTCGCTAATTCCGCACCGACCACACCGGAGAACTGGATCTCTCTCATATGTATATGTACATTACAAATCTATATATTTATATAAATGTATATAAGTGTGGAGAGAAAGAGAGAGAGAACGAGTTGGGAGCGTTCACCACCATCGTCATGGGCGTTCGTTAATTATTATCGAGTACGAAAATTTCTCCGCACGCGCATTTGTATGATAACGGGTACGAAATATATGAACCACTAACCGAACGCCACAGCTTACCGAGCTTTCTATTCGACAGAAAAAAAAAGGATGTTTAAAATACATTGTAAAACGTGCTAACTGTACACACTAATTTGTTACATTTTCAATTTATTGTATAAAAGTGGTAATTTCAAATGATTCGTGCATCTTTTTCTTTTCCTTGTGTTATTTCTTCGGATAAAAATCTTGAATTCATTCATTTTTCTTCTGTTATTTTTTTAAGGCTGAGTTACACGGCATTAAACGTCGAGAAAAAAAATCGTGTTTTATTGCTTAATTCTGTGGGCAAAAAAAATCGCATTGAAAAGCCGGAAAAGAGAAATTCTTGAAAATACTTTGACGGTCATGTTAAAAGAAATTCAGATCGGCATGAAATATATATTGAGGGAAATAGGGTTAGACGGTTCTAAAAATCGATTTTTTTTAATTTCATAAATTGTTAGTAAAACTATTGAAAAATATGTTCCCAAAATTTTTAATGAAAATTCCGACTCGTTCTATTGTTATAAGCCATTAAAGTGAGTAGCTCTCCTTCAGGCCCCGAGCGCGCCCGAGCGTTTCCAACGCGTTTTTCTGAAAACGACTTTTTTTGAACTTGCGTGCACGCTAGTTTGAAAAGTTTTCAACCAATCGTTTTGAAAATTGGCAGTTACTTTCTTCATAGTATTGCGCTCTATATGAACCTAGAATCGGAATATTATCATTATTTAAAATAATTTTTTTTTTGCAAATAAAGTTGTAAAAAGTGACAAAAAATCATGCTTTTTTGTTTTGACCCCTGTAAAAAATTCATTTTTCTATTTTTTTTAATAGCATTTAGGTTCATATAGAAGAGAGACATATAATAAAAGTAAATTCCAACCTCGTTTGATTTCAGATGAAAATTGCGGCTTCCAGAATGTACGCAAAATGCTGAGTCCGATTGTGACCTGCAATATGGGGTCGCTAATATTTTCGATGTTTTTCACGGAAATTCTTCAAAAATTTTATAGTATATACTTAAATATACGTATAAAATATTCTCAAAGTTTCAATAAATTATATTAATTTTTTATACTATAAAAAAATTCATGAAAATCATTGAGAAAACGCTGTCCTAACCCTATTTCCCCCCTTACGAAATTGTCTTTTTTTATTCGGACAAAAGCTTTAAGATTTTGTTAGATTTGAAAGTGAACATTGATTCACACGATCGTAGATACATTTCTAACAAACCCTCGTTTAGGATTGTCTATATGATTTTTCGTTCCACAAGTCAAAAGGATCATAGAGTCCTTTGAATTATCGTCGTCACTTTATGAGGATCGTTCTCACAGATGAAAAATAATATTTGAAAAAGTGTGATACGAAGTTCGTTCGTTTGAAATAACTTTTGGTCCATTTGATAGTAAGTGTGACAAAAGAAAATATTCGTAAATTCCGTTAAACCGTGATTTTTTTTTCTGTTTTTCATCAGGTGTAAGTTCGTCACCGGTGAATATCGTTGCGACGGCAACGGTAGTAACGGAAGGAGGTATTCTTGACGACGACGATGATTACGAGGTTGACGAGGGTGTCGGTGAGGCCGAGAGCGAAGAGGCTAAATCGGCCGACGACGTGGACGAGGAGGAGGTAGACGTTGAGGAGTGCAGCAGTCTCGATGACTGTGGTCCGCCGAGCATCAACGACGAATTAACAAATTCGCGAAAATTCAATTCGCACGAAAGCGAGCACGACACTGGCGCTTGTCGCGGTGGCAATTTAACGAGAAAACAACAACGCGAGAGGGATCAGCAGCAACAAAGACGTCATAGAACGACGTGCAACTCGGAGGAACTTAGAAACGTCGAGTGTCATCTGGAGACCAAGGACCTCTGGGACAAGTTCAACGAACTTAGCACCGAGATGATCATCACCAAGACTGGCAGGTGAGTCATCATATCGCCGCATTAAAATATATATATATGTGCGTACATATTGAAAAAAAAAAAAACAAAAAAAAAATGTTCGCAATCCCCCCGCAACGACGACCCTCTCTCTCTCTTGTAACTTATTAATTTAGTACTCTTCGCGAGACCATTGAAATTTATACACGTATATAATACAACTGGTATATCCGCGGGACTCATAAGAAACATCTATACACAACAGGCACACACACGAGCATAAAAATATATATTTATACGTATTATTTATCGTAGCCACTGGGCTTATATAATTATTTAATATAATTTAGGAAGCGTTTAAGAGTCGAGCCATCAACAGACGCGCGCGAAGTCTCTCTCACTCGTGGACAAATAAAATTCGAGCCAATTTTCATAAGCGCCGTTTTACCGTATTTTCTCTCTCATTCTCTCTCTCATGCTCGTCTCTACCGAGCTCCTCTTTCTCTCGTATATATGTTTTTTTTTTAATGGGATATTCGAGGAAATTAAAAAAATAATTTATGGTGTCCCATCGTAAAGGTACGAGAGAGGACGCGCGCGCGAGCCAAACAGCGCGCGAGCGAATGGTGTCCATTTTTATAGGCTATGCTAATAAAGTTCAGTCTCTTTCTCTCTCTCCTCTCTCTTTTTCTAACTCACGACGTGCGGCAGCTGCACACGCGCTCCTGGGATGCGTGACCACGTCGGAATTATGAGATATTCGTGCTTACGTGTTACCTGCTGGTTATTCGTATATATACGTGTATTTCTAACCATACCCAATGCTACATATATTCTTCTTCTTCTTCCCTTTTATATCCGCAACACACATATTTGTGTATATTATAATATCTATTAAAGGGGTTGGAAGAAATTCTGGGAGCGCGAACGTCAGGATGCAAACGCCGTCGCGTTAACGACAGGACCCTTCTCTTCGTGCCTTTGTATAGCCTTGGAAAATTAAAACCACCCTTTTACTCTTGGCTTCTGTTTTTGGCTTTTGGGACGAAGCACGAATTATATACGCCCTACGAAAACAATCATTTGATTCGGGGGAAAAAATTGAAATTTCGTCGGACAAACGAAAAATTCAAACAAACGAATTCGACACAGCCTAGGATGTTATTGTGTTATGATCGATGCGATTCATAAATCATAATAAATTGATTAAAAATCTTTAGCTCACGATAATGAGATCATAAAAATGAAGGGAGGCAAAAAAAAACTTGTAGATCCGACGCTCGCAATTTATTGAATATTAATGAATGTATCAATTACTGCTCACGCCTTTGAGGAAAATATTGTCAATTTTTTTTTTCTTTTTCTTCCAGCGAGCTTCAGTAGTCAAGAGTTCGTAATTACAACGTGTATGGTCACTAAGATGATTAATTATCTGGAACAACGTGCTAACGTTTGCGTGCTCACTGCTGACTCACTCTTTTTTTCGCTCTTCATCCGATCAGATAGCGTAGAAATAATGAGGAAGAAAAAAATGTTTGCACTTTTTTTTCTATCCCTTCGTTGAAAAACTTAATATCGAAATTTAAAATGACCGTAACTTTGCTAACCGTTTGATTGGGCATTTTGAAAGCATTGGGAGTAGATTTTTAGAGTGTCATTTGATTTGTACGGAAATCTCGATTTTTTTTCTACCGTAAAAAGGACTTTTAAAATCGTCGATTATTTATTCCAAAAGTTGGATGTATTGAAAAATCGGTGAACGTCAATGGCTCGACTTTGAAAATCGGTGAAAAATCAAAAATGCTTGGCAGCTCAATGAATCAAGCGGCATTTTGAAGATTGAACGATTACGAAGAGAATGAGCACAGAAGTGAAATCTTAACTCGGTGGGGAAGTTAAATTACAGCGATTTCAGCGCGTTAACTCATTTTTTACAAAAGTACAAAAGTAAATTGAATTTCCTAATTTCCTTGAAGTATGATACGAGGTCTGTTCAAAAAGTATCGTTAATTTTGAATTTCAGCGGGCTACGTATATTCGATTTTAGATTTTTTTTTGTGGCGTTACGTTGGTACTCGTGTTCCTCACTTATATTGAAAAAATCGGCCATTTTGAATGTTTTGTTAATTGTTGACAGCTGTTTTGGTTAGACGTGTTTTGGCTTGTCTTTGATTTTTGCCTATTCCAAATAAGCAGCTTCCATTGCGATGATTGAGCTTTGGTTTGTTGTTTTATTCACGATGGATGTGGAGGATGTCCTTATTACTATTAGCTAATTGCTAATAGTAATAAGGACATAAGGGCAAGGTAAAAGACGATATATTAATTATATATCGTCTTTTATTTCGGACATCCTCCAAATCTATCGTGAATAAAACAACAGGTTATGGGCCCAGATGGATTCCTGATGATGTCTGAATAATATTTACGAGTTAAATCGTTACAAGTGTCGAAAAACCGGGTTCTGAAATTTTGAGGTTAGCCGCCCTCGTGCGAAAGTGCAATTACCAAGAGAGATGGAAGATAACCAGGATTCGATGAGGATCACAAAACTAAGAGGAGTGGAAAACTGGCCAATGTGGAAGTTTCAAGTGAAAATTGGACTGATGGCCATAGAAGCCTACGAAACATGTGATATTAAAACTTATTACTATTAGCAATTAATATATCGTCGTTTATTTCGCAATCCTCCACATCCATCGTGAATAAAACAACATGGTTTCCACGTCATAACCATAAACCCATGATTCGTCACTAGTTATGACCCTCTGGAGCAAATTTGGGTCGTCGCGGACCGAGTCCAACAGCTCCTTAGCAATGTTAACGCGACACCGTTTTTCTTCGAAATCGAGCAATTTTGGCACGACTTTCGCGGCGACCCGTCTTATGCCCAAATCATTGGTAAAAATCGAATAGCACGAGCCAATCGATATGTTTAGTTCCTCAGCAACTTCTCTAACGGTGATTCGACGATTGGCCAATATTATTTTCTTCACTTCATCAATGTTTTCCGTCTGTTGTTGATGTGCTCGGGCGTCCGGAACGCATTTCGTTGTTCGCATCTTCTCGGCCCTTTGAGAAAATTTTTTACCACCGATAAACGTTGCTTTGGTCCAAGGTAGCTTCACCATATGCCACAGTCAACGTTCGGAATGCGTCCGCACAATTAATTTTGTTTTTCACACAAAATTTGATACAGATTCTTTGATCCATCTTTTGGAATAGGCAAAAATCGAAGACAAGCCAAAACACGTCTAACCAAAACAGCTATCAACAATTAACTAAACATTCAAAATGGCCGATTTTTTCAGCATAAGTGAGGGACATGAGTACCAACGTAACGCCACAAAAAAATCGAAAATCGAATATACGTAGCCCGCGGAAATTCAAAAATTCGCGATACTTTTTTAACAGACCTCGTATATCGGTATATTTTTTTCCGTACGTCACGCGTGCGGTTACCGACCGCACGAGAGTACAAAAGAAAAATTACAAAAAAGACTGAACGATGCGTATGAAAAAAAAAAAACGTTGGCGCCTAATAAACAAATTTTTCCTCCGAGATCTCTCCATCGCAACGGACTATATTATGTCTCGATAAACCGTGAAATTTTCCTAAATTCCATGTTCTGTAAGACACGCGACGTGTCATGGATGTTTCGGATCGATCGATCCACGAATATACATAATGGAAACCGCTTGTTGACACGTTTCATGAAAGGAAGAAAATAAATGTTCATCTCGATATGGTCCTTCTCGCGAGATGGTGTGATGGCAGGGACGGGGGGAGCTGCGAAGAAAATAGCGTCGTTAAGTTGGATAACAAGCCAGAAAATTTCACGTCTCAACGGCTAACACGACTTTTCACGCTTAGAACGTCAACGAGAGAGTGAAATATTCGTATATACGAACACGCCCGGGCAATCAGGTGGAATTGTTGAAGTCTCTACGGGGAGTCGGAGAATTCGGAGGTCTCGGAGGCTGTGGCGCGCGCGCGCGCGCTCCCAGTTCTCGGGGAACTCCAAAAAATCTTTTTTTCCCACGTTTTGCACCCTCTGTCTCGGAGGTTAGTCTCCTCCTCCTCTCTCTCTTTCGCTCTTTGCGCGACCTTCATCGTCTTCGAAGTCACAAAAGTAAGTCGTTCTTTTCACGCGAACAATTCGAAACCCGGCAATTCTCTCCGTCCAATACACATGGAAATACATTAGAATAACAATAAATTTCCATGTATTGTCCGGGCTCGTGCGTAAAGTAAACTGCAAAAAAAACAATAAATTGAACAAAAACAACAAATTCATGTAAAATGCATGTAAGTATTTGCGAGTTTCATTCACGAAAGGAAACAATGATTAATCAATCGTCATTCTCTCAAACGGAAAATACAAAATTAAACGCATCTAATTGTAATTCGAAAAAAATCAAGTATCACAAAATCTCTTTCTTTCCTCATCAACCGAAGAATAAATTACAATATCACAAAGTGTCAGCGTCATGTAATTTCGTAAACAGTTCCACGCTTGGCAACTTAACGGGTGATGTCTACCGAGAGCATCACCCGAGCCACCGTTGACACGTACAAAGAAAAGTAACACGGAGAAGAAAAAAAAAGTCGTAAAATATATTTTCACGTTCCAGATAGCAAAATTACACGTGTTCCTGAACTAGCATAACCGTTAATACGGAAAGGGAAAGAAAAAAAAAGAAATGAAACGAGGGAGATAGGAAGTTTGATGGTTAAAAAACGCGCGAGTCGGCATACGCGTGGATACAGCGGGAAGAGTTGGCTCGCGCGGCGAGTAGGTGCGGACGAAGAGGTCATGGAGAGACAGGATGCACGGAAAACAGTGTACGTTAGGTACCGTGTAGCGCGGAGGATAGGAGCGCAAACTCGTCACGCGAACCCTTCATCAGCGTTTCCAGCAACCTACATTATGCGCTATGTTAACATACACATACGGAGACGAAAACGAGAATGTAGAGAGAAAAAAAACGCACGCACAGACACACAGACGAACACAACTTGAAAACGGGGGGAAATAGGGTTAGGACAGCGTTTTCTCAACGATTTTCGTGAATTTTTTTATAGTATAACAAATGAATATAATTTATTGAAACTTTGAGAATATTTTATACGTATATTTAAGTATATACTATAAAATTTTTGAAGAATTTCCTTGAAAAACACCGGGGATATTAGCGACCCCATATTGCAGCTCACAATCAGACTCAGCATTTTGCGTACATTCTGGAAGCCGCAATTTTCATCTGAAATCAAACGAGGTTCGAATTTACTTTTATTATATGTCTCTCTTCTATATGAACCTATGTGCTATCAAAAAAATAGAAAATTGAATTTTGTACAGGGGTCAAAACAAAAAAGCATGATTTTTTGCCATTTTTTACTACTTTATCTGCAAAAAAAAAATTATTTTAAATAATGATAATATTCCGATTTTAGGTTCATATAGAGCGCAATACTATGAAGAAAGTGTGTGCCAATTTTCAAAAGGATTGGTTGAAAACTTTTCGAACTAGCGTGTACGCAAGTTAAAAAAAAGTCGTTTTCAGAAGAAGGCGTTTGAAATAATAGCAAAATGCTGAGTCTGATTGTGACTTGCAATATGGGGTCGCTGATATTTGCGGTGTTTTTCAAGGAAATTCTTCAAAAATTTTATAGTATATACTTAAATATATGTGTAAAATATTCTCAAAGTTTCAATAAATTATATTAATTTTTTATACTATAAAAAAATTCATGAAAATCATTGAGAAAACGCTGTCCCAACCATATTTCCTCCCTTAATGGCTTATAACAATAGAACGAGTCGGAATTTTCATTTAAAATTTTGGGAACATATTTTTCAATAGTTTTACTAACAATTTATGAAACCTGCAACATGGGGTCGCTAATATCTGCGGCGTTTTTCAAGGAAATTCTTCAAAAATTTTATAGTATATACTCAAATATATGTATAAAATATTCTCAAAGTTTCAATAAATTATTTTCATTTTTTATACTAAAAAAAATTCATAAAAATCATTGAGAAAACGCCGTCTTATCCCTTTTCCCCCCCTTAATGGCTTATAACAATAGAACGAGCCGGAATTTTCATTTAAAATTTTGGGAACAATTTTCAATAGTTTTACTAACAATTTATGAAACCTGCAATATGGGGTCGCTAATATCTGCGGTGTTTTTCAAGGAAATTCTTCAAAAATGTTATAGTATATACTTAAATATATGTATAAAATATTCTAAAAGTTTCAATAAATTATTTTCATTTTTTATACTATAAAAAATTCATAAAAATCATTGAGAAAACGCCGTCTTATCCCTTTTCCCCCCCTTAATGGCTTATAACAATAGAACGAGTCGGAATTTTCATTTAAAATTTTGGGAACATAATTTTCAATAGTTTTACTAACAATTAATAAATAAAAAAAACGATTTTTTGAACCGTCTAACCCTATTTGCCCCCTTAAAAAAGAAACATTGCCTTAGTCGCGGTTGGTTTGCACAGTGCACAGTAGTTATTGGGAGACCAGGGGCAAATGAATTAAGCGAGACACAGAGGAGTCCAAGGAAATGGCACAGAACCCATGAGGGCTTGTCCATAATACGATCGGAATGTTCACAAGCAAAAGGTCTTGATTCAGCGACTAAAGAAACTTTGAGTCACGCTTGATTTACGTCCTTTTGTTCGTTAGACATTCGATGTATGTACTCGCAATATCCAACGCGGTATAATTATCGTAGCGCGAGCGAGAAAGTGAGACGAACAAACCATCTGGCGAGAGAACAAACTGACCCAACGTAATGGACGAACGTCGTTAGCTCGAGTAAACATTCGAGTTACCTCGACCTGAAATGATTCGACTCCTCCGTCACTGTGGAATAGTCTCTTTAATCATCCATTTTTTTCTTTCCTTTTGCTACCGCTCGATTCTCGTCATGAGCTACCCCTAACACCATCACTCTCCTTTCTTTTCCGTCCCTCTTCGCTCAACGCGTTTACACATTCTTCATTCGCGAATTACTGCCCACTTACGTGTCAGGATCGTTGCTGTTTTTTTTTTCATAAGCTCGCGAGTTTGCAAAGGTTGACTTATATCAGCTGGATATGCTCATCGCGAATTTGATGCAGGATAATTCATTTCCGTTTATGAAGATAAAGGATCAATGCTCAGGCTGGTATTGTCTTTTGGACAAGTGTACTTTTGTCGTGCCATTAAAAAAGACAATTACATCTGTTTGTTGACGCTCCAACGATTCTCATTGTCCGGTCGCGTGTCATTGACAAACGTTAAGTATCGCTGGACATACAGCGGAAGGTTTAATGGGAACGTTTCAACTTTGAATTTATCGATGAGTATAAAATCGATTTGCACGAGTCAGACCCGTTGTACATAAGTACCTATATATGGTGTAAAACACCCGAGAGAACGGAGGCGAATAGAGACAACGACGAGGAACCCTGTTAATTATGATGGTGACACCGCACCTGGTTGTCGTTTGGTGAAGTCATTAGTCGAGGTAATGGTCGAGTAACTCTAATCCAGGCTACTCGATCGTTTTCTCCGCTTCCTCTTCTGGTCCCACCGTTAATATCCACACTCTGGCTTTCCTTAATTCGTTCGACCCTTTTCCAACCCTCTCCCCTTATACCCCCGGCAATTCTCATCAAACACACCTTCATCCCTTTTCCGCGTCGAACCCGTGAACACACACATACAACGATCGAGGGAAGGTCTCTCAATGAGATTCCATACCACTTTTAACCGACTGTATCCGACGAAACGTAAACCCAGACCCTCCCTCCATCAGAGTCTCAACAGTCTCATCAGTCCACCCGGAGAAATGTGGTGCCTAGGGGGGGCTTTCGATAGTCCGGTACCTTTATTTTTTCCTATTTTCTCCCGGTGTGTCGAGGAACGATTAGAAACTCATTAGCTCGTTCGCTAATGTAAAACATTAATTTCAAACACTCGAGAACCGCAATATGTTGACAGGCCTTTATTTGTACGAAACATTGCTCTTATTTATTTGGACAAATGGACGAGAAGAGATGAAAATGTAGTTTCAAAGGGGTATCGAGCCACTAACGCACCAAAATAGTAGAGTCATCAGTCCGGAGAATTCGGCAGCGAGAAAGGTCTGATAGATCGGTATGTTCCAGGCCAGATAGGTGAGAAGTACGTGACACGCGAGAACGGTCATTCCTGTCAAGAGACATTTCGTTAAGGGTGAAAAGTCATTCGATAGGATTCGCATGTTTCGCACGATCGTAGTTAAAATCTTAGGAAAATTGAGACAGCAGATGAGAAACGTCGAGGTCCAATCGACTGTTGGACTCGTTGAGATTCTTTTCAAGGTTTTCTCGATCGTTTCCGATACTCGGCGCGTTCCCGTGGTCGTTGAACATTCGGGCGAGCAAACATTTTCTGTTTCTTCGCTGGTGTCTAAGCGACTGGACAATATCACCGCTGGAATCTCGACCTTGTTTCCCGTTTCGTTCGCCGTTGCGAGATCAAAAGTTTTCGGTGCCTTTTGCCGACACGACGACGATTTAAACGGACATGCACGTTGATTCCGGGCTAATTTTCGCTCCGGGGAACTTTTTTCGAGTCTCGCGCACTCCTCGTTGACCCTGTTATTCGGGGGCGCCACTGCAGGGCATCGATTACGAGGATTGCAGGGACCCGGACAGACAACGGGTCTTCCTCTGCACGTGCGCCTCTGCGTGGGACAAAACATCCCTGCGGATCTCTTCAACCCCCTTCCACGTTTTTCGACTCAACGTTCCTCTACACTCTTTCACAACCCCCTTTCAACAGCAGCGACAAATAGACGGAAGAGGATTCGGGGGAGATTTTCTACCCATATGCCATATGTCGGTCGTTCGTGTAGTTGCACAAATTGGTCCTCTATACCATTCACGATACTCTGCATGCATTATGACATAAATTTTTGTGGTCCATTGGGAATTGTATATGATTAAGAATTCCCAAAGGTGCAATGATAATTTAGGCTTTTTGAGAGTCGGGAAGGGTTAAGTCAAATCAATCATTAAAACTGTTCGTCCGTGTGTGTTTTTCTGTAACGAGCGCTTCGCACGTGTTTCTACAACGCTATAAAAAAATCTGACGTTCGCTAATTTTGTTTTTTTTTTCTCTCTCTCTTTCACCCTTTCCTTCTCTCTATCTCTCTCTCTCTCTCTCTCTCTCTTTCTTTTGCTGCGATATCTTTCAGACGAATGTTCCCGACGTGTCGAGTGTCTTTCAGCGATCTTCGAGCCGACGGACGTTACGCGGTACTAATGGACATTGTTCCCGTCGACGACAAGAGATACAGATACGTTTATCACCGTAGTTCTTGGCTCGTTGCTGGCAAAGCTGATCCACCCGCTGCAGCAAGACTCTATGCTCATCCCGATTCGCCGTTTACCGGCGAACAGTTGCGAAAACAGGTCGTCTCATTTGAGAAAGTCAAGCTCACGAACAACGACATGGACAAGCATGGACAGGTGAGATAAACTTTTTGTTTTTCTTGGTAAAGCTAGTTTTATACAATTTTTTTTTAGCTATTTGACGCGCAGAGCGAAACATTTTCGAACAAAGTAGT
Source organism: Oxytorus armatus (assembly GCA_958009045.1). Taxonomy (NCBI): domain Eukaryota; kingdom Metazoa; phylum Arthropoda; class Insecta; order Hymenoptera; family Ichneumonidae; genus Oxytorus; species Oxytorus armatus. Next base: position 13,598,387 of record OY253750.1, read on the forward strand.
ACATCAAGGCACCACATTCTTCTGATACCTTTTATACATCGACAGACAATAATGAGGTTTACAGAATGTTCTGTGAGTTAAGGTGGTAGTCTGGTAACTTTAGCCGATTTTCATGTCTTTTTTGGAGGGCGTTTCTTTGTAGGAAAATAAAAATGAATCGTTTTGGATATTTAGGATGTCTTTATTTACATATTGAAGATACAGAAAACAATTTTTTTGAACAAATTTAGTAGATTATTATTATTATTATTATTATTGATCGAAGTTGGCACTTCGAAAAAAAAACGCGTGGGTGGCCCCGGTGATTTTGGGTCTTGATGTTATCTGAAATCAAAAATTCTTGATAATTCTTAATTTATAGACATGTCATTCTGGTGGGAACTACTGAAGTTAAATTTCATGGATAAATAACAAAATGGCGGACTTTGGAAAAAGTTTTTTTTTCCCAAGTCCGCCATTTTCTTATTTATCCATGAAATTTAACTTTAGTAGTTCCGACCAGAATTACGTGTCTATAGATTAAGAATTATCAAGAATTTTTGATTTCAGATAACATCAAGAACCAAAATCCCTGGGGCCACCGACGCGCTTTTTTTTCGAGGTGCCAACTTCGATCAATAATAATATTAATAATAAACTATTAAATTTTTTCAAACAAATTTTTTTTTTGTATCTTTAATATGTAAATAAAAACATCCTAAATATCCAAAACGATTCATTTTTATTTTCCTACAAAAAAACGCCCTCCAAAAAAGACATGAAAATCGGCTTAACTTGCCAGACTACTACCTTAAAGACCATTAACAGCGAATTATATTTAAATCGATCCAGTGAGTTGTGCCAATTTCCGAAAGAGTCAAAGTTCAATGTCTTCAAAAAGCGATCCAAAAAGTTGGTCGAATTTTTATTCCCCATAGTATCGCGCGAAAATATTCTCAGTCCACCAACATAAATTATCAGTTACAGTCATTCGTTAAAAGGTGACATTTCGTTTATGATGAAGTTTCGGAGTAAGATGAAAAAATCTTCTGATCTAGGAATGAAATATAAAATTAATCTGGGTAAATCAGTAGATCTCCTCACTTTCAAAATCGAAGGGACAGTAAAGGTGTAGAAAAGGTTTGCAAAAAAAAAGGAGAAAAATCCATATTTCTACAAAATGCGATAAATCATTATTACCATTCGATAATAAATAACTATAATTGTATTTAAATGCATGTAACATGATCTATCGCGGATTACTGTCAACAAATCGATAGCAGTTTTTAAGAAAACGATTTTTATCGAATTTTATTGGTTAGAATTTGACCGGTACCGACGCGACTACGTTAAGCTTTCGTTTTTAATTACTCGAGACGTCTCTTGATAACGGTGCTCGGAGGTAAAGGGAGGTAAAGGAAGGTGATGGTGGTTTCGGGTATATATATATATATATATATATATATATATATATATATATATATATAAACGCGAAACGAGCAGTATATAAACTCCGCCTAGTTGGTGTTTCTGCCACTGCTGTTCGCTCGTATATGTTCGATCGATGACAAGGCAATCTCCTCGTTACTGTCGCCCCCTCGTACACCTCATCTACCAGCTCTATTACCTATTTCTCTCTATAACCTCATACATTCACAGTTAGTACTGTAATACGAAAAACAACTACTCCTGTATGTATGAGTAGCGTAAAGAGAGAGGGAGAAAAAGAGAGAAAGAGAAAGAGAAAGAGAGAAAGCGACACGCTAACCGAGCGGTTATATTACTTGCGACACGTATCGTGATACGACGGGTAGTTTTATCAGAGCAAGGGAAACGACAGTACAAGATACTGTTATTTTTCTTATTTTACGTATATATACCATTAGGGTGATTTTTTTTTTTTTTTCAGTCCCCACCCGAAATTTTGTTGGATATGTCGAAAAAGAAATTCCCTGAAAGTTACAGCCCTTAATATTAATTCTAAGTACTTTCCCAAACCGTGAGAAGATTTTCCATCTAAAATACACGTAAATCAAATTTTTTTTTTTTTCAAATTTCTATAACTCAGCAGCATTTTATGCTATCATATTGTTCTTGGTGTCGATTTACTCGGAATAAAACAATCTAAAAAAGTGCCTTTTGCGGCAAAAGTGTAAATTGTACTGGTGAGTTGGTACGGGTCACTGAAGTTGATTTTTACCCAAAACTCTCGTTTTTTTGCTGTTATCTCCGCAACAACTAACTTTACGAAAAAAATGTAATTGAAAAATTTGTTGGAAATTTAATTTCCTACAAAAAAGGTCCTATCGACCCAATTGCTTAGATTAATATTTCTTGAGATATTGAACTTTATTTTTTTTATTTTTTTATTTTTATTATTTAATATTTCATATTTTATAAATTTTATACTACTCATAAGTTAAAGTTCAATATCTCAAGAAATATTAATCTAAGCAATTGGGTCGACAGGACCTTTTTTGTGGGAAATTAAATTTCCAACAAATTTTTCATTTACATTTTTTTCGTATAGTTATTTATTTCGGAGATAACAGCAAAAAAACGAGAATATTGGGTGAAAATCAACTTCAGTGACCCGTACCAACTCACCAGTACAATTTACACTTTCGCCGCAAAAGGCACTTTTTTAGATTGTTTTATTCTGGGTAAATCGAAACCAAGAACAATATTATAGCATAAAATGCGGCTGAGTTATAGAAATAAAAAAATAAAAAAATGACATTTATCTCCGAAACAATTAACTTTACGAAAAAAATGTTAACGAAAAATTTGTTGGAAATTTAATTTTCTACAAAAAAGGTTCTATCGACCCAATTGCTTAGATTAATATTTCTTGAGATATTGAACTGTATTTAAAAAAAAAAATTTATTATTTAATATTTTATATTTTATAAATTTTATACTACTCATAAGTTAAAGTTCAATATCTCAAGAAATATTAATTTCTAAAATATTCCCTGTAACTTTCAGGGAATTTCTTTCTCGACATATCCAACAAAATTTCGGGTGGGGACTAAAAAAAAATAGTCAAAAAAAAAATCGCCTTAATATACTATATACGCCATGTAATATCTATTATTGCATAAACAATAAACTTTTTTCTTCTTCTACATTCGTCGAACAAATGTTACTTAGGCTCAGAGTGAGAATATTAAGATATTTCCTGTGTCAACAAGGTGGGTTAACCAGATAGACGTGTGCATTATATCGGAACAACTGATAAAACATGCTGTGACGAGACGACGACGACGACGATAATGACAATAAAAGAGTAATACTCCGGCGCGATGACTGAAACTTGACCCGTAACCAAACAAACGAACTCCCGAATTTTACAGTTCTATTCTTCGAGTATTTAAGACCGGTTTTGTATTTATTTTATTTCACGAGGTATCTCTCACCAGCGCGAGTGAAAGAGGGAGCAATGTTTTCCTCGCGAGTACGAGAAAAGCGTCAAACTCGTCGAGAGACTTTTATACAAGGGAGAAAGAAAAAAATTGAAGGCTGTCTCACAAATGGCAATATAATGCTGATGTTGGTCGACACAGGAGCATTTCGATCGCTGTTAACCGTATGCATCAACTGTACGGGAATTCATGGGTTTTACAAAACGAAAAAACGAAATGTGTTTAAAGAACTAAAGAAAAAACCGCGGCGTTGATCCGTTGTTAGACGAACGGCAGAAGCGCATATGCCCCTGGTGAGCTTATAAATTAAACGAGTGTGTGTGCCACTGATGGCTTTTGTCATGATGATCGCGCGGGTGTTTGGCCCACGCCCGGAGCAACTACTAAAAACCGAAAGTCTATATATCTATGTATGGGAGATAACCTTTTGAATCTTCGGCGCAAGGCTATATGCTCCCGTTGCTCCTATACAAAATTTCTTAGTGTCTGTATCGCATTCAGATAGATGAGTAATACAACTCGAAAGAGTTCTTATTATTTTTATTTTTTTTCCGATAACGAACAGACTCGAGAAGAAAAATAAAACTGTTTTCTCAACGTAGAGCCTCTTTGTGAACTTGTACATTTTTCGTAAAATTCTTCTAGCCGGAGTATTTGCTTGAAATAAAATCGTAAAAAATTGCCATCTTTGCTCGGAGACTTGATAAATTTCATTTACCTAATAAATTCATTAATTAATTGAAAAATTTGAAAATTCCTAACGAAAATTCCTTTTTTTTTCTCTTCGGCTCATTCGAATTCGTATTTTTTTTCTTTCGATTCGATATAACTTACATGTGTACCGATATAAAGTTCACCCAACGGAAAAATAACGTTATACCTCAGCGAACGTTCAGACTTATACGAAAAGTCATCGCTGTCAGACGCGCACTTGTGCCTCAAGAGAGAGCCTCTCAGCTCTGTGTCTCCCCTCCGGGGCAGGCTCGTGCGTTAGAAGAGAAAAAATAAGAGAACGAACGGGGAAAAAAAAGGAAATTCGACGAAAAAGTTTGTGTAGAAGAGTGGTGAATGAGCGTTAGCCGCGAGATCGTATGGCAAAAGAGGTAAAAGCTGGTCGTGTCTCGCGGTGTTGGCGTGGAGTAAAAAAAAAAACAAAAAACGAAGAAAAGAGTAGAAAAAAAAAGATAGAAACACGCAAGCAACGCCAGTCAACTCTCAACTCGGACGACTCAAGTGGTAGGGAACACATTCCTTCGCTACGGCCACTATTTCATCGTTTCGTATGACGCGATATTATAAGACCCCCGCCTGTGCTACGGAGAGAGTCCCAAACACTATCGCGGGCTACACGGTGGTCCAAAAGAAACCACGAACAAGCTCAAGTCGAAACGAGCCTCAGGAGTACCCGGATATAACACGCGTCGTGTCATTATTATAATCTTGTTATTTTTGTGTGAATAGAACATTTCTACCGGCTCCAAATGATCTTCAAGTACTATAGTACAATCAATAGGGAGCCCGTTACTCTTGTCCGCATCGCACTAAAAATAATCGACAATTTTTTTTTTCAATAAGGTTCAGTATCACGTACTGAATGTGAATTAACAAAATGATTACAAATTGAGGGAGCGGAAGTGCCGCCATTTTGAGGAAAACCGTATTGGCCAATATCTCCGTTACCGTGCACTTTAGCCCAAAAATGGTTATAACCTTTCTTGTAGATAATTGAATTTCCCATCTTTTTTTCTAAATAATTTTTTTTCTATCACTTACCGTTTACGACTTGTACGACTGTTAATATTTATTTATTCACTTTTTGACCTGTACCTCTCCTAATAATTGTTTAAACAATAAAATGCTAATAACTTATCTTTTAAATTCATACATTTTCCACAACTTTTATTTAAAACTTTTTTGTCTAAAATTAATATTCTCAATGTTATAACGCGTTCAATGTTGCGCTACTGGGTGCAAGGCTAATAAAAACGCGGTTATAACTTTGAGAATATTAACTTTAGACAAAAAAGTTAAGAAAAAAAGGTGTGCAAAATTTATGAATTTAGAAGATAAGTTATTAGAATTTTATTGTTTAAACAATTATTAGGAGAGATACAGGTCAAAAAGTGAATAAATAAATTTTAACAGTCGTATAAGTCGTGAACGGTAGGTGATACAAAAAAAAATTATTTAAAAAAAAGATGGGAAATTCAATTATCTACAAGAAAGGTTATTACCATTTTTGGCCTAAAGTGCACGGTAACGGAGATATTGGCCAATATGGTTTTCCTTAAAATGGCGGCACTTTCGCTCCCTTAATTTGTAGCCATTTTGTTAATTCACATTCAGTACGTGATACTGAACCTAATTAAAAAAAAAATGTCCTTTATTTTTAATGCGCCACAATATTCTCTATTGATTGTACTACTACGAGTAGAGCAGAAAAAGAAAAACAAAGAGCGGAAGTACTCAAAGCCTCGACTTTTTATTATTGTCTATCGTCCGCATATTAGAGGGAATTAAATTGATTGAAATACATTTATTTCCACATTGTCTAATGTATTTTTGTTGATTTTCTAAATTTTTCATTATTTTCCAATTATAAAATCATTAATTTAACAATTTTCTTTACAAACACAAAAAAAGTAAGGATGTAAAATTGCGAATTTTTATAAATATAACAAGGTTTGTTACATTTTACGAATTCCTTGGCTCAATTGAACAAACTCGCTGGTTTTTTACCTTCAGAATCTGTAAAAGCATGAAAAAAAAAGTTGTTTCAACCTATGTTTGTTCGTCAATGACTTTCAAACACCTAAAAATGAATTTCGGGAAAATTTATGTATCACTTTGATGAATTTATCAATTATTATACAGACAAGGACAATAATGTTTTTGAATGAATATTTTTAATGAATTTTTCTCAGAATTAAAAACGACGAAAGTTTCATAGATAAAAATACAATTTTATTCGTGGCTGAAAGATCCTGTAGGTATCCCGTGGTAAGACTTTACGAAAGGGGCGAATTTAAAATCACGTCGTAATCAATGAAGTGGCACCGGACACCTTGGCTCGACTCTACGAGGGCTCTCTCGTGTGGTTCGACCGATCGAGAGAGACGGGAGAGGTTGCACACATTCGACGACGACGACGACGACGACGATGATGATCATCGTCGCGGTTAGGCTCTCCTCGTGGCTCGCGGCGGTCTCGCTCAATTATTATACTGTACACCAGCCCCTCTCATTTCTTTTTACCATCGTTTTACATATACCACATATATATATATTCAAAATAAGTTGAAGCGACGACGAGGGAATATTATCCTCCCCTCTGACTCGTACACACCGGACACACGTTCAATTAAATCAACGCGATATTTCCAAGTAGATATTCTTTCTTTTTTTTCATTCTTTTTTTTTTCTCAAACTCGCATTAATTATCGACATTGTGCTTGAATTACTTATATAGGCCCGGATTTCAATGCTGTGATATGGCGTCTCGCGAAGAGAAGAACGCGACAACGACGAGAGGATCATCGTCTCTTTCTCCCTCAATTTTTGTTTTTTTTTTTCCTCGAACGATCCGTGAGACAACTCGACCTAATCCTTGAAAATATTTTCGACTTCCCCCCCATCTTTCTCTGCATGTATCCCTATTCGTTATAACGTACGCTCCTTTTTCTACCGTATGTATATTCGTTCTCCCGTGCCCATTATAAAGTGAGATCCGACTAATTATATAACCGGTAGCCGAGAGAGCTCGTGTTGAGCCTCGCTCTTCAATACTCTCTCTCTCTCTCTCTCACTTCTGGTCCTCTAACTTATGGTCACCTATACTTAATATTATATACGACGCTAGGCTAGATCAGCAGCTAGGAGTCAAAATGCCCTCGAGGGAAAAAAAATCATAATATGAGGAGAGAAATTAAGAAGAAAAAAATAATCATGTGTGTATGTGTGTGCGTGTGTATATAGGAGCTATGAAGAAAGAGTAAGAGAGAGAAAGAGAGAGAGTGGGAGCGCCGGCTATAAATCGCCCGTGTAATGCCGCTATCAACGTGTATTACACGGATGGCGCGTTGTTTGATAAATCGCCACATGCAAATTGAACCAGCAACAGGAAACCTAGCGTCTAAGCTTCAATGTAAAAAAAAAAAAAAAACATATATACACACACTTTAATGTTTCCGTTATCAAAAAACATACGTTCGAAGCACTGTTCAGTAGCCACACGTATTAGAAAGAATAGAATAAAAAATTGTATTAGTATACGAGACGAGACGAGTTATAAATTGTGGGGGACTTGTTGGGAAACGAAAATTCGACGATTTTGATCGCCATTAAATTATTATATTTGTCTCTTGACAATTTATGTGAAGTTCTACGAGGCTCAAATCAGGTTTCTTTTTCGTTGAAATTTTGCGCGTGAGCAGCTTTTTTTTTTTTCCGTAAGAGAGAGAGATTTCGAAGGTCCGAAAATGTTCGAAATGGTGAGACAATCGTATTTACCAAAAAATAAAAATGATAAAGTATTCAAAAAATGTATTTTTCACTACTATATGTTTAGCAATTGGTTGCCAGTAACGTTGATTTTTTTTGTTATCATTATTAAACAATAATAATATAATCTTTTATAATAACAATGACATAATTAAATTCGTGTCATTATTATTATTATTAAGAATCAGATTTTGAGGTGATTCGCGTTTTTTTTCTTTTCATTGCGATCATTCAGAGGATATCGTTAGGGTTTCGTGTAAATAAAAATGTAGTACGAGTAAATATAACGATGCCGAGGTCCCCGCGTGAGATTTGCCATATACGAGGTCCGTTCAAAAAGTATCGCGAATTTTGAATTTCCGCGGGCTACGTATATTCGACTTTGGATTTTTTTCTGGCGTTAGGTTGGTACTCGTGTCCCTCACTTATGCCGAAAAAATCAGTCATTTTGAATGTTTAGTTTATTGTTTACAGCTGTTTTGGTTAGACGTGTTTTGGCTTGTCTTCGATTTTTGCCTATTCCAAAAAATTGGATCAAAGAATCTGTATCAAATTTTGTGTGAAAAAGAAAATTAAGACCGTGGACTGGTCTAGAGCGAGATTTTTGACGTCATTTCTAATGTGCAATAACGTTTAAACCGTTGAAGTTGTCTTGATGAAAATTTACACGTGCATTTATTGATCCTTAGAGAATACTTGTACGTTGAAAAAAAAAATTATTTTAAATATTTTCATGGAGTTTTTTGCCTTGTTGCAACATGGTGCGCCGAAATCGGCGCCCACTCTGGACGATGTTGTATGCATCTGAAAAAAAAAAAAATATATATATTCTCAATCTGTATGAGTATTCTGAGCACTGGTAGCAGAATTGGTACTTAAAAAAAATTTTTGACAAAATGGCGGCCTGTTGAACTTTAATTAATGATATTTCATACATTTTCGGGTATTCGACGAGTTATAAAATGTCGGCAAAATTATTGTTAGACTCAATAAAAAATTTTTTAAGTACCAATTCTGCTACCAGTGCTCAGAATACTCATACAGATTGAGAATATATATATATATTTTTTTTTTCAGATGCATACAACATCGTCCAGAGTGGGCGCCGATTTCGGTGCACCATATTGCAATAAGGCAAAAAACTACATGAAAATAATTAAAATAATTTTTTAAAAATTGTACAAGTATTCTCTAAGGATCAATAAATGCACGTGTAAATTTTTATCAAGACAACTTCAACGGTTTAAACGTTATTGCACATTAGAAATGACGTCAAAAATCTCGCTCTCAACCAGACTACGACCTTAAATGCGCGGACGCATTCCGAATGTTGACTGTGGCATATGGTGAAGCTACCTTGGACCAAAGCAACGTTTATCGGTGGTACAAAATGTTCTCAGACGAAAACATTGATGAAGCGAAGAAATCAATATTGGCCAATCGTCGGATCACCGTTAGAGAAGTTGCTGAGGAACTAAACATATCGATTGGCTCGTGCTATTCGATTTTTACCAATGATTTGGGCATAAGACGGGTCGCCGCGAAATTCGTGCCAAAATTGCTCAATTTCGAAGAAAAACAGTGTCGCGTTACACATCGCTAAGGAGCTGTTGGACTCGGTCCGCGACGACCCAAATTTGCTCCAGAGGGTCATAATTGGTGACGAATCATGGTTTTATAGTTATGACGTGGAAACCAAAGCTCAATCATCGCAATGGAAGCTGCTTTCGTTGGAATAGGCAAAAATCGAAGACAAGCCAAAACACGTCTAACCAAAACAGCTGTCAACAATTAACCAAACATTCAAAATGGCTGATTTTTTCAGCATAAGCGAGGGACACGAGTACGAACCTAACGCCACAAAAAAAAATCGAAAATCGAATATACGTAGCCCGCGGAAATTCAAAATTCGCGATACTTTTTGAACAGACCTCGTATACCGATTCCGTGACTCTATGGGCCAGGAGTCGGTTGGTTCGCATTAATTTTTATGTCTTTTGTTTTATTTATTTTCCTCATATCTATCTCTGGCCGCTTGTATTATTTTTTATAATGCACACACGGGTATGTACATAAAATATACCGTCCGTTTTCTGGAAACCCTGACTTTGTAATTCTTAATGTACTAATTAAAACATTTTCGTTAAAGTCGAGGTCTCACGAGAGAACAACAACACACGCATACACACAAATATAAGTTATTTTTTCACTTTGCTAAATTAGCAGCTCCCGAAGCTCCCAATCTACGCGCTCACGTTGCCTGGAAGAAAACCACGCGGTCTCGGAATCGTATAAAATTTGAAGAAAAAAAATTGAATATCATAATTATCAATTATACTGACAAAAGCTCGTTGGCAAAATGAGAAAAAAGTAAATGAAAATATTGTAAATAACGTATTTGCCAGCGGATCTTGGGTGTTATTTATGTGATTAACGTTGTAGATCGCGGTATGGTTTCCGTATGAATTTTCGGAGGAAAAAAAGGAAAGGCGAGCTCGTCGTTCTCCGCTCCTCCTACTTCTCGTTTATTCTCAATATCTCGGCGGATGCTCACGACGGAGTAAGTCATCGAATTAAAGATAGCCACGACAGGTTTATCAGATGCCGAACGGTCGGACGCCGGAACGTTATGTTAGACGGTCCTTCGCGTTTCTCATTCTCTCTCTCTCTCTCTCTATATATATATACCTTCTTCTCGTTCTTCGAGTCGCTTACATATGTAAACGAGGTGTATAGCGTGCGAGCGAGGACCAGGTACCCTTACAACACAACAACTACTACTACCAATACTACTATTTTATGACCAAGACGACGAGGAAGAAGAGTCGCGATGCAGGACATCCTCCTCGTCCTCGTCTTCGTCCTCGTCGTTGTCCAAGCCTCAAGCGTTTGCGGGGCCACCTGCGCCCCGTTAAAAGTTTCAACAGTTGCGAGGTTATTTGTGTAGAAACGTGTCTGTGTGCTCGTGTGTAACGCGGATCGCGGGACATCGCGCAGCCGCTACCATATTTCATATTAGCGATAATATAAAGTTCAGCCACCGCCTACTTATATACCCCCATACAGTACAAATTTTTTACCCGATACCAGTCTGAAACTCTCTTTTGTACATTTATAAATACACACGGACGGAATGATATGTGTGCCGAGTTTTTCCAGGACATTTACGAATGCATTCATAAGAAAATAAAAAAAGAACAAGCAAAATTTCAAGTTTTTTTACACTTTTGCGGACAATTTTTTAGCTTTTTTTTTTTTTTAATGAATGCGTGTGATTCGTAAGAGGGGAATTTTCGATCGGGGTTGGAAAATGAAATAAAAGAAGTTCGCTTTAGACACGTGAAAAATTGAAATACAAATTTTATGTATTTTTTTGATAAATCTAGAGGCATACATCTTCTTTTCGCTGAGTACATATTTTTACCGATACCAGTCTGGAACTCTCTTTTGTACATTTATAAATACACACGGACGGAATGATATGTGTGCCAAGTTTTTCCAGGACATCTACGAATGTATTCATAAGAAAATAAAAAAAGAAAGAGCAAAATTTCAAGTTTTTTTACACTTTTGCGGACAATTTTTTTAACTTTTTTTTTTTTTAATGATTGCGTGTGATTCGTAAGAGGGGAATTTTCGATCGGGGTTGGAAAATGCATTAAAAGAAGTTCGCTTTAGACGCGTGAAAAATTGAAATACAAATTTTATGTATTTTTTTGATAAATCTAGAGGCACACATCTTTTTTTCGCTAACATATTTTCGCTAAGTACATATTTTTACCGATACCAGTCTGGAACTCTTTTTTGTACATTTATAAATTCACACGGACGGAACGATATGTGTGCCGAGTTTTTCCAGGACATCTACGAATGCATTCATAAGAAAATAAAAAATAAAAACAAAAATTTCAAGTTTTTTTACACTTTTGCGGACAATTTTTTTAGCTTTTTTTCTTTTTAATGATTGCGTGTGATTCGTAAGAGGGGAATTTTCGATCGGGGTCGAAAAATGCATTAAAAGAAGTTCGCTTTAGATACGTGAAAAATTGAAATACAAATTTTATGTATTTTTTTGATAAATCTAGAGGCAGACATATTTTTTTCACTAAAGACACATTTATTTTTATTTTCCATTAAATACTTGGAGAATGCAGTTTGTTCAATCGGCAAAACTTTCGTTTGTTTGTAGTCGTGAGAACAATTTACAAATTACCGAAAAGTATGATGAAGGGTTGTTGAAAAATTCTCAAAAATCCATGGGTATCGTTTAAAAATAATCGACAAAATCGTTCGCTCGGTAAATAAAGAGGTTTTTTTGTTAACTGAATTTTTTCAAATTCCCGCCAGATTCGTTATCGTTGGAAGTGAAGTTTTTCGATCGGATAAGATCTGAACGGGGGTTAAAGTCGAAGACAGAGAGTTCATTGAGATTCGTAAGAGGGGAATTTTCTATCAGGGTCGGAAAATGCATTAAAAGAAGTTCGCTTTAGATACGTGAAAAATTGAAATACAAGCGTTATGTATTTTTTTTTATCTATAGGCAGAAATCTTTTTTCGTTAGACACATTTATTTTTATTTTCCATTTAATAGTTGGAGAATGCAGTTTGTTCAATCGACAAAACTTTCGTTTGTTTGTAGTCATAAGAACATTTTAAAAATTACCGAAAAGTATAATAAAGATTTGTTGAAAGATTCCCAAAAAATCGATGATTATCGTTTAAAAATAATCGACAAAATCGTTCGCTCGATGAATTAATAGGTCATTTTTGTTCACTGCAATTTTTTTCAAACTCCCGCCAGATTCGTTATCGTTGGAAATTAAGTTTTTCGATCGGATAAGATCTGAACGGGGATTAAAGTCGAAGACAGAGGAGTTCATTGGAGGCTCGAAACGTCGGAAGATCGAAAAGTCGACGTTTTTTTCAAGTCATCTCGCTCAAATTATTCTTCGCCATTGGTACAATATATATATATATAGATGTATATACAGTTGATGGTGATATGTATACGCGAGTAGTTAGCTTTTGTTCTGTCGCGGTCGCGAGAGCACCATCGTCCTTTTGGACGGGAAATCGATATAACGAGAGAGAACTTGGCGTATTATCGGTCGATCGCGTGTTCCATCGTGCATATATAAAAGCGCGTACAACACATTCTCTTTCTCTGTCACGTTGGCAAAGGGAACTCGGCACACGCGACTTTATATGCCACACAGTCCTCTCTCTCACTCTCTCACTCTCTCTGACACGATTTTGGTACTCTCTCTCGCGATCCTTTCAAGATATCGATGCATAATAATATTCATATCGGTATATATAATAATTATTATTGTTATTATGTTTATAAATATGAATTTCGCACGTGTAGACGCGTGTTCCTTCATTTCAGGGTACACTCTCTCCCTCTCTCGTATTCGTTGACATCGACTGATAATCGCTCGTCAATACGATTAATCGATGTGCACAACCGGCCAAGGACGCTTCTCTCCGGGCGCATCCCGCTGTGCAACCCGCTTACCGAGACATTTAATTACCGCATTAATCATTATACTCGTATAAAACGAAGAGAGAGAGAGAGAGAGAGTGAATATATAATGTGGTACATAAATTAATTATCGAGACAAGTTGTCCGATTCTCGTAATTTCTCAATTTGTTTTAATTCCTTTTTCTCTCTTAACTTTAACATTGCAGATAGTATTAAATTCCATGCATCGTTATCAGCCGAGGATACACCTTGTGAGACTGCGGGGTCACGAGGACGAAAAGGGCCAGCACATAAACGATTTGAGCAAGGAGGAACACAAAACTTTCATATTTCCCGAAGCAATTTTTACCGCTGTAACGGCATATCAAAATCAACTGGTGAGCGAACAGTTCTCGTTTCTTTTTGTAATAATATGCTTTTTTTTTTCAATAGTAAAGATTCCTACCATAACGATTAAGGGGGGTAATAGGGTTAGGACAGCGTTTTCTCAATGATTTTCATGAATTTTTTTATAGTATAAAAAATGAATATAATTTATTGAAACTTTGAGAATATTTTATATATATATTTAAGTATATACTATAAAATGTTTGAAGAATTTCCTTGAAAAACACCGAAGATATTAGCGACCCCATATTGCAGGTCACAATCAGACTCGGCATTTTGCATGTACATTCTGGCAGCCGCAATTTTCATCTGAAATCAAACGAGGTTGGAATTTACTTTTATTATATGTCTCTCTTCTACATGAACCTAAATGCTATCAAAAAAATAGAAAATTGAATTTTTTACACGGGTCAAAACAAAAAAGCATGATTTTTTGCCATTTTTTACAACTTTATTCGTAAAAAAAAAATTATTTTAAATAATGATAATATTCCGATTTTAGGTTCATATAGAGCGCAATACTGTGAAGAAAGTACTTGCCAATTTTCAAAACGATTGGTTGAAAACTTTTCAAACTAGCATGTACACAAGTTAAAAAAAAGTTGTTGTCAGAAAAACGCGTTTGAAAAAATAGTACCAAGAAAAACAAGCAATATGGGGTCGCTAATATTTTATAGTATATACTTAAATATATGTATACAAATTTTATAGTATATACTCAAATATATGTATAAAATATTCTCAAAGTTTCAATAAATTATATTCATTTTTTATACTATAAAAAAATTCATGGAAATTATTGAGAAAACGCTGTCCTAACCCTATTTCCCCCCTCAGTGACTTATAACAATAGAACGAGTCGGAATTTTCATTAAAAATTTTGGGAACATATTTTTCAATAGTTTTACTAACAATTTATGAAATTAAAAAAAATCGATTTTTCGAACCGTCTAACCCTATTTCCCCCCTTAAATGTTTTTCTCTCGTAGATCACGAAATTGAAGATCGACAGTAATCCGTTCGCCAAAGGCTTTCGGGACTCGTCGAGACTCACGGACTTTGATCGGTGAGTAAATCGTTATCTTCATTTATTAATTTTTTTTTTCTTCCTCTTCTTTCCTTTAGGAGATTCGGTCATTAATTTCGAGATAAAATTCTGAATATTTTGTGTACTGGTGGACGGATGTGAGATTCGTGATTAGGGGCAATGTAGATTAAATCGGGCTTTTCGTTTTAACAAAATGAAAACACGAAAACTTTGTTAAATCGACGAAAGGACGTATTGTAAAATTTAGCAAATTTAATTTCGTCATTTATTTCAATTGTTTGTTATAATAGAAAATTCTTATTTTCTTTTTTTTCCATCGCGTTACAACGAGGTAGCGAATTAAAAATATGATAATTAAACGAACATTGACCGAATCTCCATAATCCAACATATTATTATTACAATAGTAATCCCAAGTTATGAGTTACATTTAGTTATAATAGTAATTCCAAGTTATAAGTTACATTTAGTTATAATAGTAATCCCAATGATAACCATATTTTTGTGTAACCACAATTATCAAATTATTTGCTTATCATTGCGAGAAACAAAGTACGCGTGTACGTATTTTCATGCATTGAATTACGAGATGCACCTGCTGTCCTCGACCACTCCTATACCATGTATTTCAACATATGAATGTATATATTAAAATACGTGTTATATTCACGTGTGTATGTGATCGTATTCCGCCCCTTCGTTTTTCGGTTTCTCTCTCATTTCATCAACGCGATCACGCGAGAGATCTAACCGCGAGTTCACTCAGAAACTTGGTAAACGAGATAGAGAGAGAGAGAGAGAGAGAGAAAAAGAAAGAAGGGTGCACGCAGGAGAAAATAGCGTGGCAGCAACAGTAGCGTGTGGCACAGCGTTATATCGCAATATATCTGTCAGCGAGTTGACTATATACCGTTATTAATCCAGGAAGACATAGCTACGTGTGTATATGCATGTTATTGCGAGTGCTCTGATAAATTAATCGCTTATCGGTTATTTCTTATCTCTCTCTCTCTCTCTCTCTCTCTCTCTCTCTCTATTTTTTTCCCCTCAACGACGTCTGTCTATAATTCTCTCAGCTCCTTCGTCGTACCACTCGTTCACGTTTCATGAGAAGAAAAAAAAAAACAAAGTCCATGCAAAAGCAGCTCGATAAATTGTACTCGCTAAAAGTCATTCGTTGCATGACGATATATAAAATAAACCACAAAACAAGCACGTCAGAGAAACGTGAAATAGAAGTCGTATAAACTCATGTATAAACCTCGTATTTTTTTCGCTTGCTACGGACGAAGTCGATGAAAAGTCGAGAACCATTGGCAAAGCCGTACAGATTAACTACTTTGTTTTCGTGACATTTTCATTTTTCAATTTGTACGCGCGCATATCGTAGAAAATTGAGGTGCATAATTGAGGATACTGTTAGAAAAAGACTCGATTCAAATTAATAACAAATTTATCGACATGTAATAAATTTTCCTTCGATTGAAATACGATTTTGATAAATCGAACGGAATTTTTTAAAAGCAAATACAATTTGTTTGATTTAAATATATACCATAGGTACTGTGTGTGTGTGTGTGTTTTTTTTCTACTCTCGTTGTTGGATATTCGAGAGTCGAAAAAAAAAAGTCTCACGCGCCCCAACTGTGGAAGCGTTTCATCTTGTGTGAATTCTCGAAGGATATACTTCCTTCTCACTCTCGCGACCTTGGACAAATTAAAGGGGGGCTTCTCTCGACTTGAATATAAACGTATATATATGTAAGTATAATGTTCTTCGAGGAGTTTTGTCCTGAGCTACGCCGGGGGTTCGGCCACGACGAAGTAATTTGATCCGGGACTCCAATTATCGCGAGGGTACCTTCTGTCCCAGTCTCGATTCGATATTGCAGTATGTTGCCTGTATATATTATATTGTATATATATACATATGTATACCTGAGTTTGTGACACTCTACCGTTCTCGAATCACAATTCTTGGAACGAAGAAAGAAAGGATTGGCTGGTGAATACGTGGTTTCAGAGTGACGTTTTTTTTTTTGAGCTCAACGATTCATTTTACTTCCTCCTAGAGAGGTTTGTTTTCGGGAATCTCTTAATTTTCGTTCTGAATGTTGCAAATAGCCATAAAATGACATTGCGAAGAAACAGCCAAATGGATATTTGTATTTGTGACGAAGGTACGAAAATGGTAACGTCAATAAATCGAATTTAAATTTCGCCATTATCGCATGGCTTTCACAAAATCCATGAGCCTACATATCGAGAAATTTGAAAAATCTAACATTCGTTCTCGTGCTGCGGTCCCTGAACGTAAAATAATGATAGGGACGCGATCTATTTTCGAGGTACCAAGCCCCATAATCCAGGAGACGCTTCGAAAGGGTGTCAAAAACACCTGGCTCGGAGTTTTTTCCTTCTTTTTAACACAAGCACTTTGTGTTTTAATCTCACGTGCGTCTTTACTACACGTATGCTTGTCATCTCTAGCGAGAGGTTTACGGTAAACCGTAAACGAAAAATAAGGCAAAGATCTCACGGAGCAACTCTCGCATTGACCCTTTTCTTGGCGTCTCACGAGAGAGAAATGGTTTCTCTCTCTCGTTCGAACGAATCCTTCACTGAAGTATACTTTTAATACACGTAAGATCCGTGCTCGATTCTCGCATCATCGTCGGCGATATAGCACACACAAGAGATCCGACGAAAACCTTAAAAACGCCCCGACGCACCAGTGAGAGAGAAAGAGAATCTGGCCCACCTCCTACAAATCAACACCTGTCCCTTTATTATAAACCGGCACGAAGAGAGTCGAGAGAAACGCGAGAGTATAGTAACAGACATTTTAGTCTCAAGAGGAGAACGACTTCCAATCATCAGCGGGTAATCTCTGTCGTGTCTCTTTTGACTCTTCATGTGTATAATAAAATTTCGATGAATTTTTGCTTTCTACGCCTGATGACACGGCCGGAGATTTCGAACGATTTCTCATTGAGGTTTTTCGATCGAGATTACGTTTTTTTTTTCGCACAATTGAACAAATCAAACGCGGTATTTCCAACGTTTTATTTAAAAAAAAAACATGAAAGGTCAGTTGAATAAAATCCGTTATGTAAAATTCTAAGAATTATATTGAATTCCAATTGATTTTAGTAAAAACGAATTAATTTCTGATTAATTAATTTCGCACAATTGAACAAATCAAAGGCGTTATTTCCAACGTTTTATTTTAAAAAAAAACATCAAATGTCAGTTGAGTAAAATCCGTTACGTAAAAATCTATGAATTATATTTAATTCCAATTGATTTTAGTAAAAACGAATTAATTTCTGATTAATTAATTTCGCACAATTGAACAAATCAAACGCGTTATTTCCAACGTTTTATTTAAAAAAAAAAACATCAAATGTCAGTTGAATAAAATCCGTTACGTAAAAATCTAAGAATTACATTTAATTCCAATTGATTTTAGTAAAAACAAATTAATTTCTAATTAATTAATTTCGCACAATTAAACAAATCAAACACGTTATTTCCAACGGTTTATTTAGAAAAAAAAACATCAAATGTCAGTTGAATAAAATTCGTTACGTAAAAATCTAAGAATTATATTTAATTCCAATTGATTTTATTAGTAAAAACTAATTAATTTATGATTAACTAATTATGCACAATTGAAGAAAACAAACACGTTATTTCGAACGTTTTATTTTTAAAGAAAAACATCAAATGTCAATTGAATAAAATCCGTTACATCAAAATCTAATAATTATAATTAATTCCAATTGATTTTAGTAAAAACAAAGTAATTTCTGATTAATTAATTTCGCACAATTGGACAAATCAAACGCGTTATTTCCAACGTTTTATTTAAAAAAAAAACATCAAATGTCAGTTGAGTAAAATCCGTTACGTAAAAATCTATGAATTATATTTAATTCCAATTGATTTTAGTAAAAACGAATTAATTTCTGATTAATTAATTTCGCACGATTGAACAAATCAAACGCGTTATTTCCAACATTTTATTTAAAAAAAAAACATCAAATGTCAGTTGAATAAAATCCGTTACGTAAAAATCTAAGAATTACATTTAATTCCAATTGATTTTAGTAAAAACAAATTAATTTCTAATTAATTAATTTCGCACAATTAAACAAATCAAACACGTTATTTCCAACGGTTTATTTAGAAAAAAAAAACATCAAATGTCAGTTGAATAAAATTCGTTACGTAAAAATCTAAGAATTATATTTAATTCCAATTGATTTTATTAGTAAAAACTAATTAATTTATAATTAACTAATTATGCACAATTGAAGAAAACAAACACGTTATTTCGAACGTTTAATTTTTAAAGAAAAACATCAAATGTCAATTGAATAAAATCCGTTACATCAAAATCTAATAATTATAATTAATTCCAATTGATTTTAGTAAAAACAAAGTAATTTCTGATTAATTAATTTCGCGCAATTGGACAAATCAAACGCGTTATTTCCAACGTTTTATTTTTAAAAAAACATCAAATGTCAGTTGAATAAAATCCGTTACGTAAAAATTTAAAAATTATATTTAATTCCAATTGATTTTATTAATAAAAACAAATCAATTTCTGATTAATTAGTTTCGCCCAATTGAATAAATCAAACACTTTAATTCGAACGTTTTATTCAGAAAAAAAAACATCAAATGTCAGTTGAATAAAATTCGTTACATAATAATCTAAGAATTCTATCTAACTCCAATTGATTTTAGTAAAAACAAATTAATTTCTGATTAAAATAGAATTTATTCGAATTTCATGAATCCACTTGTGTGGATTTATTCGGGCAACCTCGAGGAGAGGTCATCAGCGATCGAAACCAGACGGACAGATACACACCCGCGTGTATATATATGTATATATATCAGTGCGAGGGCGCGAGAGGGCGCGGTCGCGCGTTTTCGCGCGCACGTGCGAATTATATCGGGATTTTCGATGATGAGTATCTCTTTCTCTGTCTTTTTCCCCTCCCTGAAATATCGCTAATATGCATATGAGAGAAAGGGAGACAGAGAGGGAGAAGTTTATTTCGTACTCTGGATGCTGCGCTCCCCAAGAGCGAGAGAAAAGAAGAAAAAGAGAGAGAAAGAAAAAGAGAGAGAAAGAAAAAGAGATAGTGGCGGCCTTGCTAAAAGCCAGAACTCGCCGCCTCTCCGATAACACGTAACTTTGGAGCATGCGCGACTCTCAAAGTCACGTATATCGTTTTCTCTCTCTCTCTTTCTCCCGCTCACTCGGATATACGTATTACGAGAGGATAAAGGATCGGAGAATCCACAGCAGCAACAGCAGCAGTAACAGCAGCAGAAGCGAGAGAAAGAGGTATACGAGAGGAAAGAAGCGTGGTGAGAAGAGTTAAAAGAGCCACGAGAGAGGACCAAAAGAGAGAGATAGAAGAGGAGGGCTCTGCGCGCGGCTTCGTCGGCGTCCGGAGTTAATGAGAGAGTGGCCTTACGCGGCAATAGCGCGCATGCTCCCGCCCACTTCACGCCGGCGCTGATAGATAGATGCCCCTCCGGCCTCCAACTCTTCGTACACACCCTATCTCTCTCTTTCTCTCGTCGCAACGCCGCTGGACCGCTGGCAACATCCACTTGAAGAGAGAAAAAGAAAGAGAGAGAGATCCTCCCGATGCTTCTCAACCCCTTTTTCACCCCTCTTTCCTGCCCCCCTTTTTTTTTCACTTTTTTTCCTCGTTTTTTCTTTATTCTCCTGTAACTTTCGATCATCTTCCACGTCGCATCTTTTTTTCGTATACATTTTTTGCGAACCGTCCGCGATATTGCTCGTAAAATGTCCGACGTACTTTCTCCTTCGTGACAAATTCGCGCAAATGAGATTTTCATTATTTTGTGGAATTATGGTGATTCATTGTCAAAGTCATGGTGTTTGCGTATTTTAAGGTAATACTCTGGTAACTTAAGCCGATTTTCATGTCTTTTTTGGAGGGCTTTTTTTTCTAGGAAAATAAAAATGAATCGTTTTGGATATTTAGAATGTTTTTATTTACTTATTAAAGATACAAAAAAAAAAATTTTTGAAAAAATTTAATTGTTTATCATTATTACTATTATTGATCGAAGTTGGCACCTCGAAAAAAAAACGCGTGGGTGGCGGTGATTTTGGCTCTTGATGTTATCTGAAATAAAAAATTCTTGATAATTCTTAATATATAGACATAAACTATTAAATTTTTGCAAAAATTTTTTTTTTGTATCTTTAATATGTAAATAAAAACATCCTAAATATTCAAAACGATTCATTTTTATTTTCCTACAAAAAAACGCCCTCCAAAAAAGACATGAAAATCGGCTTAAGTTACCAGACTACTTACCTTCAGATTTTAAGAAAATACAACTTTGGTGCAATCTTAATTTTTTCGTAAGTTTGTTCGTTGATAGATGTTTCAACTAATTTACATTTTATATGGAATTCGTCAATTATTAAACTACAGTCATTTTGCTGTCTGCTGATCAAATATTTTTCATTTAAAAAAAACAAAAGCCTTGAACATTTTTGAACAACCTTTCTGAACATTGGCGAATCTTTACAGTATAGTTCAACGTTTAAATAAAAATTCGACCAACTGAATGAATTATTCATTATGGAAAATGAATAATTAAAAATTGGCATAACTTGATGAAATTTGCACAAAGAATGCTGTTAATGGTTTTGCATTTTAAGAAGACGTGCTTTGGTGAAGACAGTAGCCTATTACTTACGAGCTCATCTACAAAAAAATGTATCTCTCAAATAAATCACGATTTCTTTTAAGTTTATATTTTATTTTATTTTTTCAATTTGTAGCAGACGAAAATGTTGATCAAGCAATTTGGGTCTTTGGGTGAGCTGAGTATATAGTATCGTGCTCGTTGAACCGTCGTCAAGATTGTCGAACAATTATTTTCTTATAAATTGTGGTCTTTCGAGCAGACACAGATTTTTCCCCTCCCCTCTAATTCCGTTCCATTCTCCTTGCGCGCTGTATACGCAGGTATATATATGGCATGGCTACATATATATTGCATACGTGTATAATATCGAACGCGCGCCCGGACCGCAGGGCAAAGAGGGCAGGGCATTCATCTATATTAGCTTCGAGAGCGGGCGGCCTGTCATTACCGTAGCCGACTCCGCTGATATGGCCCAGCTCGTTCTCTCTTTCTCTCTTTTGCCAAGCCACAAGAGAGAGAGAGAGAGAACGCTCTCCCCGTCCGCGACTTTTGCGCGCCCGCCACTTTTCTCTCTTTCACCCTCTACCTCTCTTTCTCGTTGCTCCATCTTTTTTTCACATCTTTCTTCTTTCAGCCTTCGTCCCTATTCTTTCTGCCCATTAGCGAGGCACATTACCGCCCGAGAGAGCAAGAGAGTGAGAGAGTCCAGAAGTGTGAGGGAAATATAAAAAGACCATTTGGAAGAGAACGAGAGGTGAAAGAAGATGAAAAGAAAGACAAAAATGAGAAAGAAGAAGAGGAAGAGAGAAGGCTCTCGCGGTGCCCTGTCCTAGCTGGGGTGAGAAAAAGGGGATGAGCCCTTCACTTTCTTTCTCTTACTATTGGGAGGAGAAAGAACCCTGAGGAGCCGAAGTGCCGAAGAGGAAGCCGCGGGCCTCGCAAACGCGGCAACGCCAACGGAGCTAATAACTGCCGTTTAAAACGCAAAAACAAAAGGGCCTCGCGAGAGAGAGTTCACTCTTGGCCGAAGAGGAACGAGAGAAATACGAGAGGGTTTTATAGACGCGCTAAAAGGAGAGGGAAGGTGAGGAAGAAAGATAGAGAGTTTTGCTGCTGTTTTCTCCGTTGTGGCTGCCGGGGTGAAAGAGGAAAAGATGACGAGAGCATCGATAGTCTCTCTTCTTCTTCTTCTTCTTCTTCATCTCCATCTCCATCTTCATCTTCATCTTTATCTTTTTCTTCTCCTCCATCTTTTTCTCTGTACGGGGATGGAGAAAGAGAGATAAAGAGAGTCGGCGTCGGTGAACACTGGCGAAGGCGTCAGGGTCATTACCGGATCATTACCTCCCATATCTACCTCTTGTGTACGAAGTCTATCTCTCTCTGGAGGATTATGGGGCCGCCAAGGAAGTCCGCACCGTGATCTCTCTTCGCTCTTCACGAAGAAAACCCCACACACGTTTTGCCTCGAGCTCTCTCTCACTCTTAACATATATATATATACAAAATTTCACTGTACACGAGATAAGTTTACGGTGAGGTTACAACGTAGAGTGCATTATAACTCTCATCGCTTCAGAGACACGCAGCATCCAGAGCGAGATCCCTTTATATGGTAAACGTTTTAGTTTTACGCGCGCGTACCAACGCCAGAAGGATATATATACAACGAGTATTAGAGTCCCTTGAGTCGAGGGCGCTTAAAACCGCTTCTAAACGCTCGTACAATCGTTGGTAAATGGTCCATGCGTGAGAGGAAAGAGAGAAAGAGGTTCGAAGAACGCTACCTGGCGGACCATCTTGGAATCCCGAGAGAAAGAGTGAGCTAGAGCGATAAAACACGTATGTGTAAGATGATAAGTTGGTGAACGCTCCGAAGGAGTCTTCTCGCACTTGGTAAAGTGTGTGTGTGTGTGAGTGTGTGCGTGGAGGAGATATTCTCTCGCGCGAACTCCACCGTTGGGCCTCGCGGTCGGCGGCAACCGGGTAAATTACAGGCTCGGGGAACCGTATTTCGTTGTTTTGTTGTTTTTCAACGCGCCGAAAGGAAATGAGCGAGCAAACGCGTCACGCCACCCCGAACCTGCTAATTTCTATTCATATTTTATGGCTATTAATTTCTTCGCCGTTACACTCACTCGCGCTCGCACAACACATCTCTCTCTCTTTCTCTATCTTGTACTTATTTTCTTTTTTTTTTTCTTTCTTTTTTTGCTATATTCCTCGCTTCTTTCTCTCAGCTGATCTTCCTCCTTGCACTCTTTCATATTCCTCATCATCGTCTTTTTCCATCGCTTCTTCGCACCCTTCTTCTTCTTATTCCCGGGCATAACTGGTAAAACTATACATATATACGCGTGTATACATGCGTACGTATAGTATACGTTTACTCTGTCTTTCGAGTTACTCCTCAGCTTCCATCGGGACCATCAACACTCGCGATTCTTCCTTTTTTTTTTTCTTCTTCTTATCTCTTTCGTAACTTCTTCTCAGTTTCTCATATATATAAATATATATATATATATACTTGTGGATATCACGTCTAAGCTCTTGGTCCAGAGGAGCAAAAGCAATACCATCAGCATCGCGAGAACATGAGAGAGGAAGAGGGAGAGAGAGAGAGAGAGTTTTCCTCGATAGACCGTGGCTTCGGCCCATCAGCGGGGTGTAACCTATTATTATCTACCACTTACCTAATGCCCTGTGTCAGCCCGAGGATGAGAATAACAGAGGTAAAAACCCCAGTGCAAAACACAGAGAGAAGAGGGAGGCTAATATACGTGCCCTATTCGATGGAATTCTAACCGCGAGTTATTGGCCGCGAGAATTATCAAGGTGGACGCGTGAGAGAGGGAGTCTAATCTACGCGATATAGCGTCAGCACACGTCTCAAGAGTAAAGATATACGAGCGAAAAACTGTTAAAAATCTTCGTTTTTATTTTTTTATCATTAAAAAGACAATGTAAGATAATTTAACAATGAAATTTTTCTAAAAAAATGATTATTTATCATCATTGAAATGATTATTTAAGGTAGGAATCTGGTAACTTAAGCCGATTTTCATGTCTTTTTTGGAGGGCGTTTTTTTGTAGGAAAATAAAAATGAATCATTTTGGATATTTAGGATGTTATTATTTACATATTAAAGATACAAAAAAAAATTATTTTGAAAAAATTTTACAGTTTATTATTATTATTATTATTGATCGAAGTTGGCACCTCGAAAAAAAAGCGCCTGGGTGGCCCCGGTGATTTTGGCTCTTGATGTTATCTGAAATAAAAAATTCTTGATAATTCTTAATCTATAGACATGTCATTCTGGTCGGAACTACTGAAGTTAAATTTCATGGATAAATAACAAGTTATAAATAAATAATAAGTTTGTGGATAAATAACAAAATGGCGGACTTTGGAAAAAAAACGTTTTTTCCAAAGTCCGCCCCATTTTGTTATTTATCCGTGAAATTTAACTTCAGTAGTTCCGACCAGAATGACATGTCTATAGATTAAGAATTATCAAGAATTTTTTATTTTAGATAACATCAAGAGCCAAAATCACCGGGGCCACCCACGCGCTTTTTTGTTCGAGGTGCCAACTTCGATCAATAATAATAATAATAATGAACGATTAAATTTTTTCAAAAAAATTTTTTTTGTATCTTTAATATGTAAATAAAAACATCCTAAATATCCAAAACGATTCATTTTTATTTTCCTACAAAAAAACGCCCTCCAAAAAAGACATGAAAATCGGCTTAAGTTACCAGACTACTACCTTAAGCTTTTTCTGCATTCACTTTATAATGACATTTAAAAAAAACAGTAATTATTGTAGAAAAGTTTGAAATAAAAAATCTTTTAATTATAATTTCGTTGTAATATGATATTTAATGATTTTTCCATCATATGAAGTGCCCCTTCCCCTTCCATATCTGCTCTCTCACTGATCAGACATTCACATTGTCGAACGAATGATGGACATTGCCAGAGGCAATTTTTTTTTTTTTCCAACTTTCTTATGGCCACCGGGAGCCCTCTTTTAGGCCTCTTTTATCTCTCGCGTGGAACGTGTCGTCGGGTTTGGCGAAAATTGAACGAGAATTGCTATGGGGCAATGAGGGAGAGAGGGCGAGAGAGAGAGAGAGAGAGAGAGAGAAAGAGAGAGAGAGAGAGAGAGAGAGAGACAGAGGGAGCGAGAGAGAGGACGAGGAGGAGAGGGAAGAGAGAATGAGTTGAGGCCGTGGATGAGAGAGCATTCAAAGCCGCTAAAGGCTTTCGCTTAAGGAGCCGACAAGGCGGCTTCGATTCTCTCGCGTTAAACTGTCGGTGCCGCCTTTCGTGACGACGATGACGACGATGAGGAGGTGAGATCGCGCTAAAGCCTTAAGGGATCGCGTGAGAAACGAGATGAGAGGGCATCGGGGAAAAGAGATAGAGGAGAGGCGCCCTCTTAGATATATCGTGCCAGGGCGCACGAGAGATATAGACAAGCTCACGATCGAACGATCTCGCGAATATCGATCGTCTATCTATAAATTTTACGATACGTAAGATACAAACGGAGAAATTGTTGGCGCGAATCTCCAGGATCTCTCGAACGCTTATAAAACTAAAACGCCATTGTTTCATTTTTCTCCACTCCGCTCTCTCAGTAGATGTTTATTTTTCATCAAACTTTCGAAGTTTGATAAAAAGATTTTCAACAAAAGACACGCCATTTTCGAGGACCCTTCAAAATATCGTGCGAACATTTTTTTTAGCAGATAAAAAATTTCTTTAAATATAAATGCCCGTACTCGTGAAAATGATTTTTTTTAATCATTATGAATCTCCACGTTTATAAATTAACACTGAAAACAACATTCAATCTCATTAAAATGAAAATTAAATTTGTTCGAAGGAATTACACAATTTTTTTAAATATTTAATTTAAAAAAAAGCACGGTTTATCCCAATGTAAAAAGTACAAGTCAATAATTACACTTCGTTGAATAAGCAAATTTACAAAATAATTTCTTAATGTAAAATCATGTATAATCCTGTAAATTTCTATCCGGAGATTCTCCGAAAGTTTTCCACAATTCTGGTAAATCCTGGCGCCATTCAGACCATGAGACTGTACGATCGCCGATTTGTTTTTCTCCGCATTTATTTATAATCCGAATAGTGCGAGAGAGACGGAGAGTAGCGTCAAGGGAGGAGTGGCAACAATTGTACGGATATACTTTATTAACGATTCCCAGGATTCTGAAGCTCGTTGAAAAAGACGAGACGAATAAAAGAGCGGGAGAGAAATAGAGATAGAGCGTCGTCGGTATCGAGCGAAAAACCCGGTCGAGCCTCTAATTAGAACGTTTGTAGCGCATAAGTGAACCATTATCGATGAAATGCGCAGCGGAGAGTCGTCGAATCGGCGAAGTAGTATTTATTACGTTCGATGCGGCCTCTGCCTTAGGGTCGTTTTGCGCGAGAAACGAATAAGGAAAATTGTGGAAGAGAAATATAATACGAGAGCGGGAGAACATGCGTTCCGCGAGGGACGCGAATAATAATAGGAAAGATGCATGTAACTATATAAGTGAATCGAATACTTATATACATCAATATTTATATGTACATATAAATATATAAAAAATAAAAAACTTTTCTGCCCTACTATGTATATGTAATAAAGCGAGACTGTACTCAATGGCATGTAATTAGGACTCTTATTGTCCGAACGTAAGGAAGCTTTATGAAAACATTAAGGATGATTCAAGGCCATTTTTCATAAGTGGTTTATACATAAGTGTATGTATGTGTCTACCTGTGTGTGTGTGTGTGTTTGTGCAATTGCAACGAAAAGTCGAGAGAGGGAATTGCGAAGATTCTCATGAGGAGAATCGAGAGGGAAGGAAGGGATGAGCCAGCAAACATAAAGGCCTCTGTTATATACATGCCTCGTCATTTCCGCTTAGCTTACAGGTGTGTGCAAGAGCGCTAATATTATCGCGAGGATAGAACGAGCGGTGGCGACGGCGACGATTTGCGCACGCGGATCGCGATTATCATATGTGGAATATCCCTGGATACGAAGTAGACTTCCGTTCCACATATATAAAATTAAAATTTCGTAAGACAATGGGGACTAAAATGCCTGAATAGATAAGAGCCTCTATTGTTTTTAAATTAATTCAAATTTATCTATTTACATATATTGGGGCGATTTTTTTTTCGACTATTTTTTTTTTCAGTCCCCACCCGAAATTTTGTTGGATATGTCGAAAAAGAAATTCCCTGAAAGTTACAGGCCTTAATATTAATTCTAAGTACATTCCCGAAGCGTGAGAAGATTTTCCATCTAAAATACACGTAAATTGAATTTTTTTTTTTTTTCAAATTTCTATAACTCAGCCGCATTTTATGCTATCATATTGTTCTTGGTTTCGATTTACTCAGAATGAAACAATCTAAAAAGTGCGGCAAAAGTGTAAATTGTACTGGTGAGTTGGTACGGGTCACTGAAGTTGATTTTTACCCAAAATTCTCGTTTCTTTGCTGTTATCTCCGAAACATAATTGTTTCGGAGATAACAAATCAATTTCATTCACCTTTTTTTCGTAAAGTTAATACTTTACGAAAAAAAGGTAAATGAAAAATTTGTTGGAAATTTAATTTCCTATAAAAAAGGTCCTATCGACCCAATTGCTTAGATTAATATTTCTTGAGATATTGAACTTTAACTTATGAGTAGTATAAAATTTATCAACTGTAAAATATTAAATAAAAAAAAAAAAATTTTATTTAATATTTTATACTTTAATCAAGTTCAATATCTCAAGAAATATTTATCTAAACAATTGGGTCGATAGGACCTTTTTTGTAGGAAATTAAATTTCCAACAAATTTTTCATGTACATTTTTTTCGTAAAGTTAATTGTTTTGGATATAACAGCAAAAAAACGAGAATTTTGGGTAACAATCAATTTCAGTGACCCGTACCAACTTACCAGTACAATTTACACTTTCGCCGCAAAAGTCACTTTTTTAGATTGTTTTATTCTGAGTAAATCGAAACCAAGAACAATATGATAGCATAAAATGCGGCTGAGTTATAGAAATTTGAAAAAAAAAAATTTAGATTTACTTGTATTTTAGGTGGAAAATCTTCTCACGCTAAGGGAAAGTACTTAGAATTAATATTAAGGGCTGCAACTTTCAAGGAATTTCTTTTTCGACATATCCAACAAAATTTCGGGTGGGGACTGAAAAAAAATAGTCGAAAAAAAAATCGCCCTAATATATATACACTTTGACGATTTGCAACATCGACTTTTATTGATCCTGGGGCAAAATGCGAAGACTCGAGTTGTATATAATTATATACCGAAGCGAGAATATCGAGAGAACGGTTGAATTATAATTTTTATGGTTTATTTCACAAAACTGCATTTATTTTAAGAAAATTCATTTAAATCGAAGAATATAATTTTTTAATTTTTCTTTTAGAGCACCTACAATGTCGTAAAATATTTTTTTTAACAGATCGTAAAGGCTTTTTGCCCCACCAAACATTGGCAGAGCGAGGAAATATTTCAAAAATTGATTGAAGGACGAAGTGGTGGAAATGAAAAATGTTAACACCTCGTCTGTAAACATTTTTTCCGCACCTCACGTCTGTAAACGTGGGTATTTCGCGTCCGGACATTATTTCACCCCCTTAATGCACTCAAAAATTCTGAAAAAATGCATGCTACTTTTCAAATCATTCATTTTCAATTACCAATTGTAAAATTCTCGAAAATTTAATTTTTTCATACATTTTTTTGTTGAATAAATGACGAAATTAGGAAAAAAAATTTATTTAAAAAAAAAATTGTAAAATCAGTATGTGTCAATTGTATGTGTGTCAGAGAAAAATGAAGATAGCGTAATTTCCGAAATTGCAAATTAAAGGTGAATAGTTTAGCTTTAAGAAAAAATGTATTTCGTATCATTTGTTTAAAGCTAAATGCTTAAGTTTTGGACATGAAAACAGGCAATAAATTATGTACGATGCATTGTGTACAAATCAAAGATGTTTTTGCTCGGACACGAACGACCCACGTTTACAAACGAAGTGTTAATATCGTTTCTCGATAAATTTTGTTCGCGGAAAAAACTTCCTTCGTTAAAAATGCAGAAATAAAGAGGCAAAGTTACGAATTCTCAATTAGTAGACTTTTCGTTTCGTTAAGGATGACCAAATTGCTGCATATATTTCAACAAAACCGTTGTCGGAAAGAAAAAAAGAGATGATAAAGTCTGAGAAACTACAAATTCGATTTTGACCTTCTTTATGGTCATATAAGATGAAAATACCTTTAAAACCCCAATCCTTATAATCGATAGAACACAAATTGCAATTCGTTAATCGCCCACCGTCGAGAATCTTTTCGACATTACATGAAATCTTCGCGGTTGCCAAATTTCCATAACACACCACGCGCCCGGGCTAATAGAGTCCGGTCCGTCCGCGAGTGTAAAAAACCATTCTGACAGCGATATATTTTACGAGAACGTGATATAAAGTGGAATGGTCACGCGGGGGAACAGACGAGAGTGGAATCGGTTGCAACAGCAGCAACGAGAAGAGAGAAAACGACACGACGACGTCGGCGGTGCTGCTGCGGCGGTGTGTGGTCCAGCACGTTCGAGAACGGACGACGATTAGCCCCGGGCCTCCCCTCTAATCCCTTTCTCTTTTCCTTCTTTCGAGTATGTGTGTGTGCGTGTGTACATGTGCGTAGGCCACCCTATATAGTCCCTCCGTAAGGCCTACTAGTCGTCATCTCGTTCGCTCTCATTCTTCGCCAACATTTCGTGCAAGGGAGAAAGAGAGAGTGGGGAATAGATTTAAAAAAAACAAGACAGAAAATCGTACAGGATTGCGCATATATGTATAATATAGACCGAGAGTAAAAAAAGCGCGTGTAGAAGGGCGAGGGAGAGAAATGTCGAGAGCTGGTGCTCTGCTGGGCTATCGAGTTACGGTGCTAAGCAGAGTAGTAACCGAGACGCGCGAACTCCGGGCTCCCACCCACCAGCAACATCACACACACACATACAACCATTGTTCGCCTCCCTCCTGTCTCCTATTCACCTCCCATGATTTTTTTTAAAGCTTTCTTTTCGTTCACTCTTTCATCTCGCTCGTTCTCGAGCTACTTTTTAATTTTTCCATTTTTTATTACGGTTTTTGTCTCTTTTTTTATTTTTTATTTTTAAATACAGACCCGAAAGCAACACTTTTTCCCTCATCCGGTTCGCGAGATAGCTGGGAGACTGGTATAAGCCTGATATTTTGGTATCGAAAAATTTGACCGTATCGCATTGCCCGAAGAGTTCATTCGGAGAAGACTCTCTCCCTCCCAGCCTCTGCCGCGAGAGGAAAAGGATGATAGGTCGCGGACATCGAA
Source organism: Oxytorus armatus (assembly GCA_958009045.1). Taxonomy (NCBI): domain Eukaryota; kingdom Metazoa; phylum Arthropoda; class Insecta; order Hymenoptera; family Ichneumonidae; genus Oxytorus; species Oxytorus armatus. Next base: position 13,629,370 of record OY253750.1, read on the forward strand.
CGCGAGCTTTGCGGGATCGTAACGCTTATGATATATGTTATGCGTTGTTTTTTTCGTTTTTTTTTTTTACATTCTTTAAAATGAGATCCGTCCCAGGAGGAAATACGAGAGCTCGCAAACGTTCTCCGACACTTCTTCAACCCGTCATTCTATCTCGAGCTGTTTTTCTTCTTCTTCTTTCTCCTAACTCTGTCCCTCCGTCGACGTTTCTCGCGCCGCCGGGAGTATTTCATCCCCGAGGATTAAGACACCCTCGTGGAAATACATAATATATCGTTACGCTGTGTATTATAATCGTACATATATATTTGCGGCCGATGCATTTTTTAGTTTTACGTTAAATGCAGAAGATAGAACTTTAAGTAAATATATTGCTCTTTGGTTGTTCTTTAAATATTTTCATTCAGAAGCCAACAATTCGGAACAGACTTTCGTGGAAATATTTATTTTTCATAGCAAGCAAATTTGTGGATAAACGTGAAAATGGTTGTGTTATGCAGATTGATAATTTTTCCTTTTTTTTTCTCTCCTTTACATTTCTAACTATAATCAGTCCCAACGGGACTTTCAATAATTGTGGTGTGGGTGTTATTCATTGTTTATGGGGAATGACCATTGTTATCCCCACAATTGATGTCGAAGAGTTTGTTTGTGTCATATTTCTCTGTTCGGGAGGTCCAAAGGCGATTTCTCGAGCCATTTTGTTTGGGTGGTTCCGTAGTCTTTCCACGTATCGTGTGCTGAACATTTTAATGTTTTCTGCTACCGTTGTTATTCGTAGGTCATTGTGTAAGGTCTTATTGCTGACGTACCATGGGGCGTTAATGTTTGTTCTTAGTATTTTTGATTGGAATCTTTGAATAATATCTATATTCGATCTACTGGCCGTCCCCCAGAGTTGGATGTCGTACGTCCATACCGGTTTAAGTATTACTTTGTATAGTAGATTTTTATTTTCAGTTGATACTTTGGAGTTTCTTCCGAGCAACCAGTACATTTTTTTGAGCTTGATGTCGAGTTCTTTTCTTTTTGTTTTAATGTGCTTGCTCCAAGTTAATCGTCTGTCCAAGTGCACCCCTAGGTATTTCACGCTATTTGTTGTTGGTAAGGGTTGATTGCTGTGAGTAACTGTTGGACAGTTGTTTTTTTCGTAAAGTAAACGTTATGTGCATCGATTTACTTTCACTAGCTTTTATCTTCCATGTATTTAGCCATTTTTAAACTCGCGTTAGCGCTTTTTGGAGTAGCAGGGACGCCTCGGTGGGGTTTTCATGTTTAGCTAGTATTGCAGTGTCGTCTGCGTAGGTCGCGAATGTGACGTCATTTCCGGTGGGAAGGTCTGCGGTGTAAAGCGTATAGAGAACTGGTCCAAGGACGCTGCCCTGGGGTACACCTGATTTTATTGTATGCAGTGTTGTTATTTCGAGATTGATAATTGGAACAATTTGCATTAAGGGATCATACGCAGTCAGGATTTTCAAAGAAAAAAAATTGTTTTCATTTCATTTTTGTAAGGTACATATACCCATGAGTATATACACAGAAAATACCATGTCAATCCGACAAATATTCTCGAAGTCACACGCATATTTGTGAAGACGTCTCGGAGCGTTTGAAAGTAGCGTCGTAAGATTGAATTCGTTTTTCTCAAAACTGTGTTTTTAAAGTCGGTGAGGAAGATTCCTCGGAAACGGCGAAGCCGATCAGTCTCAAATGTTTACACACGTTTTATCAATATATTTTTTAAGGATTAATCGAAGGTTCTTTCCTCGCCGATAAATATTTTTCATTTTATAAACAATGTAAGGCCAAAATTTTTATCGAAAATCGAAATTTTTCTTTGAGAATACTAGATAATACCTTATATTAACGAAATCTTTTTTGTTTTGTCATCTTGGATGATTCAATCCAGAGATATTGTGCTCACCACAAAACGCCTCTTTTTAGAGAAGCTTCCGGAGGTCGGCTATAGCAGCTTTGAAAATAAATATTTTTACAAATAAAAAATATGAAAATAAAGCTAAAAGTTACTACAATATGTATAAAAATTTTTACGTCAATAAATAAAAATTTCTTCCCGGTAAAAATTCTTGAAAAATCCCCTTTTTTCGGTCTCCTGACTGCGTATAACTCCTTAATTTGAGACAACAGGAAAAAACCCAACTTTATGAAAACGTGGCAACACTATTTCCGCGAAATTTTTCGATGTATTAACGCGAAATTATCAACCTAAAGTGTGATTGATAACTAAACATTTGTTTCGTCATATAAAAAAGAACTTTTTTTCCCAGCGAATATTTTTATTTCTTGCATAAATAAATTCGTTTTTTTCGTACGACAATTTTCTCATCTTCCGCGTTTCGTAATGCATCGCGGCCACAGAACAGAGAGGACAAAGTAGGAAATGACGTGGCTTCATTAACGAACAACGCGTTGCCGTTGTAACGATGATGAGAGATAAAGAATCCCAATATTATACGCGCGTCAAGTATAAAAAAAAAAGGAAAAAAAAAAAAAGAAAAAGTGTCCCAATCGTTTAAGGCACTCGGAGAGCGACGTGAGCTGTGTATATACATACACACAAGCGCAGGTATAGCATACGGTAGAAGAGAAATAATATATCCCATAGTCAGAGTTCTCCCCGTCGATTATAATCAAGCGTCAAATCGATTAACAATCGAATCCTGATTGAGGCTAATTAAGCGTGGCTGGTTGGCTCACGAAATCATTCATCACGCGGCGCCAACCACTTTGCTCTCCACTACATACACACACGCATACACAAAGCCACATATACAGAGTGCTGAAGCCACATTGGCCATATTATAGAGAAAGCAAACGTGCGCCAGTAGCTCCCGGAAGTTTCCATCCCCACAGATACACGTTCAACATACACAAACACATAAATCGATCTTTAACAATGAAAAGGGCGTAAATCGAGCAATCCAAACGGATAAAATCACGTAACCTACGTCCTTTATGATTATCAGCAATCGGAACATATATGTATACAAACAAATCCTCTCACGATCCTTCATTCTACCGCCAGCATCATTAATTAAATCGCGCGTTATCAGAACGTTTCACGTTTATACCGGTTAATAAACGACGACGAAACTTGGCTCGAGATAAAACCAAACAAATCCTCTCGTATATAAAGGTGACGAGCGAAAAGAGGAGCACGAAAAAAACGATCAAGACGTTAATAAAAATGCATTAATACAAATTAACGAAGTGATTGATGAATCTTTTTGTTGTTTGTTATTTTAGTTTTATTTTATTTTTTCTATCGTGTTACAGCGATCCAATGGAATTGATGGAGCAGCAATTGCGCTGCGGTGTACCGCCTGCAAGACTTTACGAACATTTGGCAATGACGTCACCGGCCGCAGCAGCCGCCGTACTGAACGCTCAGCAACAGCACGAGAGCAACGGTGGTGGTCCACCGCAGCATCCTCTGTCACCGTGGTTAACGTCACCGAACAGCGCGGCCGCGTTGTTGTACGGTAGCAGAGGTGGTACACCATCGCCCTACGGCGCATCGGCACCCGCTGGTTTTCCCTATCATGGAATATCTTGGTCATGGCAACCACCGCCGGTTTCCATGATATCCCGACGATCCTCGCCGTCATCGATTTCGGGCAACGGCGCCGTTAGATACGCGCCTTATCACAATCCAAACTCAACGACACCGCCATTAAGACAAACTACCAACAGTCCCAATTAGCAATTTTAAAGGTTAATTCGAACGATAATTGTCCCACTGCCCCCCCCCCATGAGTTTTACGGATATATCGATGTGATGGAAGAAACAAAAATTGGGTGTGGCGTTTGGAAATTTTTGTAAAATTCTACGGATCCCAGTTATTCACGTTTTACCAGTGACATTATTATTATTATTATTATTATTATTGAGTTGGAGGGTTTGTAAATTTCGTCGGGATTTTAAGGTTATCGCGATTTACAGGGTTGAGAATTCTACACCAAAAAATAAGGTTTTTTTTTTGTTTTCAAACTTAGATAAAGTTTCATGAAATCTCGAAAATTTTGCAATCAATTAAATAAATTTTACTTGAGGATACTTGATTTAATACAGTTACACACTTTTGAGAAAATTACACGACTTCGAAAGGATCAACGATTTTATTTAATTAAAGAAAAAGTTTTTATAAAAATTTGATATACTTTTTGTTTTAACTGCAAGATCTTTTTGGCATTATTGAGGTTTTGTTTAAATATTCTTGGTATCTTCGATATGATTGATTTTTTTTTTTTTTTTTTTTTCCAGAATTGTATCGTTCTGCGATACACTCAAATTTTTATGGAAATATTTGTTGCGCATACAGAGAAACATCCTTAATTCAAGTATACTTTATTTTTATGAACTCGCGAAACAAAATGATCCTGTGATTTGTGACGAAAACGAAAAATCGTTGTTTCATCGTTGTTTTATTATTTCGATATTATATATTAAAAAAAAATATATATATATAATTCAAGAGCCAAAGAACTATATCGTCGTCATTGGCGACCCGCGATCTCGTGAGATCGTGGCACATCAACGAGATGATATAAAAAAGAGAAGAAAAAAAACAAGATTTGTTGTAATAGTCGTAATTATCGTAATGTGATGATATTATCAGAATAATTCCAGGTGATATTTTTCATTTCAATTCACATCTATAAATATACAGGATACTTGAGTTTGACATTTTTTTTTTTTTTCAATTCAAATGAAATTAATTCGAATTTTCATTAATCCGGTTAAAGCATTTTTCGCGATATTACGAGAAAGACAAAAATCTTTATTATCACCAAGAATTATTCAACGACCGATTATATTGACGGTACACGTACGATACGATGTAAGTAGATGTATAGTGTACAGTGAAATTTTTTGGAAAGACATAATAATGAAAAAAAAAAAAAAAAACAGAATAGTTCATAATAGGAGCGAGAGTGCGCACGAACCTCGTGCAAACTAATTATTTTATTGTTCGTCGCTGTCAGAATGAATGCTGTAAATAGTTAACGAACGATTGTAAAAGTGCGCGTTACGGGTATCGTATTTGTATTTTAATGATTGAAACCGTGAACGTGTGACTGCTCGAGCGATTTTAATGACAAAATCGTCATTCGAAGCAACTTTGAGAGAAAAAAAAACCCGCAAAATAATAATCCAATCGAATCTCGAAGCTATACAATTCCCGAGCAAAAAAAAAAAAACTATATCGTTTGAGGAGCAATGCATCCACCTGGTCACGTTCGTTTACTCAAAACCCTTTTTATTGTTCGGTCCCGCAAAATGGGGGCTGTACCATACCACGATAGTATTATATTAATAGAGAGAATAAACAAAATCATCAGTTCGTCTTTGCTAGACGTGCTTGACGTGAGAATTTGTACATACTTTATATATATATGCATATATATATATATATATATTAAAATGAAAAATGAATGAAAAGAACAAAAAACGTGTAATTGTAGGAAAGCAGTTCGTCTTTATAAATGTAGTGAATATCGATACGAAGAAAACAAAAGCAGAGAGAAAATACACGTTGAGACGATACGACAAGGAAATAAATGGTTTTTAATTAATTGATCGTTCGGTACTTTTTATTGCAGTAACTTTGCCACCTAAATAATTCAAGCCCCCCTCCTCCCTACTTTCTCATCCTCGCAGGAATTATTCACGGTTAATGCATCACCGAGAGTTGGACGAAAAGAATGAAACGGTTAGTTACAAAACGATTCTCATCAATATTATCTTCCTCTGTTTTATCTCTCTTTCTATATTATTTCCTATCTCCTTTTCCCTCCACTCTCTCTCTCTCTCTCTCTCGCTCTCTCTCTCGCTCTCTCTCTCTCTGTTTTTCTCTCTTAATGGCTCGTACATTTCGATCGATAGAAGCTCTAGTTCTTTCAGCCCTCGAGGAACCCCGAACCTGCAACGAAATTACGTTTCGCCCGAGGTTCACGAGGTAAAAGACGTCGAGACTCTTTTTAGTTTCACCTCTGTTAAGGTTTGAGGGGTTTTCGACGGAGAGAAGCTCTCTTTCTGACTTTTCTCTTTCTCCCTCACACTCGATCTTTTCACGACCTTTTCAAGCATTCAAAGACTCCCCCTACCCCCTTCAACCACAGTTGTATATCCTCATCTTGAGTTTCGGCCTTCGAGAACCCTTTCTCTATCTCTCTTTCTACTATATACCGTGTATATTCTCTCACCCCGCGCCACCCAAGCTTCATCGCACCTTCAACTGCCGTGTAATTCTGTTATACCTATCTGAAATTAAATAAATTCATTTCACGCCCTGTCAGCGCGCAATTATTTTTAGATGCAGCCGCATTTTAAAGCTCTCGCTCACTCTCTTTTCCTCTCTTCCTCTTTGCGCTCTTATAGCGTGACTAACACCTCGACCCCGTGGATCGAGGTACAACTCTCTGAATGCTGCTGTTGGGTACAGCGAGTGTGTGGTTCGTCGTCGTGGCCACGGACCCCGAACCACCGGGAGCACACGTCCGCGCCGGGACGCACGGACGACGCTGACCACTCTCTGCTCAAAGTTATATACCGTATGACATACCTTTATTATATTTATATGGGACTTTTCACACGAAGTCTGACGATTAATTGGACGAGGGGAATATATATAGAAGCCTCTTAATGCGAGATGAATGGTTTAAAAGGAAAAAAATACGAAAGGGCTGGGTTAAAAACAAGATTTGAGAAGACTTATTTGTCGTTTCTGTTAATGCAATCACGATTCACGAAACAAATAACGATTTCGGCCGATAAAAATTCTCTTCATCCAAAAATTCACTTCATTCATACGGAATATCTCATGTATACGGATATTTTTGGTAAATTCGATTTCTCTACTCATTTCTAGCTTGCAACCAAGATCCAATTTTCCTCAAATGTAAATCAATTTCGGAGTCAAAATGTGCTGCTTCCAATTCACTCTTTATAATCGAATTTTACGATGAAATTTATCGAAGAATGAGAAATATTTGCATAATTTATGCATAATAATTGGAATTAATTTACCATTATACCGATGCCGATTCGGTATGAATGAACGAATTTTCGAGGGGGGCGTTTCTAAAAATGTCTCGTATTCATTGACATACCCAACAAGCCCAAATAAAGTTCTTTATGTTAAGGGCGGAAATAGGGTTAGACGGTTCAAAAAATCGATTTTTTTTATTTCATAAATTGTTAGTAAAACTATTGAAAAATATGTTCCGAAAATAAAATATTCCGATTCGTTCTATTGTTATAAGCCATTAAAGCGAGTAGCTCTCCTTCAGGCCCCGAGCGCGCTATTTTTTCAAACGCGTTTTTCTGAAAACGACATTTTTTGAACTTGCGTATACGCTAGTTTGAAAAGTTTTTAACCAATCGTTTTGAAAATTGGCAGTTACTTTCTTCATAGTATTGCGCTCTATATGAACCTAAAATTGGAATATTATCATTATTTAAAATAATTTTTTTTTTGCAAATAAAGTTGTAAAAAATGGCAAAAATTCATGCTTTATTGTTTTGACCTCTGTAAAAAATTCAAGTTTCTATTTTTTTTATAGCATTTAGGTTCATATAGAAGAGAGACATATAATTAAAGTAAATTCCAACCTCGTTTGATTTCAGATAAAAATTGCAGCTTCCAGAAATGTACGCAAAATGGGGTCGCTAATATCTTCGGTGTTTTTCAAGGAAATTCTTCAAAAATTTTATAGTATATACTTAAATATATGTATAAAATATTCTCGAAGTTTCAATCAATTATATTCATTTTTTATACTATAAAAAAAATCATGAAAATCATTGAGAAAATGCTGTCCTTACCCTATTTCCCCGCTTAAATGATTTTCGGAAACTTTTCTAAAACAATAATTATCGGATAATTGTCTAAAGAAAAATTAATCATTATTATAACGGAATAATCAGTGAAAATAATTGCATAATTATAATGTAACATTATTTTCAATTGTTTTTTTCATTCGAACGAGGCCAATTCCACTCTCGAACCTCGAACAAGATCTTCGCGCCAAATTTCTTCTGGCTCTAAAATGTCCAGTCTTGTTTTTCAAGCTGAATATTTCGAGTGTACAGTTAATGACCCTTAATATCCCCCCACTAAGGCCGCCATTTCGATGGATGTTGCCGATAGTGGGGGGAGGGGGGGGGGGCAACGATACAAGCCTGTCTCTATATATATATAATAATCGCGTATCTGTGCAATTCAGGAAGATCGTAGAAAGAGGGGACGATCTCTGACAGAGGATATGAAATCACTCATATGCGCTATAGCTATCAACGATATATATATGTGAGTAAGGGTATATATCGAAGCTGGCGGACGAGCTCGTGCAATGTTGTGATGGGTGGAGCGAGGTGAGAGAAACAGAGAGGCGGCTCCCGAGCTTGTAATTATGTTGATACGAATGATCTGCGGCGAGCCGCAGAGAGGCTCGCGAGAGAGCCTCCAGCGGTGCTCACCGGCTGCTATACGGCCTCTATATACCACATCATCTCTCTCTCTCTCTCGCTCTCTTTCTTACTACCATCACGCATACATATCCGTATATCCATATAACCGATATATAAGAAAGTACTCTCTGGTTCTCTTCGCAGCCAGTGATCTCTCTCATCTCTCTCTCTCTCTCCCTTTCGAATTTCCGTGGAGCAGCACACAGGCACACACGAAGAATGGTTGCATTGCGCGAGAAACGCCAGAGAGATGAGAGCTCGCGCGCTTTAGGACCGTGGCGAAACCAGTTTAAGTGGTTAAGTGTAGATGTAATTGATTTCCATTTTACGAGGCTCTCTCTCGCTCCCTCTGGAAGATTCACCGAGCATCATCCCGCTGGAGCATCGTCCCCCTCCTCTCGTCTTTCTTCATCCCCGGTTCCCTCATTGCTGATCTCTCTCACTTCGACCCTTCTTTTTTTTCTTCCTCCATTTTATCCAACTACGAGGACCATAACATTTTTTTTCTCGTATTTTGGCGATCTCAATCCACCCCCTTTTCTCATCTCTCTCTCTCTCTCTCTCGCTCACCCTAGCTCGATTACATACTTATGGGAGTTAATATCGACGTAATATAATATACCGCGAGAGGGCACCACCTGCGAGCGACCTCTCTACTCAGCTATATGCACTCCGGGAGTGTTAAAATAATTGAAAAAAGGGAGAAAAAAAAGAACATTTTTTACAAGTTCCCGAGCAACGAGTATAGTTTGTATGTGTGTGTGTATGTGCTGCAATATTCCTGGAGGGTCGTGGAGTCGTTAACGGTTCTACGGCCTCTTCTCACCTTCCCATCATCCAACGAGAGAGAATACCGCGCGGGAGAGAGGGGGAGAGAACGAACCGTAATGATTTCTCACGCCTCGTTTCGGTGCTTCTGCTCCATCATATATGTATGTATGTATATATAATATATAGATTTATTATTTTATCTCTCTCTGTCCCGTGCTATGTGGATTTGGTGAAAAATGTGTGGGCAGCGTCGCGTCCTGGCGCCCACTCGACAGGAAAAATGGTAGAACACCCCGTAATATATATTAGGTTATACATACACGAATAGAAGCAGGTAAGCAAGAGCTTTTTTCTTTCAGTGAGTCAGTTTAGCTCTTGCACTTGCGAGAGAGTGAGTGAGAGAGAGAGGAGGGAGCTCTTTTTGATTTTTCACCGATTTATCACGGCGCCTGCGGTGTGAAATATAAATTGCCGCGTTGATCTTGTCCCGAGCGTTATTGCTGGTGAACGCGCCGGAGGCCCGACACGGTGGTCCCGAGACATCTTTCACAGCATCCCGCGCATTGGATATTCGTCGTTCCCAACGAGACTCTCTCTCTTCTCCATCCCCTAAGCACAACAAGAAAAAAATTCATCGCCCATTGATGTAAAAAAAAAAGAAGTTTGCGGAAGTATGGCTGTTACTTCCGGGTCACATTAGTACAGAACTAAAAAAAAAACTATTTTTACACGCTGTTCAGCCTCCAAGTTATTAATGTAGTTTTTTTTACGTTCTTCTAAAAAAAAATTAAGGCGATAACATTTATCGAAAGATATTTACGCACAATATTGATAAAGGGTTGTATAGTTTTCAACAAGTATTGAAAGTGTTACACTTTAATAAACTTTTTTCTGTGCTCAAATCATAAAGTTCAATGAAATTTATAGTAGCTTTTTCTTTCTTCTTTAACCCAAATCCATTTTTAATAAGAATTCTTCATCAATAGAACGATTCCAGTTATTAAATCAATCTTAACTACTTATTCGTAAAAAAATTAGCTGTATTTTTTAAGGTCGCGTAAAGTAGGGTTGTGAAAAAGTTGCGATACACTGTAATGAAATAAGCCTTACGACCTGAGCTTAGAAAAAGGCCCATTTTTGTATTCTCGAAACGAATACTGTCTGATGAATTTTTCGATTTTAATTCTTAGCTCAAAGAATCCGGTTATAAAATGAACCAATGAAATTAATAACTCGCACGACTTTTTAAAATGCACAAAAATATCCCTTTTTCATTTAAAACACTGTATAAAAAAGCAATATCTCCAAATCCTTAATGAGATCGAGAATAAAACGATTAACTTGACACGGAGACGAATTAAAATTGTCTCGGCCATTTCTTATCAACGTGTCTTATCAATAACCACCGAGCCTAAGAGCATCAGATAAGAGATATTGGTTTTTGTAATCGGTGAACGTGGCTGGAATGACCTCAGCAGCGTGTATAGAGGGTCGTCGTCGCGCATACGAGAAAGAAAAAAAAAAAAAATGTCGAGTGTGTGTTCTCGCGAGATGAGGGTGAAGCCGGGGAATATGTAAATTAGTAAGCCCGTGTGAATGCGGAGATTTATGAGTACCGTACACATTTCTGGATGCAATAAATATCAGTAAGTAGCAGCAGCAGAGCGTCGCATGCGACGGTGGTGGTGGTATAAGCCCAGGACGAAAAAAAATAAGAAGGTAGAGGAGCATACGAAAACCCGCGGAGATGCGAAAAGAAAGGAAAATAATAATAATAAATGATGAAAAAAAAAGTGTATATAAAAAATTGGGGGGGGAAAAAAAATGCTAGGACGAATTTTACAGCGAAAACAGCGTTTGCCAGCAGGTCGTCTCGTGTCTCATCTTCCATATGCATTCACACCAATTCTAGCTATATATAAATAAATAAATATATATAATGTATCCTATATATAAGCAGCGACGTTTGACGGTGAATTAGGCGACTCTCGTCGTGCCCACACGTTTTCCTCGAGCGCGTCACACCTCTACGCCCCGGAGATGCTGAGATGCACTCCAACGCTTTTGCCAGTAGGGCAAAAGGAAGCGTGAAATGCGCGTCCAATTACGCTCGAGTCGCGCGCGTTTCGCGAGCGACTACTCATCGCGCGAGGGATTTCTCCCCGATGTACTTTTCGAGCATTTTAATGTATATATAGGTTTACGGTATATAAACATAAATATAGGGTATTTCATATGGAATCGGACGAATTTTCATTATGGAAATTCATTCGGGTACCTTCTGATACGTATTAAGGAGGGAAATAGGGTTAGGATAGCGTTTTCTCAATGATTTTCATGAATTTTTTTATAGTATAAAAAATGAATATAATTTATTGAAACTTTGAGAATGTTTTATACATATATTTAAGTATATACTATAAAATTTAAGTATATACTATAAAATAAAAAAGACTCAGCATTTTGCGTACATTCTGGAAGCCGCAATTTTCATCTGAATTCAAACGAGGTTGGAATTTACTTTTATTATATGTCTCTCTTCTATATGAACCTAAATGCTATCAAAAAGATAGAAAATTGAATACTTTACAGGGGTCAAAACAAAAAAGCATGATTTTTTACCATTTTTTACAACTTTATTTGCAAAAAAAAATTATTTTAAATAATGATAATATTCCAATTTTAGGTTCATATAGAGCGCAATACTATGAAGAAAGTAACTGCCAATTTTCAAAACGATTGGTTGAAAACTTTTCAAACTAGCGTGTACTCAAGTTAAAAAAAAGTCGTTTTCGGAAAAACGCGTTTGAAACACGTGGCGCGCTCGGGGCCTGAAGGAGAGCTACTCACTTTAATGGCTTATAACAATAGAACGAATCGGAATTTTCATTTAAAATTTTGGGAACATATTTTTCAATAGTTTTACTAACAATTTATGAAATTAAAAAAAAATCGTTTTTTTGAACCGTCTAACCCTATTTCCTCCCTTAAGAAAAAAGGCTTTTTTTCATCATAACGAATCTTTGGTTCTACACAGCGAAATAATTCTTCATTCAAAATTTCATTCATACAAATAATTTCTGAACATTTCCAAAGTTCTTTTCGACCTTGTTTTCTTGTTTTGTTCGACCAAGATTTCGTAATAATAAATAAACAAAATCTTTGCCATAGTCATCTAAAAATGTTCTATTATTGAAAAGTTTTCCTCTGAAATTTCGTTCTTGATGCTGCTCGTTTTCATGGCCAATTAAACGATTCCCAACAATTTCAATGGTACAAAATCGTCACATTTCATAACGAATCCCCCATGTATATATTATTTATATATACCCTTATGCACTAGTCGTTTTGGACGCTTTGGATTTCATCGAATCTTTGCACACATTCGCACCTAAGCCAACGCGTCATAACACTCCTTCGTCTGTTTCTTATTTCTCTTCTCCACCTTCACTTCCTCCTACTCGTTTTTTTACAAGTCGTTTTTTAGGCACTTTTTTTTTTATCTCTGCGGGTACACTTGACGCGCTGTGGAAAGGTCTCCGGGAGTACGCGCGGGTCTGTATACCCATCAGCTTATGGCATCGCGACGCTGTTAATTAGGTGCGATCAATTAGGAAGAGAGAGAGAGAGAGAGATTCCAGTGTGGGTGGCGAGAAACTCTCGTGGGAGTCGTGCCAATATTTTTTTGCTCTCATCCTCGTATGTTGACGATACGAGAAGGGTCTATTAACCCTTTTTTTCGTCGCATTCTTCGCTACATTTTGAATTCTAAGAAAAATAATTCATAACAATATTCAATTAATTTTCTCACTCGCTAAAACTAACTTCTCGGAATGGAAAAAATTAAATTTCAGAATTAACAAGCAAAAATCAGCGGTAAATCGTTTTTTTTAAATTACATAAGGAAATTCTAGTGGATCTCTCAGCGGACAATGAATTTTCGTTAAATTTTACGATCATTTTTTTTCTTTTTCTTTTTTGTTAACCCCGTCTCTATATATCGCGCTCAATGAGGTGTATAAAATACCATATAATCCCCGAGAGCAGTCCGCAGGACACTCACGAATGCTCGAGACGACGACGATGACGACGAGAGTCAAAGAGGAGGAAACTCAGTAGGGTAGAAGAGATGAAAAAGAGAGAGATAGAGAGAGAGGGGGTGAGGGAGAAAAAAAACGAAGAAGATCTCTATAGGATGAGAGACGAAAAAGGGGGCTTATTATTTACAACAGTCCGTAAGGCGTGCCACAATGGCATTGCGGGTTTCCTCTTGAAAGTCCAACAATGTACACGGCGATTTATGACCCGAACTTTCAACAAAACTGTCAATGCTCGAGCGAATGAAAGAGAGAGAAAGAGAGAGAGAGAAAAAGAGAGAGCCACCCTTGCACTCGTTGAGAGAGTAACCAAAACTAGCTCTCCTCACACTCTTTGATTCTTTCTCTCTCTCTCGGGAGTTCGAGGATGGACCGCGGGCGGGCTTCTTCGTGGACCTCGAAGAAACGACGCGACCGGGAATGCGCACAAATGTTTTCACCATAAATTCTCATTTTTATCTTGCGACCCCGCTGTTTACGGTCACTGTGACCTAATCCACCCCTCCCTGAACGAAAGTCCTCTCCACACCACTACTCGTTTTTATATATTTATAGATTTTTTATTTTTATATTAGGACAATCTATAGAAATCAGGGAAATCGGTCTGTTCCAAGACGCTGAAAGGTTGTTTTATTTTTTTCTTCAGCTCCAACGTTCCATCAAGATATTGTCTCATCGGAAATTTTTCTTTGATCAAGTGTGTCACGAAACTATTATCAAAATGAAAACAAATGATAACGAACAAAAAAAAACGAGGAAATATTAGAAATTTCAGAAAAATGTCCAATCTCGACAAAAATAAATAGCTAATGATTAAAATTCCTCGCTGACAAGAATAACCCTGAATTTTTAGCCAAAAAACCGGAAAATATTGTATGAGAGAACAAAAAAAAAACGTAAAATTTTGATATGAGATTTGTTGTTTGATCCTATGACGGTACAACCCCTATAGTCATCAGAACCTCATTTTACAAAGAATCTCACACGTCTATCCTCTCTTACACATAATCGTGAATTTTATTTCTTCACGGTTGGTTTTTCACGCGATATATATAGTGCTGTTATGAGATCTACGAGTGGGATAATGAGTCGTCATTGTTGACTCGTCCGCTATAGATTATAACGTCGTAAATATATACGTGTATATACGTACACGCAGGAGGGTGAAAAATTGGAAATTATGGGCGCGTGTGATATATGCCTGGGAGGCTCGAATGGGAAAAGTATACAGAAACCATTTTGTGCGCTGATATACTATTTCAGCGATTGACTCATTTATCCTTCACGATATACTTATACCATCTATACGTAATATACATTTTGTACTTATATAGTATACGAGGTCTGTTCAAAAAGTATCACAAATTTTGAATTTCCGCGGGCTACGTATATTTGATTTTCGATTTTTTTTGTAGCGTTAGGTTGGTACTCGTGTCCCTCACTTAAGCTAAAAAAATCGGCCCTTTCGAATGTTTAGTTAATCGTTGACAGCTGTTTTGGTTAGACGTGTTTTGGCTTGTCTTCGATTTTTGCCTGTTTCAAAAAAGCAGCTTCCATTGCGATGATTGAGCTTTGGTTTCCACGTCATAACCATAAACCCAAGAGTCGTCACCAGTTATGACCCTCTGGAGCAAATTTGGGTCGTCGCGGACCGAGTTCAACAGCTCCTTAGCAATGTTAACGTGACACTGTTTTTATTCGAAATTGAGCAATTTTGGCACGAATTTCGCGGCGACCCGTCTCATGCCCAAATCATTGGTAAAAATCGAATAGCACGAGCCAATCGATATGTTTAGTTCCTCAGCAACTTCTCTAACGGTGATTCGACGATTGGCCATTATTATTTTCTTCGCTTCATCAATGTTTTCGTCTGTTGTTGATGTGCTCGGGCGTCCGGAACGCATTTCGTTGTTCGCATCTTCTCGGCCCTCTGAAAACATTTTGTACCACCGATAAACGTTACTTTGGTCCAAGGTAGCTTCACCATATCCGCGCACTTAATTTAGTTTTTCACACAAAATTTGATACAGATTCTTTGATCCATTTTTTGGAATAGGCAAAAATCGAAGACAAGCCAAAACACGTCTAACCAAAACAGCTGTCAACAATTAACTAAACATTCAAAATGGCCGATTTTTTCAGCATAAGTGAGGGACACGAGTACCAACCTGACGCCACAAAAAAATCGCAAATCGAATATACGTAGCGCGTGGAAATTCAAAATTCGCGATACTTTTTGAACAGACCTCGTATATATGTATAGGAAAGTGTGAGCCAGCAGCAGCTCTTTTGCCAGACCATGGGATTTCACAGATAATCTTTTTCCGCGAGGGGCTCTCCAAGGAGTTACGCGGATCGGAAGTAGTCATATACGTATATACATATTATATAAAACGATATAATGTATCAGTGAATATACACAGGTATATACGGAAACGAGCTATTCTCGTATCTCCGATCGGATTAAGGCTTTGCTCGCCCATTGCAATTTAGATCGATGATCCAGATTGTTCATCGTACACGATGCGTATTACATATATACAATGTATATATCTCACTTTTCTTCTCCGCTACACTCACTTCGCCGTGTCTCGAAAGGATCGCGTCACACGTGACGTGAATATCCCGCCCTCTTTCTAGCCTCCGCACTAAAACACCGAAGCTCTCGCTTCTATTTACCCAACAACATTTCCGGTGACTATCCGACGGAAATTCGGCACCAATGGGTTTTCACAACTCGAAAATTTCTCTTAAATACACGTATAGTACATAATCTCATTGTCGTCGGGGCAAAAAAAAAATGAGCATCCCCGCGGAGCGAGTATATACACATTGGATTTTGTGTTAACGAACAGAAGGACGCGAGTCAGCGAATTTTGCGGTGTTATGTCGCGCGTTCTAGGGCGGTTTTTAAGCCCTTTTGCTACCAATCGACCTATATACGTGGAGCATGTTCTGGCGTATAAAAGCGATGAATTTTCTCGGCCAGAGGAACAGGGAATATCACCCGCTGGGTCGAATGTTGACTCTCCGGAACTCTGTGGTAAACGGCGACAAAAACTACCCCGCGATTCGTCACGCGCGAACCGTGTCGAGAGTCCTCGCTGGTTACACGGGCTCGACACGTTGTGTTGTCCCGAGGGGTGTTCTCGCTGTGGATATATACGGGGACCGTGAGTTCTCTACGGTGTGGTCCCCCCTCCCCCCGGTCCCTATAGACGCCGGGGTACATACAGAGAGAGAGAGAGAGAAAGAGTAAACAGAATCCAGCCCCCGGGGTCACAGCACGATTTCACTGTTGCCGAGGCCAAACATCTTTTCAATAAAAATAAAAGCCCTGTCTCTGACGTCCTCTATTCAGTAAACGAACCGTTAACTCGACGTTAAATGGCAGAGAGAGAAAGAGAAGAAAAAAAAACCGTGTATACGCGACCTGTCCTCCGTCCTGTGGCTGCCTCTTCTATATCTAACTCCCCCCCCCCCCCCCCCCCCCCGCCGTTGTTGAATTCTACACGATTTTTGTCGAACGTTGAAACTCATCGTTGTACACCAGGAGTTCTCGTTGTCGAAACGTTCAGTTTCAGAACTCCTGGCGGACAGCAAAGAGAGAGAGAGACAGAGAAAACAGCCCTCGGGAGACTAGACAGTGACTATAGTGATCCAACGATCTCTATTCGAGAGTCAACATCCTGAAAATGGGATTTTCATGGCTAACTTCATGGCGCGTTAAGAACCACCACGACGACCACGAAAAATTTCGTGTTTCGCTACCCTGTATGTCATGTACGAGCGTGTGTGCGTTATTTTACGAGACGAAAATATGAGATTTCCTATTTTCAATGGCTCGAGGCTACAATTCCAACATATACCGTTGTCCTATGTACGCATTTTTCGAATCATACAAGTATAACCTCTGTATAAAACCGACGCACCCCCTGGTGGTCTATTTTGCCTTAGTATAACGGAAAAACCGAGCATCTTCGTTTCTCATCCCCTGATCCCCTTGACTGTGCACCTTTCATCGGGAAATCGTTTCACGAGGGCGTGTCATGCTCGTTTTCCAAACGATTTTCCGCGTTAAATGAACCGCTCGTCATATACACAGTCACGAATGAACCATCGTCTCTCAATACCGAGTGTCGTGTTTGCTGTTTGTGTCTCGCCATAGCGGTAAAGGGATAAACGTCATTTTTCCGTCATCCTCATCGTTCGAGGCCGGAAAACATTGGATTATCAAGATTTGCCACCTGCCCGAGAAACATCCTAACCGAATTTGAGTAGTGGAATCATTGTATCGCGGTCGGGCAAAAGTCAAAAGGGGATTTTCACTCGAACAATCCGGATTATCCGGCGGAGGCTCTTTACAAAAACTTCGGTGGCTTATAAGAGTTCGGGTTAAACGTGTCATTCGCTTTCTATAGTTAAATCAGTGCTAAAGCTTTTGAGGATCGTTCCTTCGTATACGAAACTTTGTCGATCGTATGCAAAGGGTAGTTTCGATAAAAAATTTTAATCTGCACAAACATTTACCGTTTAAAAAAATAATCGGCAATTATCAATGGAGTTTAATGATGTTTCGATTTGTTTTTTTTTATCGAAAGACGTTTTTGTGAAGAATTCCTTTGTGAATAACAAAAACAAAGCTTGTCGATTTTGAACGATGAATGCTACGAACGAAAAAAGGGCAATTAATTGATAGAAAATTTTTCAATCAAGTTGATGAGCCAGATTCCATTAAAATTCCGGAAATATTACAAATTATCCTAAAATCCGAAAAAGTCTCATTGAAAATTGGGTAAGTCCGGTAATTTTGGGAAATTTATCGCTACTAATGTTTTGCCATGTTAAGGGGGCAAATAGGGTTAGACGGTTCCAAAAATTGATTTTTTTTTATTTCATAAATTGTTAGTAAAACTATTGAAAACTATGTTCCCAAAATTTTAAATGAAAATTCCGACTCGTTCTATTGTTATAAGCCATTAAGTGGGGAAATAGGGTTAGGACAGCGTTTTCTCAATGATTTTCATGAATTTTTCTATAGTATAAAAAATGAATATAATTTATTGAAACTTTGAGAATATTTTGTACATATATTTAAGTATATACTATTAAATTTTTATATATAGTATATAGTATATATATAGTATAGTATAGTAGTATATATAGTATTTATATATAATATATAATATAAAATTTTTGAAGAATTTCCTTGAAAAACACCGAAGATATTAGCGACCCCATATTGCAGGTCACAATCAGACTCAGCATTTTGCTATTTTTTCAAACGCGTTTTTCTGAAAACGCCTTTTTTTGAACTTGCGTGCACGCTAGTTTGAAAAGTTTTCAACCGATCGTTTTGAAAATTGGCAGTTACTTTCTTCATAGTATTGCGCTCTATATGAACCTAAAATCGAAATATTATCATGAATTACAATAATTTTTTTTCTGCAAATAAAGTTGTAAAAAATGGCACAAAATCATCCTTTTTCGTTTTGACCCCTGTAAAAAATTCAATTTTCTATTCTTTTGATAGCATTTAGGTTTATATAGAAGATATACATATAATAAAAGTAAATTCGAACCTCGTTTGAATTCAGACGAAAATTGCGGCTTCCAGAATGTACGCAAAATGCTGAGTCTGATTGTGACCTGCAATATGGGGTCGCTAATATCTTCGGATCTTCGGCGTTTTTCAAGGAAATTCTTCAAAAATTTTATAGTATATACTTAAATATATGTATAAGATATTCTCAAAGTTTCAATAAATTATATTTATTTTTTATATTATAAAAAAATTCATGAAAATCATTGAGAAAAACGCTGTCCTAACCCTATTTCCTCCCCTTGTAATTTCTGTTTTTATTTATTTTATTTTTGTACGAAAGGAAACACGAGAATAATCCAAACAATGGTAATTTTATTTCAATGCTCGACTTTGATCAAATAATAATGTTACAAAAAGATGGATGGCCATCGAGGAAAGGATCGAAGCCTCTCGCCAGTTAGACCATTAAAATCTTACGCTTCTTGACTTTTTTGTTAATATAACACAACGATAATTCTACACACACGCATACACACATCCAAGACATACATATATCATTCAAGTTTCGGGTTCGCGACGGATTCGAGTCGCACGCGCACCAATATCGTTCTTTCGCAGTTTTTATGAGATCACTTTGAATTGTTCTTGGTGAGATATCAATTGAGGCAATATATATTTACGTATCTTGTTGGTCGAAGGAAACGCTTCCTCGATGGCTCTTTCCTTGCTCCGGGGTAGCTGATGTACGTGACGAAAGATAACTTCCAGATATTCCAACGACTGGCCAGTTCGATTGGAATGATAGGTTAAGTGATTTTGTCTCTGTCCTCGCCGTCTCGTGCAACAAGCCCACGCAGTGGATAATCGAGCGTATTCGGGACTTCGGTAATATTTCTGTTGACTCGTCGGCGTCCCCGGAGCGAAAGAGGATCATCTAATCGAAATTACCTCCCACCTAAGCACGACGGAACGAGGAGTCACCCGTCATGCGCGTGTATCTCGTGAATTCCCAATTTTCCGCACACGGGTGAACGCGGGACTATTTAAATCTCTAATCGTCACCTTACACCCTAAGGACCGCGTCGACTGATATACGAGAACGTCTAAACAGAATTTAAACGATGTAACACCGCTACGAAACAAAAAATGCGACATTACAAAACTCGCGTAAATAATGGATGAAACTTTGCGTTAGCGGCGGAAAGAGAGGAAGCGTGCGCAAGAAGCGTTCGCGGATGTGCGCCAGCGGCGTTTTTCACCGAGCACATATAGTAAGAAAGAGAAAGAAAGAGAGAGAGAGAGATCTCGAGAGAGACTATTAGCAAAGTGCATGAATATGAATGAGTCGCGCACGATCGAGAGAATAACGCAACGGCAGCAGAAGCTCTATTTCTCTCTCTCTCTCTCTCTCTCTCTCTCTCTTTCTCTGTCTCTCGCGTGCCTCATCTCGAAGCTCACTCGGCAAAAGTTTCAAACTGTTCCAACGAAGTGGTAGTTAGAAGAAGAGGAAGAACAAGAAGAAGTAAAGGACAAGGGAGAGGACGAGGAGAAGGAAAGGATGGTAAGCGAATAAGCCTCACGCAGTTATCCGTGCGACTGCGCGACGCGAAGAGAGGAAAGAGTGAAGGCGCGAGATGAGAAAGTATACATACGAGGAAAGGATACGAGGAAGAAGAGGTGGAGAGAAGGAGAGCGGCATTCAATTAGTCTCCTAGTAATTAGCCGGGAAATCTTTGGCTTTGTCGGCAAGATCCTCTCTCGTCTGACCGATACTCGGGAGAAAGAGAGTGCCAACCGCGAGTCGCTGGTCGGCAGAAAGAACACCGGGGCGACGGATCGCGCGCGCGGACATTGGCAAGAGGCAAAGAGACTTCTGTCGCGTTGCCCTTACACCACAAATTCACTTGCTCGCCACAGTAAAATTTAATAATGACGCTTCTGCGCCACAAATTACCATATGTGAGCTTCAAATACGTTATAGCGTTCGAATTCCCGTTCGCGCGTGTATTCGCGAATCTTAGGAGAGAATCGCGTCCAATCTCTCCGATACGTGTTCTTACGCAGCGGAGAAAAAACATTTTCTCTGCTGGTGCTCCACCCTGAGTCCTGGTCTCGTGAGGATTTCTCACGAGTCTATATACGAGTCTTACGCACGTGGTCGCACGTTTTCTTTCTTTTTTTTTTTTTTCATTAGTTTCGTTCTCAACGAAGACGCGAGATCGAGAAAAATGAACAGGGCGAGAGACGAGAAGGACGTTTTGTTTTTTGTTTTTTTTTTTTTTTAAATACACTCCGGAACGCCGCGCGCGTACGTGTGATGCGCCCTTTGCAACGAAGAAACACGGATGCCCTGCCCTCCAACCGTGGTTCGACGGGGAATTAGTCGGATACCTATGCATTACGCTCGTAAATTGATTTCCGACCGATGGCAATGGACGCGCGCGCCCGCGTCCGAGAAAGCGATGGCGATCCCTGTGCTGCTGTTCCTCAAGAGACGATGCTGCCTACTCTCTCTCTCTCTCTCTCTCTCTCCCTTTTTATCTTGGGAAGGGCAGCAATTTGCCGAAGCGCGGCAGCATTTCATCTCTCCCCGTGTCCCTCTCACTCGCTCATCACGAGCGTGTATTCTCTCCTTCCCGAAGCGCGCTCTCCTTGATCTTTTCTTTCATCTTTTTTAAATTTTATTTTCTTTATTGACCGCCGCGTCTTTTCTCGCCACACGCGCTTCCCCATCGACAAATTTGCGAGGAATATTTTAATCCCTCAGTTCTCTCGCTTCCCTCAACCGCACAGTATCTGGCGCGTATCTTCACGTCACTTGGAATTTTTCTTTTTTCAGTTCCCTATATAATGAAGTAGTTGGAAGTATAGTTGGAAGGAACGCTTTGAATCTATTTTTCGTTGAGCTTTCCCGACCGTTGTGTAATTAACAATTTTTATCCGTCGTTGTTTCTTCTCAATTCACTGTCCTTAAGGTAGTAGTCTGGTTAACTTAAGCCGATTTTCATGTCTTTTTTGGAGGGCGTTTTTTTGTAGAAAAATAATAATGAATCGTTTTGGATATTTAGGATGTTTTTATTTACATATTAAAGATACAAAAAAAATTTGTTTTGAAAAAATTTAATAGTTTATTATTATTATTATTATTGATCGAAGTTGGCAGCTCGAAAAAAAAGCGCGTGGGTGGCCCCGGTGATTTTGGCTCTTGATGTTATCTGAAATAAAAAATTCTTGATAATTCTTAATCTATAGACATGTCATTCTGGTCGGAACTACTGAAGTTAAAAACGTCCTTTTATTTTAGCAAAGAAGGGGTTGTAAAATAAAAAGTTAGGGGCGAAAAAATTTCTCGGTAGTTCCGACGAGAACTATAAGTGTGTAGAGTAGCCTGTTAAAATTTGAAAGCAATCGGTTCGATAGAAAAAAAGTTAGGACCCGGGCTGCCAACTTCGAGGTGCCAACTTCGATCAATAATAATAACAATAATAAACTATTAAATTTTTTCAAAATTTTTTTTTTTTTATCTTTAATATGTAAATAAAAACATCCTTAATATCCAAAACGATTCATTCTTATTTTCCTACAAAAAAACGCCCTCCAAAAAAGACATGAAAATCGGCTTAAGTTACCAGACTACTACCTTAAGTTCGATACCTTAACTTTGGAAAATACTTAAATATCCAAAATGATGTTTGTATCTTTGGGATGAGGCTAAAGATTTCGTATTCTCGTCAATAAATTTCCGAAAAAAGCAGCGATTACGAAATATCGGTAGGAGGAAAATCTTGGGAAATAGGAGAGAGCGATACTCCACGATGATAGAGCGATCGCCAATATTTCACTCCTTTCCCCGCTTCTCAATCGTAAAACCCGGGGCTATAATAACGTCCGAACGCGAAGTTTGTGGACATTGGTGGGATGTACGGTGGACGTGGAATAAAATAATCATTGAGGGATGCTGTTGCGTTTTCGAGGGGTCAGGAACTCGCAAGGGTGGGCCGTACCAAGCGTATATACAGTAGCGGAGAAAAATAGAGAGAGGCATCAACCCTCGTTCGTGGGTGGCCCAGCCTCTCTGTCTCTCGCAACACGAGAACCAAATGTATACGTTCGTGTAACACACCCACGTTGGAGAGAGAGAGAGAGAGATTGAACAGGAACAAGGAAGCAGCAACGTGTGGATCAAGGCGGTTAGAGAATACCGACGTGCCCCGAGGATCAGAGAAGGGCCTCCGATATTACTAGACCGCGTTAGTTGCCCGAGCAACACACTTTCCTACCCCCTCGTGTGGCCGTCCGCTCGTGTTACAACCCGCCGATCTGACAGGCCTACACGGAAACCTAAAGCAACCCCCTCCGATCGCGGTGCTATAATACCATGAGTTTTCTTTCTCTCTCTCTCTCTCCCTAGTTTCGCCACTAAATCACTCCTAAGGGCTGCTAAATAGTGGCGCGTTCCATCAACGAGGCGTGCTTGCGACCGCGTGTGGTCTTCAATGCTCAACAGCCATCGGTATTCCGGGGCTATATGTTATGAGCTAACAACTTGATGTCATGCCCGAAAAAAAGCTTGCGGCGTCTTGTACACCGTGCACCACCTCCTTCGTTAGAGTTTTCTCATATTTTCTGCTCGGGACAAGAGACCAACCCTCGACGACCTTGTTAGTTCCTGCAGCTATAGAAAAATACGTCGCAACGATACAGAGAGACGTTTTTATAATTCAATTTGTTTTAATTCCTCGTTGAGAAAATTATAATGAAACGATTTTTTGTCGAGAACTCAAAAAATCAATGGAAAAAACGTAAAAGTTGAAAAAACACTTTCTAGATGATTTTCAATGGAATTTTGAGTTTCTCAAGGAAATGACTGCTGAGTTAGTAATCAGTGAGTCAAAATACATGGATCTAGCGTCCTGAGAGAAAATTTAAAAATTCAAAATTTTTTTGCATTTTGGCCAAAAAGAAATGGCTAAAATCGCTGTAACGTTGCTTCCCGATGGAGTTGAAACCCCAATCTGTGCTCAATCTTTTCGTACAATAATTGAGATATCGGGATGATCCAAAATGCATTCTTTAAGTCTACTCGAGACGTTTTGAAAACGCTCGTCAAAACCCAAAATCGATGAAACGAGAGCCAAGTTATGACCATTTGAAATTTCGAGATTTTTAGGTTTTCAAAAAGGTGGACAAAAAGTTACAAAAAAATATTTTTCTCTTTTTTCAATGGTTTGATACCCTATTCGAATCGGAAATTTTCCGCTGATTACGAATAACACCGAGTTTTAGTCGAAATCTCAAAATATCAATGTGAAAAGGGCGAAAAACGGAAAAAATCACTTTTTGGACGATTTTCAATGAAATTTCGAGTTTGTCAAGGAAACGGGTACTGAATTAGTAATCAGCGAGTCAAAATACATCGATATAGCGTCCTAAAAGAAAATTTTAAAATTCAAAGTTTTTTTGCATTTCGGCGGAAAAGAAGTGGCTTCACTAAAATCGCTGTAACGTTGCTTCCCGATAGAGTTGGAACCCCACTCTGTGCTCATTCTTTTCGTGATCGAAAACCCTTTAAAATGGCGCTTGAATCATTGTGCTATCATTATTTTTCGATTTTTCACAGACTTTTAAAGTCGGACCATCGATTTTTGCGAATTTCTCCATACATACCCCTTCTCATTTTTTTCGCCGATTTTCAACGTGCTCTCACGGCTATAATAATTGAGATATCGGGATGATCCAAAATGCCTTCTCTAAGTCTCCTCCAGACGTTTTGAAAACGCCCGTTAAAACCTAAAATCGATAAAACGGGAGCCAAGTTATGACTATTTGAAATTTCGAGATTTATAGGTTTCCGAAAAGGTGGGCAAAAAATGAAAAACATTTTTTTTTTTTTTTTTCATTGTTTCGATACCCTATTCGATCGGAAATTTTCCGCTGATTTCAAATAACACTGAGTTTTTGTCGAAAACTCAAAAAATCAATGGGAACAACGTGAAAATCGAAAAAATCACTAAGTAGTAGTAGTAATAAAATCTGTTTATTGACATAATGTTATATAACACGGTTACAAATATAAACATGGTTACAAACATAAAATGCCAATAGGCCATCGACCGAAGTCCTTCAGCCTATGATTTTCTTAGGTGTGGTTAGGAATTTTTATTGTCCAAAGTGTATAAAAGTTTGATTTTTGTATAATACTTTGAATGAGCGCATTATCGGTTGACGTTGTGTATGTATTGTAGGTTTTGGAAAATAGTATGCTTCGGAAATTTGTGTTTCGGTGTGGTGTCCGGTCGTCGTCGTATACATAATGGTTTAAGATGATCCATTTGTTCTATTGAAAACTTTGCGGTGAGGGTCTGTATTCTGGTTGTTATTGGCGTGATGCCTGTTTTTTCAACTATAAGTGAATTGCGCGGATTGTAGAGAGGGTTTGTCGGGTTTCTGATACGTGAGACATTGGAGTACACTGGTTTCTGCAGTTCTAATTTTTTTCAGTGCGTTTTCTCTGCAGTTAACAAAGATTGGATGCCCGTATTCAATAATTGGTCGACAGATACATTTATATATTTTCCCGACTTGTTTTGTACGAATTTTTTGCTTAGAGAATGTGATGCTTCTAAAATGGGAGGCTCTGTTTGTTAGTTTGATCTTGGATTGTTGGAGATGGTGGTTGAAGTTTAGCTTGTGGTCTATTTGTATTCCTAGGTATTTTGCTATGGGAGATGGTGAGATTTCTACGTTGAATAAATGTATTCTAGGTGAGCCGGCGGTGATTTGGTGGTTGAAGATGAGAAGTTGTGATTTTTGCGCGTTTGGTTTCAGGCGCCAGTTATTGAAACATGCTGTTATAAGATTTGCTGATTGTTGAAGTGTATTTATTGTTTTCTCTAGGTTGTGTTGGTGTGTTACTAGGGCTGTGTCATCGGCAAATTGGAGTGTATATTGGCTAAGATAAAATCACAAATTTTTCCCGATTAAGCCATAAGTTTGAAACACTTCATTCAGAAAGTTTTTCGAAAAGAGGAAAATAAAGAAGGAATGTTGCAAATTTCCAATTTCAGGTTTTATTTCGTTACAGGTTAATAAATTACTGTTCGCCAATATATAGATGATGTCGTTCCACCTACATATATATATATATATAATTTATTATGGGGAAAGCTTGAAGTCACACACGAATTTCATTCAGAACGATATTTTTCCATCACATTTCTCGGAAAGCCCAAGAGTCTCCTAAAAATTCAATCATCTCACGATTGACGATAACACGTGTGTGATATCTCGATTACGTGATGCGCGAAACCGAAGATACGTGGAAAAGTCAATTCAGTTTCTCACCGTATCATGGACACCTAATCGTCCCGGGAGACCAAAAAGTCACCCCGCCTCGAATCTCCAGTTTCTAGTTCATCCCAAAAGTTCGCCAGATGTCCAATCATAATATAAAATCGTGTATATATATATATATATATATATATATATATATGTAATATAGTACAGAACGTTGCATCGATAACTACACACATCCTGTCAAGTTCTCGTGTGAACTTAACGATCGCATCATTCCAGTAATAATGCCTTAAATTTTCACGAAATTCACGGATTACGAGAATCGACAAATCAACCGCACGATAGCGACCATAATTAAGTCTCGATACGAGCCCTAGTACTGGAGGGTGTAAAAGCGTAACGAAAAGTATACGTTTAACGACCAAAATCTCCGTATTCACAGATGCGTGAGTAATTTACCAATGATTATTCTTAATCGTGAATTTCAAATATATATATATAAAGAGAGAGAGAGGGAAAGAGAAGAAATTTACTCGGTCGGTTTGTTTCTCATATGATCGGGAATTACGACAGGGTGCTACCAGCTGAGGGTCCCGATCCAGGGAACAGAGCAGTTTCCCGATTTCTGTGTGTCGGAACCTGATACCCATGCGAAGGGTCGTGAAATCAAGATATATGATTGCGGAGGGTATATTGGCTCTGCCACGTTTCTATACGTGCAGCGAGGGTGGTTTTCGGCTGGAATCACACTGGTGTAGCCAGCAAAACGTAACACCGTTACACGTACGTTTGGTGGCACGATGACCGGTATGTTTCCCCGTTTGATTTCGATCCCTCTTGTGGCAAAAAGTTCCGACTACAGGGATATAGGGATGTCGTCTTACTCATCCTCTATCCTCTACTCAAGACATCGGGAGCAACATCCAAGCGTTTAGAGGTTTAGGCTCTAATAAATATCGGCAGTTTAGTGTTTTTTTTTTCTCTCTCGTGATGACCATGGAGATACGAAGACCAAGAGAGAAGTTTAAGAAAGAGAGGTAGAAAGAGGGAGATGGTTCTTGAGGGTGCGGCATTTCTGAGGCACGTGCGTCCCATCCCAGATGACAACGTTTTTATTGGCAAAGCGAGAGAGAACTCGCGCTCTCCGCTTTTATGTTTAGAGAGCAATCATGGCCGGTGTATCGTATCGTGCGCCTCTCTCCATATTATATATAGGACCGTCGGCCTCCACGATTGGCCACGATCTACCGTGTCGTTGCGCAGAGAAGATACACGGAAAAAGATATACTATATGGTATATAATCCATGGCATATAGGATATAGAAAACATACCGTGAAAGGGAGACAGAGAGAGAAAAACTTTAGTTGTATATATATGTATAAGGAAACGAGCGAGTAGATATTGGGGAAACTGTGGGCCGGCGAAGGGGGTTTCGCGAGTGGCCGATATCAGGCTCAACCTCACGTGAAGAAATTCGTTGAATCAACAAAATGCTTTTCCATATCGCACCGTCTCCTCTATATACATACATCTGTTCATGCACATACGTGAAAGTATATGGGGCATTCGATGTTAAGGGTTAAGGGTTAAGGTTAGACGGTTCAAAAAATCAATTTTTTTTTTATTTCATAAATTGTTAGTAAAACTATTGAAAAATATGTTCCCAAAATTTTAAATGGAAATTCCGACTAGTTCTATTGTTATAAGCCTATATAAGGGGGGAAATAGAGTTAGGACAGCGTTTTCTCAATGATTTTCATGAATTTTTTTATAGTATAAAAATGAATATAATTTATTGAAACTTTGAGTATATTTTATATATATATTTTAGTATATACTATAAAATTTTTGAAGAATTTCCTCGAAAAACACCGAAGAAAATTTATGACTGCCTTGACTTTGTTTTTCTTGGTACTATTTTTTCAAACGCGTTTTTCTGAAAACGACTTTTTTTTAACTTGCGTACACGCTAGTTTGAAAAGTTTTCAACCGATCGTTTTGAAAATTGGCAGTTACTTTCTTCATAGTATTGCGCTCTATATGAGCCTAAAATCGGAATATTATCATTATATAAAATAATTTTTTTTTGCAAATAAAATTGTAAAAAACGGCAAAAAATCATGCATTTTTGTTTTGACCCCTGTAAAAAGTTCAATTTTCTATTTTTTTGATAGCATTTAGGTTCATATAGAAGAGAGACATATAACAAAAGTAAATTCCAACCTCGTTTGATTTTAGATGAAAATTGCGGCTTCCAGAATGTACGCAAAATGCTGAGTCTGATTGTGACCTGCAATATGGGGTCGCTAATATCTTCGGTGTGTTTTAAGGAAATTCTTCAAAAATTTTATAGTATATACTTAAATATATGTATAAAATATTCTCAAAATTTCAATAAATTATATTCATTTGTTAAACTATTAAAAAATTCATGAAAATCATTGAGAAAACGCTGTCCTAACCCTACTTCCACCCTTAAAATAGGTAATATTTTAACAGTAATTGTAGTAATCTAGAAATTCTGAAAACATAGTTGTTTAACAAATTATTGAAGTGTCAGAATATGTTTTTTATTCTTCCAATTTGAAACAGGAAAAAAACATTGTAAAGGAAAAACCTAAAAAGTTACATGTTCTTTTCTATTGCGTTAGAACAAATAAATTCGATATTTCTGTACTCCGCACCTTTGACGTTACAAAGCAAGTACGAATTCAACGATTATTTGAGCTAGTATTTAAACAATGTATTAAAAAACTATGGCAGCCGAGAAATAGATTTGAGAAATAAGCTGATTTTAATTTTTTTTTTTAAGATATCTACAAATTTCACTCCTAAATAATGCTCTTGGTCAAAATTGATTAAACTTTATGTGAAATACCCCATATATACATATAACGTAGACAGGCAATACGAAATGGCCTGAGTGCAGTACGTATCTTTTAACAGTAAAAGAGGGTTGTAGGTAGAAACGAAATATATATAACGACCAGTGTGCGATATAAAAATCCTTGGTACATGGTCTCTATTGGACGAGAAAAGGGCGAGATGAGATATACCGCAAAGTGTGATATCCTCGGTCAAATCGTGTTACGAGTCTACTCCCTCTCTCGCTCTCTCTCTCTCCTCGGGGATATGGGGCTAATAGAGAAAAGCGACGTTTTTCTGTCGTTTGTATTAGTTCTCGGTTCTGTCTAGCACATATACACTAGAGTCGACACTGGTCCCTGGAGGTAAAGGGAGGCGCGAGGGAGAACTCGCGCGTGCAAACGAAATAATTTATTTAGGAAACACTTAGGGATTCGTGGACGCGCGAGATATGTTGTACATAGATAGAGAGAGAGAAGGGGGATGGATATTTTTGCCGTGTCACGAAACGTTTCGCTTTTCGTTCGTCCGGACAACCGTGTTAACGGTAGGAGGGGTGCAAAAGATTCAATAGTACACGGTGCGAGGTGAATTATCATGATATATAGAAAAAAATGAATCTCAATCGAATAAATACATTAACATCTCGTAGCTAAGAGAAAAAAAAACACGTTTTAAACTCGGTTATCGAAAAATGTTCATTGTTTTCTCTAAAGAAATAAAAATTAAGCTTTGTAGAATAATAATGGGAGAGATTTTATTTTGCTATAAAATTCCACCGCGTTATATATGAACAATAAAAAATAGATAATCGTGATTGCCGATGTCGTAAAAACGCCAATCGAGCGAAACCGAGAAAGATAAATTGCAGTATCAAAACGAATTATTGAATGAAAATCGTCCTAACCGCAAGTTACGACAAAACGATTGGTCACTTGAGTGGAAAAAAAATGTTACGACGCTATTTCGCGTTACGTTTTGCAGAGAATCCGCGATATTATAAGAAAAAGTTTTCGGAGTAAAGAGAAAAGCGTTAGAGAAAGAGCGAGACGAGCCAGCAGGTAATTAGGCGTTCGAGTGGCATAAGTAAATGCTGGAAGGAAATATCGCCTCCGGGGTGGTAGAGAACCACAGAGAGAAGGAAGTAAGGAGGAGGAGAACCGGAGGAACGGCGACGAAGCGACAGATGGCTCCCACGCCTCACGCACCACCTTGATTTGTGGTTAAGCATTTTTCAAACCATTTGGCTGCTCGCCTATAATTTTCGTCGGTGCAGCAAAAGCGTGTTCCCGTACCCTCTACCTTATCCATATATGTATGTATATATACTTATATATAAAATATATATACATACATATATGAATTATTTTTCTCTTCAATTCCCCGGCAAGACCTCTTCGTCGTTATTCTTTAGTCTGCTCTTCTCCTTTGCGCCCTTTTTCCTTCTCCTTACGACCTGTGTGTTTATTTTCTTAACGGCCAAAATAATAAGTTCGCTCTCTCATATTATGCGTCATATTCGCAATATGACGGAGAAAAAAAAAGAGCGAGAGAGAGAGAGAGAGAGCAAGAAGCGAGTGAAAGGATTTTTCGGCAAAGCTTCTGCGGGGGCTGTTTTCTCTCTCTCTCTCTCTCTTCTCGTTTACGTTCGCTCGCGTAAATAACGACGCAACACGCGAAACTCTGGGCACATCTCGTGCGGGGAATCAAGAAGCTTGTTCACCTGTGACGAAATGTGCCTACCCTAAAATTACGTACAACCATATATATATGTATATATATCGTGTTCTGCAAACACGAAGGGAAGTTTTCCTTTCTTTTTTTTATCTCGAACGTTATTTCACGCGTTTCCCGAAATTCATATGCTCCGAAGTGTCACATGTACAGGCTTTCTCCTCGCGAACGACTTACAGTAACACAACTACATGTATATGGGGCATTTCATGACAGATGAACACTTTTATAATATAAACGGTAATTTTTTGTAATTATAAATGAATAGAATGTAGATTGGAGAATAAAAAGTTGAAAATATCAGTGTTTAATACTCAATTTCATAACCGCAATGAAAAATAGGGCATTTTTCGTAATTCGCTTTTGAGGGAGGAAATAGGGTTAGACGGTTGAAAAATCGATTTTTTTTTATTTCATAAATTGTTAGTAAAACTATTGAAAAATATGTTCCCAAAATTTTAAATGAAAATTCCGACTCGTTTTATTGTTATAAGCCATTAAAGTGAGTAGCTCTCCTTCAGGCCCGAGCGCGCCACGTGTATAACCGAGCGGTACTATTTTTTCAAACGCGTTTTTCTGAACACGACTTTTTTTTAACTTGCGTACACGCCAGTTTGAAAAGTTTTCAACCAATCGTTTTGAAAATTGGCAGTTACTTTCTTCATAGTATTGCGCTCTATATGAACCTAAAATCGGAATATTATCATTATTTATAATAATTTTTTTTAGCAAATAACGTTGTAAAAAATGGCAAAAAATCATGCTTTTTTGTTTGGACCCCTGTAAAAAATTCAATTTTCTATTTTTTTAATAGCATTTAGGTTCATATAGAAGAGAGACATATAATAAAAGTAAATTGCAACCTCGTTTGATTTCAGATGAAAATTGCGGCTTCCAGAATGTACGCAAAATGCTGAGTCTGATTGTGACCTGCAATATGGCGTCGCTAATATCTTCGGTGTTTATCAAGGAAATTCTTCAAAAATTTTATAGTATATACTTAAATATATGTATAAAATATTCTCAAAGTTTCAATAAATTATATTCATTTTTTATACTATTAAAAAATTCATGAAAATCATTGAGAAAACGCTGTCCTAACCCTATTTCCCCCCTTAAGGCTTTATATACGCGAAAAATTTCAACATTTTTCATAGGTTAGGAATATTTTCAGCTTCAAAGAATTGAAAAATTCCAAAAATTTGCTATTAAATAAGGTAAGATTGCATTTATGATAGATACCGCGCGGCGCGCCCGACCGCCAACTTCAAAGCCATTTTTCCACGATTCACTTGTTTGAACCTTGTGAAAGTTCTAACTCTTGAACGAAGGTTCAGACCGCTTTGAAATTTTTACAACATATTCTTAGTATCATCACCTATCGTGCGAACCACAGTAACAAAAATTTCAATGACACAAAAAAATATAAAAAATAAAATACCGACAGAAAATTGAGTAAAAAAATTTTAAGTTTCGAATTTTTATTATAATAATTTTTTTTTCAATAATATTGTTGGTTCACACTGAAGATACATTCATTATGCAATTATAAATATGTTCATTTTTTTTTCAGACACCCACATCGATGCCAAGAACCTTCACCATCAACGCGCGCGCAAAAAAAATACATTGCTTTATTATGTTATATCTCCGCCATTTGTTAATATTTCTGATTTTCTTTTTTTACATATACTTAACAATGTACATAAATGATATGTAAAAAAATGTTGTCAATATATGCGTAACTTTTTGTTAACCGCGTCTAGCAAAGTACCTTCGAAAATCGGCGAAATCGCGCATATAAAGACTTACGTTTTTCAAGCTCGAAAAATTTGTCATTTTTGATAAAGGTATAGAGTGTTTCAAATATCTTAATATACGGTTGATAAATAATTTTTTTTTAATTTATAGTAACTCCGAATTCCACATGAATTAAGAGTAATGTAATTTAACACAAAATTCTCCGTACAAACGTGAAAGTACATAAAAAGCGTGAAAACGCGAACGAACAAGTGTGCAACTCTTCGCTTTAAAGTTCTTCAAGCTCGAAAAAATTGTCATTTTTGGTAATAGTATGCGTTTTCAATATGGTAAAAGATAATTTTTTCAATTGTAAAATAACCCCGATTAAGAGGTAAATCATAAGATTCTCTCGTTAAAAAAAAACGTCCGCTCCGAGCTTCAATTAATTTGTCACTCTTCTGAAATAATTTTTTTCTCTTCATTTATAGTAACTCCGAATTCCACATGAATTAAACGTGGTGTTATTTGACGCGAAATTCTCCGTACAAACGTGAAAGTACATAAAAAGCGTGAAAACGCGAACGAACGAGTGTGCGAGTCTCACAGCAGACGCGTGCCCGCGAGGCCCTCTCACGTCTGCACTCGCCATAACCATGAATTTTATTTTCCTACGGGGAGGCATCCAAATTTTCCTTTCTCTCAATATAATAATACAATATTTCTCATTCTCTCCTTTCCCCCGTCGAAATTTTTATTCAAAATTTCAGAGAACGCGTATATTGAGCTGCTGGCGGGCGCGTGCGTCTCGGAACACGCGCGGGACACCCTTTTCTTTTCGAACCGAGAGAGACGTGCCAGTTGTCTCGCGTGGCTTCGAAAGAGAAAAAAAGAAATTAACCGAAGAAAAAAGATGAAATATTTATAACGATAAACGGTCGTTTGATGCGCCATTGAAGACGATAAAGCGAGAGGCTTTCGAGACAAATTATTTACCGGGAAAAAGAGAGCATGAAAGAGAAGAAAATTAGCGAATTATTAGCCCCGATGCGCCGATTAATATCAATAGCATGTAAACGTGCCACTCTCTCTATTTCTCTCTCTTTTTCTCTCGTGTTGAGATCCAAGTTCACGTTATAACCTTACGAATTTGCAGCTGCCCGAAAAGAGAATACACCGATAAGTGTTTTTATTCTTGTACGTGAAGAGAAAACGTGAACACGGAGTGAGAGAAATTTGAGGCCAATTATATATTATAGATAATGGATATTTTTTTCGTGTTTCGATGCGAAATCATCCAATCGTATAATATAATACGAGGATGTGTGTAGTATTAAAAAAATCGAATTTAACAAACTTTCGATTTTGAAGTTAAAGATCTAACAAGATCGAAAAACTCTGATGATACAAAATGACCACGTAACTTCCTCGTAATTTTCACTTTTTTGTTAACGTAAATTAATGTTATAATTACAAAAATTATTGAATATCGCTAGTTTCATTGACAGGACTTTCCGATAGAAATGTTGATTTTTTTTTCAATGCAACAAATTAATTGAAAAAATGGTGTGTCAAAGAGTGGATTAAAAAAAATATTAGCATTTTAAAATGTGCTAATAAATGAATTTTTTAAATTGTAAAATAACCCCGATTAAGGGGGAAATTAGGGTTAGACGGTTCAAAAAATCGATTTTTTTTTATTTCATAAATTGTTAGTAAAACTATTGAAAAATATGTTCCCAAAATTTTAAATGAAAATTCCGACTCGTTCTATTGTTATAAGCCATTAAGGGGGGAAATAGGGTTAGGACAGCGTTTTCTCAATGATTTTCATGAATTTTTTTTATAGTATAAAAAATGAATATAATTTATTGAAACTTTGAGAATATTTTATACATATATTTAAATATATACTATAAAATTTTTGAAGAATTTTCTTGAAAAACACCACAGATATTAGCGACCCCATATTGCAGGTTACAATCAGACTCAGCATTTTGCTATTTTTCCAAACGCGTTTATCTGAAAACGACTTTTTTTTAACTTGCGTACACGCTAGTTTGAAAAGTTTTCAACCAATCGTTTTAAAAATTGGC
This sequence comes from Oxytorus armatus, assembly GCA_958009045.1. Classification (NCBI taxonomy): domain Eukaryota; kingdom Metazoa; phylum Arthropoda; class Insecta; order Hymenoptera; family Ichneumonidae; genus Oxytorus; species Oxytorus armatus. The sequence continues at coordinate 13,664,012 of OY253750.1, forward strand.
AGTTACTTTCTTTATAGTATTGCGCTCTATATGAACCTAAAATCGGAATATTATCATTATTTAAAATAATTTTTTTTTTGCAAATAAAGTTGTAAAAAATGGCAAAAAATCATGCTTTTTTGTTTTGACTCCTGTAAAAAATTCAATTTTCTATTTTTTTGATAGCATTTAGGTTCATATAGAAGAGGGACATATAATAAAAGTAAATTCCAACCTCGTTTGATTTCAGATGAAAATTGCGGCTTCCAGAATGTACGCAAAATGCTGAGTCTGTGACCTGCAATATGGGGTCGCTAATATCTGCGGTGTTTTTCAAGAAAATTCTTCAAAAATTTCATAGTATATACTTAAATATATGTATAAAATATTCTCAAAGTTTCAATAAATTATAGTCATTCTTTATACTATAAAAAAAATCATGAAAATCATTGAGAAAACGCTGTCCAAACCCTATTTCCCCCCTTAAGAGGCAAGTTATAAGATTCTGTCGATAAAAAAAAATACGCTCCGAGCTTCAATGAATTCGTTACTGTTCACAAATATTTTTTTTTCCATTTGTAGCAGCTCCGAATTCCACGTGATTTAAGAGTGGTGTAAAAAAAATAATGATTTTTTTTTTCAATGCTACAAATTAATTGAAAAAATGGTGTGCCAGAGAGTGGATAAAAAAAATATATTATTCAATTAATGGATTTTACGATTAATTGAAAACTGCCAATCCCGTATACTATATAGAATATATATATAATACTGAATGTAAGAATGAAAAGCTTGTGTTTCTGGCTTATCAAGCTCGACGTATTCATTCGACAGAGTGGAGTCAAGTGTGTTATTCAGCGTTGTCCCGCTGGGGTGTGACGCGTGTTCTCGTCAAACCCCGTCACTCCTACATATGTAACTGTACGAAACGAACACTAGAAAGAAGAAATCACCCTAGTCTCCAATATCGTGAATATATATATATATATATATATATATATATATATACAGGGTTATAAAAGGGAGATTGTGGAGTTTTTCTTCTCGCGACACGTGCGCCCCTTATACAGAGCGTCATCGGATCGCGTGGCACGGATTAGACGAGACTATCGGATTAGCGAACGATCCCGGAATCAACAGCTGGCTAAGAAATCCGAATTCGTTGATTTTTCTATCTATCTATTCTTTCTCCGTCGCTCTCGGTAAATTACCACCGGTTTATCCGTGTCATTCTCCAACTAGATACAGCTCTGCTGCGTAATCACGCTCGAGTGGTTTTCCAGATTCGAACTATGAGGGTGTTTGTGGCGCGGGAAGGGCGAGTTCGGGATAGTCGTTAGACGCTTCGACGGACATTGCACATTTACGGGTCAAAGCTACAAATTGTTGGTGATAAAACCGCGCCGGACGTACACCACGATCAAATTTCTCCTATCGAATATTTCCAATCGAGCTTCTCCGTACACAGTTGACAAATCGAAGATTGCTCGTGATTATTTGATTGAATTTGAGGAATTAATTGACAATAAAATTAAATCTTTAGAATTTAAATATTCCAGTAAATCTTTCGGTATTTTTTCCTAGGCCTTTTACGTCGCCACCACATCAACATTTTTCTCAAAACGTTGACTCAAGTTCGAAGCCGTGAAAAAAAAAACCGAAACAAGAATTGGATTTATGTAACGGTGGTCTTAGGTTCTTAGAGTCTTCGAAAGTTTGGGTGAATTTTTTCAGATTTTTTTATAGCCATGCAACTTAAAAAACTCTACTGATCCGAAAATACCCAGATAAGGGTATTGATAAATATTTGAATTAACGAAAAATTGTCTTGACCTATCGAAAAAATAAATAAATAAATTGTTTCAAAGCTTCACATTGCTAATTCCCAAAAAAATGATTCTAGTTTATATCCAAGTTTATATTAGATCGAGTATAATTAGGAAACAAAATTTATTCAAGTATCTCATTTTAAAAAAATTATATTTCAATGCACAAAAGTTTGTGCTTGATTTTAAGTGAATCTTTTCTCGCGTTCGATTTTAAAACTTTTACCGTAGAGACCCGACCACTAAAATGTATCGTAAACAGTTCGGCAACACACGAAATTTCGTCCAATTTTACGGGAAAACGAAAAAAATACGGCAATAAGTAAGTCCGTACACCGGATACATCGACATATTGTGGAATCGTGCAGCGATACATTTTTTTTTTTGCAAAGAGAGAATAATATTTAAGGATAATGCAGAGTGTACCAGTTGATCGAGTCACGGCCTCGTGCCACGGCAGATTGCCGTAACAACCGTGTTCTGTCGTATTGCGCAGTCATCGGGACACACACATTTATATATATATATACAGCTATATATATTATTGACTTCGCCACACGCGGATCGCGGACAGAGAACACCGTTCCCCGGTAATCATCGCGTTCGGCCGGTTCCTCGATCTTTTCGCCCCGGCTATTTCGTACGATATAACCTCTCGGTGCAGAAACACCTTGCGTCACTTTTCTTTCTTGTGTATATACATATATGACTCGCGATCTTTCGTCCAGCACGCGAATTTACTAACCCACCAGGATGCAGAGTATGCAACACAAATGAGCTCAACTCGCGGCGCAAACACCGTTAATTAACATTTCGGTGAGTCTCGCGCCGCGAACAGAGCAAAAAGATCGCAGAAGAGAGTCGAAAACATTTCAGCGGAAATTTACCGTTACAGTTTAACGCAAAATATTGCAGTGCACATGACTAGACAAAATTAAATTCGTGTAATTTGAAATTTTGAAATTTGTTTTGTTTTAAAAAAAAAATTGGATAATTGTACATTGCTTCCTTATTATTTTATCACGTTCAATAATACCCTTCTGTGAGAACGTTAGTTCTCGAATCTTGTTTGGCTTTTCTTTTTTTTTTCTTTTTGTTGAATTCGATTTTCACTATTCTATATAATCCGCGTGTCAGGAAATTTTATGATTCTTCATTATTAAGGTAAATTTACTCAAGTTTGCGCGAGCTCATTAATTTTTCGAAATATACAAAATTCAACATTTTACACAAACCGGAAATCCCGAAAGAATTATTCTTGAACTCAACACTGAAAAGCTCCATCATCTATCCTATTTTTACGGAAAAGTACCGCCTCTATAGAGTCGTGAATTTCAGAAAGTTTAAGGTAGTAGTCTGGTAACTTAAGCCGATTTTCATGTCTTTTTTGGAGGGCGTTTTTTTGTAGGAAAATAAAAATGAATCGTGTTGGATATTTACGATGTTTTTATTTACATATTAAAGATACAAAAAAAAATTAGTTTGAAAAAATTTAATAGTTTATTATTATTATTATTATTGATCGAAGTTGGCACCTCGAAAAAAAAGCGGGTGGGTGGCCCCGGTGATTTTGGCTCTTGATGTTATCTGAAATCAAAAATTCTTGATAATTCTTAATCTATAGACATGTCATTCTAGTCGGAACTACTGAAGTTAAATTTCTTTTTATTTTACAACCCCTTCTTTGCTAAAATAAAAGGACTCTTTTTTCCAAAGTCCGCCATTTTGTTATTTATCTATGAAATTTAACTTCAGTAGTTCCGACCAGAATGACATGTCTGTAGATTAAGAATTATCAAGAATTTTTTATTTCAGATAACATCAAGAGCCAAAATCACCGGGGCCACCCACGCGCTTTTTTTTCGAGGTGCCAACTTCGATCAATAATAATAATAATAATAAACTATTAAATTTTTTCAAAACAAATTTTTTTTGTATCTTTAATATGTAAATAAAAACATCCCAAATATCCAAAACGAGTCATTTTTATTTTCCTACAAAAAAACGCCCTCCAAAAAAGACATGAAAATCGACTTGAGTTACCAGACTACTACCTTAAGAAAATATACAATTTCCCATAAAATATGAAAATTGACGGAAAATAAATTCTAAATTCAATGAAATATTAGGAAAAAAAAATTGGAAAAGCGTGTTTAGGTTGTTAAAAAGAGAGAAAGATAAGAAGTGCCCGTAAATTCAACGTTATATCAACTGATTCTTTTCGATGATAAATTCGTCCCTCGACAACTGACTCATGGACAGTGGGCAAAATTACAAGCGCAGGGAGCAACTACGATTTTATATAGGTACATAGATAAAGAGAATTGAGAAAAAGAATTGGGGTATCGAATGTTGAATGATTTAGATCCCGTAACACACTAGACTCGTCGTGCACGAGCGAAAAGAGCGAGAGACAGAGGGATCATGGCGCGTGCGACCGCGACGATTCTCGTTAATGGCATTAACGTTTTCCCTCTTCGTTCGTATCTGTATGAACAAAATAATTTCGCAATCCATTTCACAAGTGCGACAAGAGGAAAAAGCTAGAAAAAAAAAGAAATCAAAATGTCAACTAACTGTGTGCCGAAAATTAATTTCCCAAATGCACTTTACATCGCAAAAATAGAAGAGTCGAATTTGAATTGTAAAAAAAATAAATGAAAGAAAAAAAAATTGATACGTTTGACAGGACGAGATTGACTTATCAACCCTACGGAAAAATTAGTAAATTATATGTATCAGAGCCATCCTTAGGGAACATATATATATGGACAATGTCAGAATCATTGAGGGGGTGTGTTTGTGGCTGTTATTTTCTCGCCTTTCCCTTTCTCTCTCTCTCTCTCTCTCTCTCTCTCTCGAGGGGTAAGGGATGATATTACGAGAACGCGAGAGACACGGATGCGTAAATAAAAGCTGGTCGATGCTGTGGCATTACAAGGGGGGACGCGTGAAGAGGGGTGACTTTCACGATCTCTAAATGTATATGTCTCTCGAAATTATTCTGACGAAGAAAAGGTCGTGACCCATCGGATTAAATACTCAAAGTTATTGTCAGTTACGCCCTTTTGTTTACTAGCATCTCGACATAACACGTATATTCATCCCCTTCAACCCCCCTCTGGAAACATCGCGTATAGCAAAACGCGAGAACTCCATCTCATTGGGGTGCGGAAAAAGAGACAGAGATTTGCGGCAAACGCGCAAAGAGGATAGAATGTCGCGAGCGCACCAACCATCCGTATTTACGGGATGGAGGCGGGGTGCAACAGGGGGCAATCTCTTTTAGACAAATTGTTTGGGCAGAGTCGGTTAGTTGTGCCACAATAGAGTGCGGTTGTACAGTCTACTCTCACTCCATATTCTCAATTCATACACATATATGCATGTACGGGGCATTTCGTGCAAAGTTAACTCTACCTTCTCGATTTTGATTGTTTCATTTTTTTTGGCGATAATCATTAGTGACGTGTCTTCAAGGTATCATGAACAAAATTAAGGGAATCGAAAAGCTATTTGAAATAAAGTAAAAATTGAAATATTCATCCACCGTCTCGGATATTAAGGGGGGAAATAGGGTTAGACGGTTCAAAAAATCGATTTTTTTTAAATTTCATAAATTGTTAGTAAAACTATTGAAAAATATGTTCCCAAAATTTTTAATGAAAATTCCGACTCGTTCTATTGTTATAAGCCATTAAGGCTTATAGCAATAGAAATTTTATAGTATATACTTAAATATATGTATAAAATATTCTCAAAGTTTCAATAAATTATATTCATTTTTTATACTATAAAAAAATTCATGAAAATCATTGAGAAAACGCTGTCCTAACTCTATTTCCCCCCCTTAATGGCTTATAACAATAGAACGAGTCGGAATATTCATTTAAAATTTTGGGAACATATTTTTTAATAGTTTTACTAACAATTTATGAAATAAAAAAAAAATCGATTTTTTGAACCGTCGAACCCTATTTCCCCCATCAAAGTGAGTAGCTCAAAGTGAGTATCGAAATCATCCAATCGTATAATATAATACGAGGATGTGTGTAGTATTAAAAAAATCGATTTTAACAAACTTTCGATTTTGAAGTTAAAGATCTAACAAAATCGAAAAACTCTGATGATACAAAATGACCACGTTACTTCCTCGTAGTTTTCACTATTTTGTTAACGTAAATTAATGTTATAATTACAAAAATTATTGAATATTGCTAGTTTCATTGACAGGACTTTCCAGTAGAAATGTTGATTTTTTTTTCAATGCAACAAATTAATTGAAAAAACGGTGTGTCCAAGAATGGATTGAAAAAAATATTAGCATTTTAAATGTGCTAATAAATGAATTTTTTAAATTGTAAAATAACCCCGATTAAGGGTGGAAATAGGGTTAGACGGGTCAAAAAATCGATTTTTTTTTATTTCATAAATTGTTAGTGAAACTATTGAAAAATATGTTTCCAAAATTTTAAATGAAAATTCCGACTCGTTCTATTGTTATAAGCCATTAAGAGGGGAAATAGGGTTAGGACAGCGTTTTCTCAATGATTTTCATGAATTTTTTTATAGTATAAAAAATGAATATAATTTATTGAAACTTTGAGAATATTTTATACATATATTTAAGTATATACTATAAAATTTTTGAAGAATTTTCTTGAAAAACACCGCAGATATTAGCGACCCCATATTGCAGGTCACAATCGGACTCAGCATTTTGCTATTTTTTCAAACGCGTTTTTCTGAAAACGACTTTTTTTTAACTTGCGCACACGCTAGTTTGAAAAGTTTTCAACCAATCGTTTTGAAAATTGGCAGTTACTTTCTTCATAGTATTGCGTTCTATATGAACCTAAAATCGGAATATGATCATTAGTTAAAATAATTTTTTTTTTGGAAATAGAGTTGCAAAAAATGGAAAAAAATCATGCTTTTTTGTTTTGACGCCTGTAAAAAATTCAATTTTTGTATTTTTTTGATAGCATTTAGGTTCATATAGAAGAGAGACATATAATAAAAGTAAATTCCATCCTCGTTTCATTTCAGATGAAAATTGCAGCTTCCAGAATGTACGTAAAATGCTGGGTCTGATTGTGACCTGCATTATAGGGTCGCTAATATCTTCGGTGTTTCTCAAGGAAATTCTTCAAAAATTTTATAGTATATACTTAAATATATGTATAAAATATTCTCAAAGTTTCAATAAATTATATTCATTTTTTATGCTATAAAAAAATGCATGCAAAATCATTGAGAAAACGCTGTCCTAACCCTATTTTCCCCCTTAATACTTTTAACTCACAGTGATTCGGTGTTTTATTAATTTCTTTAAACTTAGTCTCGAAATCTCGATTTCGAAGATCAAAAAATTGTAACATTCAAGATTTTATAAAACCCGCAAACTTTACGTTTCTTTTTTTAGTATTATTAACAAAAAATCAGTTGTTGCATAACGATGGGATAGAAACAAAAAACAATGCCAGTTAAAGTTGAAACGTTAATATAAAAAATGTTGAATCAAAAATTGGCGCTGAATGCCTCGTCCTCTGCTTATATATGTATTTGTAGAAATACGACGGGGGTTGACGGCAAAGGACCTCCCCCCTCGTTACGTTACATTACATTTATCTCCGAACGGTTATCCTCAGCGTTACACACACCCAGTCAGTTACGCATCCCCGGTGATGCGCTCGCATCCCTATGGCAACCCTCGTTTTCGTTTCACGCGACAAGAGAAGACGAGCACGTGCCACGACACTTCTCTCGCTTTTCCCAGCATCGTCGTGTGTATATATATATATGTAATAACGTGCACTATACATTTGTTCGGGGATTCTAGTCATTGAGGAAAAAAAGATTCTCGGACACGTGTCATGAAAAAATTAGCAACGCCGATAAATCGCTCTCACACCCTCCTGATATCGCTACATCGAACGAGAATTGACCTGCTACATTGTAACGGAGAAAAAAAAATAACAGGTCCTTATTCCGATTAGTAATGTTTGATGCGTCGAGGATTCAGGAAAAAAAACAGCGAGACTACAATAATCGTAAAGTTTTCCGATGCTATACCCATTTGAATGAAAATCTATTGGAAATTTTCATTTTTTTATAAAAAAAAAGACGATTAATCATTATGAAGAAATAAAATGTTGACATATTTTCAAATAATTAACTATAATTTCGATTAAACGTTCCCGCGAATATTTACACAATTTAAATCGACTGTTCATAATTATTTTTACGATTTTTCATTCGAACGTTTTGGGATCCAACACGGAAAAAAATCTGTATATATTTTGTTTCTTTTTGGTTCGAGATTTTCGACGTTAGAGACAACAGTTGGCCGGTCGGCCATTATTACGAGAAAGAACAGAGAAAGAGCGCTTCTGCCGTTCTAGCGCCCGGGATAATAAACGTTGTCACATTTTACGGCACACACCTCTCTATTAAAGATGAAAAAAAAAAACTACTCTCGTCTATACTGCGCCTACCGCGTTCACTCTCGGGATAGATTTATACGGAACACGCCCATGGTTGCCCGGAAGCTAGAAGATTGAGAAAAAAAATCTATATATATATATATATATATATATATATATATATATATATATAAATACGATGTGAAAAAAATGAAAATTGGATACTACAGTCAACGGTGCGAGACGACGACGAGGGTCGAATTTTTCTCCGTGAAAAATTAAAAAATTTCACCCAACTGTGGTCCTAACTCGTGTTAACAAACCATCTGGTCTAGATTCATAATCGAAAATGAACACGAACAAAACTATCGATAAATAAAAGTTTACGAAAAAAAAAAAAAAAACGGAAATCATTGTTTAAGTGTCTATCTGGAATAAAAATGTCTCCCCAGACTGAAATTACAGACGCAGGTGAAATCGGTCAATTCTAGTATGTTTTTTTTCTTTTTTCCATTACACGTCGTCCAACACTTTGAAAATTTTCTAATTGCCTCAATTATAGTCTCGGTTAGGATGATTATAGAGACCGCGCGAGAAAACGAGGAAGAGGTACGATCATTGCCGCGTGCTGGAGTCTAACGTATATTACCGAAACGTCGGGATAGACGAAAATTTCACGAGACGACATAAATACATTTCCAACGGTTGTCTCCACCATTATGATAACCATTTATTATCGTAACATTTCGGAACGTCTCGCGGACGTAATTTTCGTCTTCACGCTCTTAAATGATTATCGCTCGGCTTAAAAGTCCTAATGATAGCAGCAGTTCGAGAACTTTGTCTAGCAATGTTTAATTACTCGGAGAATTTAACGTTCAATTGTTGGGATGTTTTTTTTTTCTGTCGATTTGTAATTTTTATTCGAATTGTGGGCTTTTAAAAATGTGTGGTTCAAATTAAGAAAGTGAATTTCAGTTTCGGTGATCGCTGGGGATCAAATTGATCCAAAATTTAATTGTATAGCTATGTAACTGTCAGTTTATAGTTGACAAATGAAATTTGAGTCCAGCTCTATCGGAGATTTAAGAGCGGGGTAAGGGTTTTCACTTTCGAAAAATCGAATTGTTTTTTTGTCTTATCTTATTGTTTAACATTTCAAGAATATGTCCTTAAAATTTCAAACCGATCTAAGCAATATTCTTGAAGTTATTGTCTTATTAATCTCCTGGCCTTTAACGCTATACCTCTAACAGCTGCGGGCGGTCGGGCTAGCAGTGCACTTTGGGCGCGTTTTTCTCAAAACTACTTTTTCAAAGTCCGTGTTCACTGCTATTTAAATACTACTTGACCGATTCATTTCAAACTTTGTACACATTTTCTACATATAAAATACCTCCCCCCAACGTTTAGTTAAATTTTTTTTTTCACATTAAGGGTGTTTCCCACCCACAAAATGGCGGAATTTTTCGTGGAAAATAACAGTTCACACTTTAGATGGCCGCCAAAAATTTTTAAATGAAAAAAAAAATTATCAGAGAACGTTGGGGGGAAGATTTGATTATAGTTTGACTAAATTTTCATGGTTTTTCATTTTCAGATAATTTCCGGCTGAGTTATAGTGAACACCGCAAATTGTTTTTTTCTCCAAGACGTTCTAGGGGAAGCTCTGTTACGGGCTTATGCTTCAATATTTCTGCATGAAAAAATTACACAACATTGTCAAAAGTATGCTCAATAATGTACAAAAGGTTCGAATAAAATTGCTCAATCCATATTTGAGAAAAAAAATCGCAAAAAAAGTGTTTTTTTTACGCTGAAACCCTTACCCCTCCCTTAAAATACGGTTTTTTGGAACGCACAACTGTAGAAAATTTTTTTTCCCTCAGTGTGTCATTTCTCACGAGCATCATCCATAAATGTGATCAAAGAAACTTAACAAATGAAAAGATTATGATTTTTGTAAGTGAAAAAAGTTCGTTTTTTACATCACGATTGTTTTTCTTCAATGTGTTACCAGTTGATTTCTTACGAAAACGCAGTTGTTCCAAATTTTACAATGTTCAAAGTATTTTACATCATTTTTTCAATTGAACCAAGGCCGTTCGTACGAAAAGGATTTAACAAAAAGTTTAGGATTATTTCGACCCCGTGTGACGAACGCTGAACTAGGAAGGGTTGTAACGATTATAAAGCTTCTATAAACGGACGGAAATGTAAAATTCACGGATTTCTTGCATTTTTCATTGACCCAAACTTTTTGGACGAGCCTATACGCATATGTAAAAGATTCTCGACAAATTGCAAGCTTAAGATATTCAATATCAGAGAAAAATATTTCCCCCCCTAAAAGTAATTCTATAAAAGCGCTATCTCGTTAAAACGAGGCAAAGTTCGATAAGTTCGTGAAACACTCAAGGAATGTGAGTAATCGCAAGAAAAAAAAAAGAACACGTGTCACGATTAGTCAATCGATGAGGCAACGGTCATTTCACAAAATTAGTCGGTCAATTCAGTGAAAATTGAAAGGTATTCGTAGATCGTGTCGGGATAGAGTCAAAGTATCGTGCCTCTCTCTCGTTCTATCTTTTAACCGAGATAGGATGAAGAAGAAGAAGCGGAGAAAAAAAAACGCCAACAGGCTCGAGTGTAGTCTCGTGTTTTTCCAGAAATTAGTCGAGACACCAAGTGGAGGAACGTACACGAGCGCGCGCGACCACATTCCCCTCTTCGGGAGCTGGAGAGAGAAACGCAAAGGCTGGTTTTTTCAAGATCTCCCTGTCGAGATAATCAAGAGTTCGGTCCTCGTTTGGTTTGTAAATGTATCGCATTTATCGGAAGCCAAAAAGCAAAGGGACGTAAACTAACGAAATTTACCGCGTAAAGTGAATCGAGTTACGCCTTTTTTTCTTCCGTTTCGTCGAACGACGTACCTATGCCGACTGTTCATAATGGAAAAGGGCACAATTCGCACAATTTACGAATCCAAAGTGAGTTTGGTAACGTGAGTTAAGCCCTTTTGTTTCTTAACAATCGTTATACGCTATATATACAGAGGAATGGTTCACTCCCGGTGGGCCAAGAACTTTTCTCTCGCCACCTTCGGCGTTTCTCTTAAATCCTCCGTCGTGATCATTAGTAATCGAACCGAACGATCCGAGCGGACTAAATCGTCGTACAAGCAACCGAGAGAATAACACTCGCCACCGTTCAAATCGTCCGAAACGCTCGAATCCGAAATTCCCCTCGATCAATCCTCACGGTTCACTAAAACAACCTTTGTTTATCTTCTTCCTCTTTCGTTTCACTAAAGCGTCTCGTTTTGTCGACGTGTGTCAGTCGTTCGTTCTCGTAGATCGTGTCGTCGATAAAACAATGGGACAATTTTCTGGTGGCCCTCGATGACGTAGATTCCTCTAGAGAATTAAAAAAAAAAAGAAGTATCTATCAGTTCGAATTCCAGTATTTTTTTTTCTAGCGTTTTTTTTTTTTCTTAAATTTTTATTATATTAATAATTCGATCGTGTATCATTGATGTAGTAAGTTGATTTTCATCCCATTGGGATGCGCCGCACCGTCAAATTACAGCTTTTTCCCTAGCGGAATTACTCATCTTTCCTTTACTTTTGTAAATCTCGTTTTTACACACTTCCAAGTGTGTTATTACGGTCATTTATTCCCACGTAAAGATAAAATACACGTGGAAGTGTGCAAAGAGTGGGTACAATGTAAAAGATAGGTATATATAACAACACGCTTGGTAATGAGCCTCATTTTGCCGAGAGTGTACAATTGGGCATTGCCGTTCGTGTGTACTCTGGAATATCTCGAGAGATATGAGAAAGTATCGGAACGTAGCGTTACAAAACAAAAAAAAAAGAAAGGAAAATCCATTTTCTCTCAGAAGACTCGTTGATTATCGTTCATTGCATATTGCGAGACAAGTTTAGCGAGAAAAGGCCGCGTCTTTTCTACGAAAAGTGGCACGTTTGTAACAGCAATGTTTATAAGGTGAAGCTCTCGGCCATAAGGGGCAGAGCCCCCACACGGTATCGCGTGTATCTCGCACGTATATATTATTATACAACGTTGTATCTTCCGTGCCACCAATAGCGTGCCTCATCGACGCTTGTGTGTTGAGAAAAATTGCCAATTTTTACTTTAAACTGATAATCCGATGATTTTGAAATTTTATAACGGCGACATATGTGAAAAACATCTATAATCCTCAACAATTTTTTTTTTCCTCATAAAGGAAGCTTTGTTTTCGTGAAATTATTTTTTTCAGCTTTTCCAATTTTGTTTTCAAACGTGTGTCAAAACGTCGGAAAATATATGTATTTATAAAAAATGTCCGAATAAATGTACGTGTATGATGAGGTTAAGAAAAATGAAAAAGGACATTTGGTATTGAGTTTAGAGAAAATTGATGATGCAATTGATAATGATATTTATTATATTTACAATTTTACGAAAAATTGATTGAAAAACTAGGAAACCTCCCACTATCGTGTTGAGGGGACGAAAAATGATGCAAATTTAAACTTGCATATTGGTTTCTGATCATTTTCGCCCATGCACGAAGTTCGCTCAACGACGAAGCCAAAATTGAAAAAGCGTCTTGTACGTAGATGAAAATTTGTGAATAGGCAAAAAAAAATGACGAAAAATGTCAGCAACATCGGGAATTATAATGTGCAGGATATTTCAAGCTCGAACGTCGTATGCACCCTTAAAATTGAATAAAGACCGATTAAGAGCGTGTCCCGTTTTACCCCGCTATTTCATTTTATCCCAATTCCAGCTTTGAAGACACCGGCAAACCAAGCCCCAACTACCGAGAAAAGGATATTACAGGACGCAACGGCGGTAAGCATCGCAAGTATGCCGGGAGGTCTTAGTGGACGGTGAGAAAATGTGTGTAAAATGGGAGAAAATTGTGTAGAACAAAGAAAAAAAAAAAAGGTCGACGCGCGCGGATTCTGTTGGCGCCAGGTTCGCGTGTTTTCCTTCGCGCGTTGAACACAACCCACACACACGCACGCACCTTTTAACTTTTGTTTAAAATTCCTACGTATCACAGTAGTCACGAATTAAAGTGCAACTCTTTGTACAATTTTAGACTTCGTAATATAATATGCATGAATATTTTATATTTTTAACACGCCAGTTGGTGGTCGTCGGTTAGACGATGGGAAAATTTTAAAAGGGAATATATGTACATATATATGCGTGATATGCTCCCTATAATGTTAGGCGTGTTTTTGTAACGTGTTCAAAGTACCGACAATGATGGAGTTTGTGTAGTAAATACACACGATGTGATCTGAAATGAAAGACCGTTCGTAACACTCTGGAGAGTCGTGTGTTAAGAGAACGGCGACTCGCTGAGCGGTTGTACATAGGAGAAACGAGAGGAAATAACGATTGGATAGAATCGAAGAGAACCAATTTTTTTTTACTCTCAGGGAAGCGAGGATACGAAACGAAGCGAACGATGTCGATCGTGAATACTTTGCTCGTAGCGAAGTAATCCCAGAATTATCTAGTGAACGAAAGGTGGTAACTCATGACCAATTTATGTGTTAAATCGAATTAGTTAGGCCGTTTTGTTTGCTAGGAATCGATATATATGTACATATATTTGTAGGAACTCTATGGAAGGGTACACATTGAATGCAACGATGTCGATCGACGATCGAGCTTACGTACCCGTGTCCGCCGTTGTGTTATTCGCTTTCGGAGAATCAACGCGCATCACGCAACGCTAATTTGTCTTCGATTGCACGTTGGCGATCGTGCCGTGGGAGATTTCTGTCCTTCTCTCTTTCTCTCGCAATCGTTTGCCTCTAAACCCTGTTCCGATTGTAAACATCCTCAATAAACGTTTTTCTTTCTCTCCTATCTCGAATTCATAAAGATGCCGATGACGATTTTACAAGTGCTTTGACAATTATTGTTATTTTTTTATTGTGGATATGAAGAATTGACTTTGTGGACTTAAATCGTTTTTTTTTTTTTTTTTTTCAATTTTGGATATAAAGAAAACTTGATTTTGTTTAATTCTTGTAAAGGTCGTTTGAACTGCTATTCTATAAAATTCTATAAAACTCTACTTCGTTGGAATAAATTTTAACAAGACCAAAATTCATTGGCATCGATCAAAATAAAGTTTTTGCAATTTAATTTTGATTATTTACTCGTTCATTTATTTCAATGACATTGCTTTTCGTTTGTTAAAAAAAAAATTAACGCTTCAACTTTTTTTTTCACCTTTAAAAATGAATATTTTTTTTACTATTTTTTCGACTTGCCTTTGGTAATTCTCTCCTATCTCGAATTCATAAAGATTACGATGACGATTTTACAAGTGCTTTGGCAATTATTGTTATTTTTTTATTGTGGATATGAAGAATTGATTTTGTGGACTTGAATCGTTTTTTTTTTTTTTTTTTTCTAATTTTGGATATAAAGAAAACTTGATTTTGTTTAATTCTTGCAAAGGTCGTTTGAACTTCTATTCTATAAAATTCTAGAAAAATCTAGTTCATTGGAATAAATTTTAACAAGACCAAAATTCGTTGGCATTGATCGAAATAAAATTTTCGCAAATTAATTTTGATTATTTACTCGTTAATTTATTTCAATAGCATTCCTTTTCGTTTGTTAAAAAAAAAAATTAACGCTTTAACTTTTTATTTCAGTTTTAAAAATGAATATTTTTTTTCGATGATTTTTTTTACTATTTTTTCGACTTGCCTTTGGTAATTCTCTCCTATCTCGAATTCATAAAGATTTCGATGACGATTTTACAAGCGCTTTGACAATTATTGTTATTTTTTTATTGTGGATATGAAGAATTGATTTTGTGGACTTAAATCGTTTTTTTTTTTTTTTTTCAATTTTGGATATAAAGAAAACTTGATTTTGTTTAATTCTTACAAAGGTTGTTTGAACTTCTATTCTATAAAATTCTATAAAACTCTATTTCGTTGGAATAAACTTTAACAAGACCAAAATTCATTGGCAATGATCGAAATAAAATTTTCGCAAATTAATTTTGATTATTTACTCGTTAATTTATTTCAATAGCATTCCTTTTCGTTTGTTAAAAAAAAAAATTAACGCTTTAACTTTTTTTTTCAGTTTTAAAAATTAATATTTTTTTTCGATGATTTTTTTCACTATTTTTTCGACTTGCCTTTGGTAATTCTTGATTTATGAATACGGAGGAAAAATAGAGGGAAACAATTTCATGAGAAAATAATCCGCGAGGATTTTCAAAGTTACATTGCATCGTGACGTAATACAGAAAACAGACAATTATAAAATCGGGAACAACGTACGTTTAATAAAGTACAACCGGTATTTGAGAAATTTGCTCGTTGTGCCGGAGGAAAGAAAATTTCGACTCACTTTTTTTCCATCGCTGGTTTTTTTTTTTCGGACGTGCAAATGCGAGGTGGAATTTTTGGGAGAACGGCGATTGTCGATCGCTCATTTTACATCTCCGGACTGTTGATACTCCACCGATTCCTCCTTGATCCGCAATTTTTCCAATAATCTCACACCACTTGGCTCGTTTCACCTCAGCTTTCACTAAACTGAGCAGAAAAAATCAACAAACGATGATAACGGTATTTTGCGGTTAGGGAATCTGTTGTACAGAAGACTAAATCGATTTTCAAGAGAAAAAAAAACGTTTACTTAGGGAAAAAAACGAAATAAATCAATTTCACGTGAAACCGTAAGAAATAGCGATTTTCGCTTTTATTTCGTACATATAGCGATTGAGAATCGTTCGTACACATATATCGTACTATTTTCGTGGATTACACTTACCCAAGAACCGGGCCGTCGATTTTTATTGAATAATTTTTCACGGGACCGTTCGAGAACACTTGTGGTTACGGGAACATAGCGAACGAAACAATGGACAGGCGGCGCGACAAAGAAACTTCTCGAAACGCAAATTTCACGAGAAAATCGTTCGTCGACAGATATTCCAGTGAATAACTATTCTCAGAGCTCCGGAGCTGCTTCATTTTCATTTCTTGCATGTACAATTAGCCCAACGAGAGCGGAGCTGTTGCAAATAAGATGATTTCGCGGACCATCGATTTTTACACGAACGGACAATGGGAGGAATTGAGAAAAAACCGAGTGCGCCGTAACGGAAAAACCATGGCGGAAGGGAGAGTAGAGACAACGATAAAAAAGAAAATGTTGCTCCGCATCACTGACCGTTTTATTTAAGTAATCACGGACTTCTAACCGGTTGTGAACGATTCGAATGCTCTCGAATGATTTCGAATGCTTTTTTCTCCAATAGATTCTCTCCAATAGATTCTCTCCGAATCAATGATCTAGTGTAAAAAAAAATCGACAAGCTTACCCGCGACACCGGACACACGCAACCACCCACTCGCCGCCATGATGATAAGTGACGTAAATGACCGCGTAAAAACGGGGAGGCGTTGCTGTCGGGTAGGTGGCTCGCTCGCGCCATCACCGACCATATTGATTACTTGCGTTGATTTATCGACTAATAAGTACCATGTGTAAACGCAAGATGTCGATAGTAATGTCGCCCAATCGTCAATAAAGATGAGAGAACAAGAGGAAGAACGCAAAACGCATAACCGGGATAGGGCATCAATTAGTGGTTGCTCCTCGAAGTGTACAGTGGTGTACAGGCTGCAGCATGCAGAGTAGACGCCGACCAGCCATTTTGCTATAGTACCCACGCCGTTCACGCGTCCTTTGTTCATGCGATGTCTTTACTCGGAAAATCGTCATCCGAAAATTAAAGTCACGCCGGTACGACGAAAAATATGAATAATTAAATAATATTCAATGATTTTTACTCGAAACATCGCGGAAAATAATCTTGAGAACGCATCACCGCGAAGCTGCCAAGATTCGAAAAGACAATTTACCGTAAAACAAAATTATTTGCCGAAGAGTCGTTCTAATCGTCGTCGGTCTCCAGTCGAGGAAAAATCTCCGAGATGAGCATTATCAAAAACAAGTATCGGAATCATCAGGGTAATCTGTAATCATTTCCCTTGTATGTGCTTTATTTTTTTATTTTATTGTACCATTGCGCCCGCTATTACGAGCGGCAATTTAAAAACGTTCATAATGAAATCGACGTAAATCAAATCAATTTAATAGAAAAAATTGAAATTTCTTATTATTTCCCCGAGAAAAATAGAAATAGCATAAAGAAATCTTTACGGAATGACAGGCATTCCCTGAAGAATTTGTGAGCTATCTGGTGCAGGTAAACTGAAAACAATTGCAAAAAATTGTCGTGAAGAAAGCTGAAGGGTAAATGCGTAAAGAGAGGCAAGACATTTGATTATGGATGTAGGCATTATTAATGAATAATGTTTTTTTTTCCGTAGACTATTTGTATATGTTATCTTTTCAGATTGTATTGCTTCTTCAAAATAAAAATAAAATAATTTTAACAACTCACCTGTTTTCTTGTTGTAATGAAGAAAGATTTGTTGAATATAATGCACTCGTGTCAGATTTTTGTTCACAGCGTATGCAGTAAATATAGTATATGTTGGGTCTATATAAAATTAAGATGGCCGGAGTAATGGTACTGCGCAGAACATGCGAAACGCGTCGCGAGAATGGCTACACCTTGTATCCTACCACCATGGATGCACCTTTGCGTTTCGTCCCTGGTTTGCACTCCGAACGCACCCGCGACGTAAAATGATCTTGCGACGCCAGCGCCACTGTCGATAAGAAATTTTAACCAATTCCCGTTTTTATATATACCATCGGTAGTTCAGGCGGTTCGCTGTGCAAAAAACAGAGGGCGCTATTTCGTTTTTTTGCATTCTCCGATCTTTTGGCCTTTACCGCACATCGCAAGTCTCGCGCGTCCCGGTTCCGTGTACAAAAACAAAATAAAAAGTCTCGTTCAAGACTTTGTATCGGCGTACACCCCCCATTCGGGATATCGTTTCTCATTCGATATATCATATTTCGCATTTCTCCGTCGATCTCAAACGTACCATATATATCGGTTAGTACACGTAGCGCGGCTAACGTAACCTCTCGTTCTCTCAATCGCGTAACATTTGCGCGAGCGAGAATAATATCTCTCGGTGGGGCCCAGAGGATACACGTTTGAATATCGTGGGTCATCGTGTATATTCCACGGTTATATATATATAAGCCCGTTTTGTAATGACCGCGTCATAAATAACGTTTGTTTCAATGTTAATCTGTGCCGCGGATCAAATCTAATAAGTACAGAGGCGACGAGGATCAATGCCGACGGGGTTATATCTCGCGAGGAAGGTTCCGAGAGGGGGGGCGCTTTTTTTTATTTCGGAGTTTCACAGTCTCACTCCTTTCGCGATGAGTACAACGCGATTTTATTTCTCCACCTCTGCGGCTTCGGCCGCAATGTATATACGCCGAGAGGTGATCGCGAGAGGTGAAAGCGAAACAACATAACGAAGAGAGAGAGAGAGAGAAAAGAAGAAACGGAAGAGAACATACAAGAGGAAGAAGATTTTACCCTCTGTGTGCGAATGTTATTCGAGGGATAAAGAGAGAAATAGAGAGGCACGGTGAAGAAGGGAAAAGAGAGAGAGAGTTGAGAACGAGAAAGAAGCAGCTCTCGCGGTATAGAGTTTAAAACACGGCATTGTTCGCAACCGCTCGCTCGTGACTCGTGACTCTCTTACGACCCGGATGACCCCTCAGCCTCAATTACCTCAGACACATCCGCCCGCTTTTGCACTACACCGAGCTTTGCTCCTCTTCTTCGTTGTCTTCTTGCTCCTTCGTCTTTGCCCTCTTTTCCATCGTCTCTTCACTCTTTGCTTTCCTCTCGTTCTTCTCTCTTTCATTATTCCACCTTCGTCCTTTTATTCCATTCCTCATTCGTACAAATCTCTTACAATGATTTTCTTATTTTTATCATTTCCTAATGGTAAAAATAAGAAAATTATTGTCGTCCTTTTATTCCATTCCTCATTCGTACAAATCTCTTACAATGATTTTCTTATTTTTATCATTTCCTAATGGTAAAAATAAGAAAATTATTGTCGTCCTTTTATTCCATTCCTCATTCGTACAAATCTCTTACAATGATTTTCTTATTTTTATCATTTCCTAATGGTAAAAATAAGAAAATTATTGTCGTCCTTTTATTCCATTCCTCATTCGTACAAATCTCTTACAATGATTTTCTTATTTTTACCATTTCCTAATGGTAAAAATAAGAAAATTATTGTCGTCCTTTTATTCCATTCCTCATTCGTACAAATCTCTTACAATGTTTTTCTTATTTTTATCATTTCCTAATGGTAAAAATAAGAAAATTATTGTCGTCCTTTTATTCCATTCCTCAATCGTACAAATCTCTTACAATGATTTTCTTATTTTTATCATTTCCTAATGGTAAAAATAAGAAAATTATTGTCGTCCTTTTATTCCATTCCTCAATCGTACAAATCTCTTACAATGATTTTCTCATTTTTATCATTTCCTAATGGTAAAAATAAGAAAATTATTGTCGTCCTTTTATTCCATTCCTCATTCGTACAAATCTCTTACAATGATTTTCTTATTTTTACCATTTCCTAATGGTAAAAATAAAAAAATTATTGTCGTCCTTTTATTCCATTCCTCATTCGTACAAATCTCTCACAATGATTTTCTTATTTTTACCATTTCCTAATGGTGAAAATAAGAAAATTATTGTCGTCCTTTCATTCCATTCCTCAATCGTACAAATCTCTTACAATGATTTTCTTATTTTTATCATTTCCTAATGGTAAAAATAAGAAAATTATTGTCGTCCTTTTATTCCATTCCTCATTCGTACAAATCTCTTACAATGATTTTCTTATTTTTATCATTTCCTAATGGTAAAAATAAGAAAATTATTGTCGTCCTTTTATTCCATTCCTCATTCGTACAAATCTCTTACAATGATTTTCTTATTTTTACCATTTCCTAATGGTAAAAATAAGAAAATTATTGTCGTCCTTTTCTTCCATTCCTCATTCGTACAAATCTCTTACAATGATTTTCTTATTTTTATCATTTCCTAATGGTAAAAATAAGAAAATTATTGTCGTCCTTTTATTCCATTCCTCATTCGTACAAATCTCTTACAATGATTTTCTTATTTTTATCATTTCCTAATGGTAAAAATAAGAAAATTATTGTCGTCCTTTTATTCCATTCCTCATTCGTACAAATCTCTTACAATGATTTTCTTATTTTTATCATTTCCTAATGGTAAAAATAAGAAAATTATTGTCGTCCTTTTATTCCATTCCTCATTCGTACAAATCTCTTACAATGATTTTCTTATTTTTATCATTTCCTAATGGTAAAAATAAGAAAATTATTGTCGTCCTTTTATTCCATTCCTCATTCGTACAAATCTCTTACAATGATTTTCTTATTTTTACCATTTCCTAATGGTAAAAATAAGAAAATTATTGTCGTCCTTTTATTCCATTCCTCATTCGTACAAATCTCTTACAATGATTTTCTTATTTTTATCATTTCCTAATGGTAAAAATAAGAAAATTATTGTCGTCCTTTTATTCCATTCCTCATTCGTACAAATCTCTTACAATGATTTTCTTATTTTTATCATTTCCTAATGGTAAAAATAAGAAAATTATTGTCGTCCTTTTATTCCATTCCTCATTCGTACAAATCTCTTACAATGATTTTCTTATTTTTACCATTTCCTAATGGTAAAAATAAGAAAATTATTGTCGTCCTTTTATTCCATTCCTCATTCGTACAAATCTCTTACAATGATTTTCTTATTTTTATCATTTCCTAATGGTAAAAATAAGAAAATTATTGTCGTCCTTTTATTCCATTCCTCAATCGTACAAATCTCTTACAATGATTTTCTTATTTTTATCATTTCCTAATGGTAAAAATAAGAAAATTATTGTCGTCCTTTTATTCCATTCCTCATTCGTACAAATCTCTTACAATGATTTTTTTATTTTTACCATTTCCTAATGGTAAAAATAAAAAAATTATTGTCGTCCTTTTATTCCATTCCTCATTCGTACAAATCTCTCACAATGATTTTCTTATTTTTACCATTTCCTAATGGTAAAAATAAGAAAATTATTGTCGTCCTTTCATTCCATTCCTCAATCGTACAAATCTCTTACAATGATTTTCTTATTTTTATCATTTCCTAATGGTAAAAATAAGAAAATTATTGTCGTCCTTTTATTCCATTCCTCAATCGTACAAATCTCTTACAATGATTTTCTTATTTTTATCATTTCCTAATGGTAAAAATAAGAAAATTATTGTCGTCCTTTTATTCCATTCCTCATTCGTACAAATCTCTTACAATGATATTCTTATTTTTACCATTTCCTAATGGTAAAAATAAGAAAATTATTGTCGTCCTTTCATTCCATTCCTCATTCGTACAAATCACTTACAATGATTTTCTTATTTTTACCATTTCCTAATGGTAAAAATAAGAAAATTATTGTAAGAGATTTGTACGAATGAGGAATGGAATAAAAGGACGAAGGTGGAATAATGAAAGAGAGAAGAACGAGAGGAAAGCAAAGAGTGAAGAGACGACGGAAAAGAGGGCAAAGACGAAGGAGCAAGACATGTTCCTACATGTCTTCGACGTTTCCTCCGATGCTGAATCCCGCAAAAATCTCGACCATGAATTGTCAAGGGATCAGAGTACTATCTGCTATATCGACAACTCGCTGAGCACTCTCTGTACTAATGGACAAGAGGATTATTCCACTATCCGTCGTTGAACAGCGTTCGTCCGCTACCAAGGATCCAAAACTTCCTACGGTGAGTTAATTAAAGCCACGAGAGATGAACTAAATATACGCTGAATTGGCCCTATACACGTACAGATTCAGGAGAGAGCATCGCTCAGTTTGCTCCTACTCGTAATTTACATGTACAATCCTTGCATATACACACCCCGTTGTATCGTCCTTCCGCTTTCTGCTGTATACACAACTGGAATCGTATATCCGGATATCCGTTGGTGCTTTCTCGAGCGTTTCGGTCATTAAGCGTGTACGACGATCCAATTAAGTACCACGGTGATATATAGGAAAACACACAATGACAAATTGTGTCTGAGAACCGACGAGAATTGTCTGTTGCATGGAAATCGATCGTTCTTCGTTTTTTTTCTCTTTTTTCTTAACGTTAAAGTATCTCTGGCAACGTTACTTTAATCCTTTGGCAAGCGCAAAAACCAAGATTCGTAGAAGATACGAATTGCCTATCGTCCGTCCCGATTATTTCTCAGACACTTGCGTGCGGCATTCAGAATCGAGGCAGGAGAGAATGAACCGAGAGAATGAGAGGAGCAGGGGGTCATGTATCGGGCTTATATATACAACAACGGGGAATTGTGTATTCGCGTTAGCGCGAGCTCGGGATTTACGAATGCCTCGTTCTACGATGCGACAGGCAAATTGGCGCGTTTCCTTGACGTGGGCTCGTGCCTCACCGAGTGTAACCGGAGTTTGCAAACGTGGAATTCGTGGTATCCCTTCTACATATCCCTTCTTCAACATCTACGCTTTTTTTTTTATACACGTTCCTTGTGTTCCGACGATGCAAACACAACGATCGATTCGCGGATACCTCTCGTCGAAGGATTGCCCAAGAAAGGACGAGCGAGAATACACTTGAGAGACTACGTGCTCTCAACAATCTCGTCGAAGACTTTTGCCACAGCGTTCAACGGAGACTGACCATCGGTGATTTCACGAAATCTGGAACAGCCGTTTTTGAGGTATTTCCATAATTTTTGTAATTTCGTTTATTTTTCGATTTTTACACGAGCTTTCTCTGTTAGAATTTTCTAATTTATAGTTTTTTTAAATTTTACTAGCAACAACGCGCTCGCTTCGCTCGCGCTTGAATGTTTCATATTTCGAACTTGTCCTTTAGATTAAGAATCAACTGCAAGTTCTTATAGATACTTTTTCCCAAACGGCAAAACGGATTTTGTCACTATACTGCAGTCGCTAAGATTATTTCGTCTCGATCGTTTGTCATTTCGTTAAATAGTACATAATTTATTATAAGGTCTTTAAATTATGAGAATTGCATTGGGCGAGAGTCAATAATCTATTGAATCTTTGATCTTATTGAATCTTTGTATACTATAGACGTTGTTTCATGGCGAACGAAATCGTGTTTGAATTACGCGCGCTTTACGACAACCAATCAGATTAACGATAAACGGGCTTCATAATTCGATATATTTATCTCGCATCTCTTTATTATATAAGGTTTTTTAATTTTGAGAATTGCATTGGGCGACAGTCAATGATCTACTGAATCTTTAATGTTATTAAATCTTTGTATACCATAGATGTTGTTTCATAGTGAACTAAATCGTGTTTTAATTACGCGCGCTTTACGGCAACCAATCAGATTGACGATAAACTGGCTTCAAAATTCGATATATTTATCTCGCATTTCGAGAGTTTCGAGAATCGAGTGCCTTGTTTTTAAGAAAGGACAATTTTCAAGTAAAAGAATTTCTCATAATGTTTTATAAAATTTGATAAAATCACAATATCTGCATTAATTTCAACAAAATGTATTTATTTGTGATATTCTAATAGTTTGTAACATTTTTAATTGCATAAATATCTTTTGGATGGGGGGGGGAGAGATTATTCACTCTATGCAGCTATGAGGCAGAAAAATGAATTATTATGATTTTCTTGAATTATCAATTAATCGTTATTAAAAGTTATTTGTTAGTCGATTTTTTTGTAATATTCATGTTTTTTTTCGCACAGCGTTTTCCCGGTATCAAGGCAAATTCAATTCGGTATCTCAATTCTTCGTAAGGAGCGTCCAATTCACAGACAATCACCGCGCGAAATCGCCGAAAGATGGATAGAGTGCATGAGAAAGAGAAAGAGAGAGGCCGGAGGTGCAAAGAAGCGTGGCGCGCTCGCCTGTTAGTCTATACTCGCGAAAACCT
>OY253750.1:13688465-13883302 GCA_958009045.1 Oxytorus armatus
AAAAATCGAATTTTTTTTTTTTTTGTCTTATCTTATTGTTTAACATTTCAAGAATATGTCCTTAAAATTTTAAACCGATCTAAGCAATATTCTCGAAGTTATTGTCTTATTAATCTCCTGGCCTTTAACGCTATACCTCTAACAGCTGCGGGCGGTCGGGCTAGCAGTGCACTTTAGACGCGTTTTTCTCAAAACTACTTTTTCAAAGTCCGTGTTCATTGCCATTTAAAAACTACTTGACCGATTCATTTCAAACTTTGTACACATTTTCTACATATAAAATACCTCCCCCCAACGATTAGTTAATTTTTTTTTTTTACATTAAGAGTGTTTCCCACCCACAAAATGGCGGAATTTTTCGTGGAAAATAACAGTTCACACTTTAGATGGCCGCCAAACATTTTTAAATGAAAAAAAAAAATTATCAGAAAACGTTGGGGGGGAAGATTTGATTATAATTTGACTAAATTTTCATGGTTTTTCATTTTCAGATAATTTCCGGCCGAGTTATAGTGAACACCGCAAATTATTATTTTTTTTCCAAGACGTTCTGGGGGAAGCTCCGTTACGGGCTTATGCTCCAATATTTCTGCATGAAAAAATTACACAACATTGTCAAAAGTATGCTCAATAATGTACAAAAGGTTCGAATAAAATTGCTCATCCATATTTGAGAAAAAAATCGCAAAAAAATTTTTTTTTTTTTACGCTGAAACCCTTACCCCTCCCTTAAAATAGCTCACTGTTGTTCCATTGACGTAGCACCGCGAGAGAATGGATATCGAAGACCGCAAAATAACCGACCGATCATTTCTCGTTCCATCAAGTCTGTCAGGATAATATTTAAGTCAGTCAAAAACGATTGACAAAAGGAGCATGTTACGAGGAAAAAAGAACTGTCAAAAGTTGCGAGATTTGGCATCAACATTGCGTATAATAGCAATTTTTGTATTTTTTTTTTTCATCATACAATTTCTGGACTGTCATGAGATATCCGGAACGTTACCGGAACATCGTCGCAATTCTTCTCAATGCTCGTGACTCGTCCCGGTAGAAACTCAATGGGCCATAAGGTTTTCTCGTAGTTCGGGCTATGGTAGAAAACGTAAAGCGCTCGTGACACACTGAGAATCGAGAAAAGTCAGTCTCCTCGGAGTTTCGACCGCTCCCTTTTTTTTTTTTTTTTTTTTCTTTTCCTCAAAGAAAAAGGGATGAGACCCGGTGACTTGGGGCGGGTCTCTTCTCTCTACACTTATACAATGGTCCTTATTCTCCCAGGACTCCAAATATTTTCACAGCCACGCACCGCAGGTAACATTGGGTGACGAGACGATCCCTTTCCCCTCACTTTCGTGGTCTTGTACGTATATATATACATATATATGTTTACGTTATACGTTGTCTTTCTTACACCTCGATATTTTCTCGTCGGGGGGATTACATCCGATTTTTGAAAAGCGTGAAATTCTCCCCCGTTGAGAGAAGAAGCGTGAAAGAAGCTCGTTAACTCTCGTCATAAAACTTCTCATTTTTTTTCCTCTCATTTTTTTTCATCGTTCTTCGGCCCGTAAAACCCCCTCGAAAAATTTGATTTACCGTCAACGTTTTTCTCGGTGACTCCACGTGACTTACCGAGTCGTAGATAATTTTCATTCTGCTCCGTGTTCGCTGGCTTTTCGATGCCTCTGAGAATCAAGTGAAATACTTATCAGGATATAAAAGATAATCCCCGAGTAAATTCGACATATTTCTTCTTGCTCGTTTCGGTTTATAGAAACGTAAATCTTTCGGTGAATTTTCTCGATATGTCGTTGTCACTTGAGAATTTGGATTGAGCATAAAAATAAAACGTTAACATCGAGATAAGACAGGTGGGGGTTGGAAATAGAGGGCAACCCGCAGATTTCTCAAGTTGACCATCCGGGTGGGCTTTCTCTATCGTTTTTTTTTTTTTTTTGAGTTCTTGGGATCTGCCAAAATCGTTCAATTCCACGAGAAGATCGGAGATTGATCGATCGCTCGTTCGGGTCGCCCCGTGTCGGTTCGGTCAGGATTACGTGGAAATGGGCATCCCGACCGCTTAGTATAACTTCTCGTGAATATTATGTAGACTCGATTCTCACAGCGGGTAGCCTGTTTCAACCCCTATGTATACACTTCTCTTTTTTTTTTTTAAGTACCAGCAAACACACCCACGCTCCTCTGGCTTCTCTATCGCATCGATTATGCTATCTCGATCTTGTCGAATTGAACAAACACTTTTTTTCCCTTGCATTTCTACACTCTATTTTGTTCTCCGTTTCTCTACACTCATCAATCTGTGGGATACACGTTTTTTTTTTTCACACGAGGAACTCAATTTCTTTCGAATTACATACGTATTATAAAGAACGTAAAATTTCCGTTCGAGACGCGAGAGTTGAATCAATCAAACCAACAAATATGGAAATAATTTTGAGTTATTGAGCTCGTTTTTTTTTTTCTCTCGGTCTACAGTCATTTATCCACACCATTGGTTTCTTCATCACATCGATTATGCCGTCTCGATCTTGTCAAATTGAACAAACAGTTTTCCTGAGTTTCGTAGACTTTTTTTTCTTCTATACATTCGTCTCTCTGTGGGTGTAATTCTTTTTGGTCGGAAGGGGCACTCAATTTTATTCGAATTTCGAGCATAATAAAATGATTTAAAAAAAATCAATTTGACAGAGTAGGCAGGTTCAGATCAATCAGATGAAATGAAAATATACAAATTATCCGGTTATTGAGGTTCAGCCGTTTTATCAACACTGTTTCCATCACATCGACTATGCCATCTCGTTCTTTTCGATATGAACAAACACATTTTTTGATATCCCTACATTTTTTTTTCTTCTCTATTTGTCAGTATGCAGGATATATTTTTTAAATTACCATGTCAACTTTATAACGACATTGCATATACTCCTTTTTTTTTCTTCAAGATTTATTAAGATCATTCTCTGATTGAAAGTTGTTTATTTCATCATCGTTTTGTTGATTGAATTATTACGAGCTAAAATAATTAGAGAAACGGGCGCGTCGAAAATTTCTTTACTCTCGCGCGCGCGCTCGCTCGCGTTAATCCAAAGTCGTTTATATCGTCGTGAGTTTATAAAAAGAAAATTTATTACGAAACATCGATAGCACGGTGAAGTCACGCGTTAGAGTTTCGGTATAGTTATGTGCGACGTTTGTGTGTTTTCACGAGCGCGCGTATATAGGCAGGATATTTGGTCGATCGAAACGTCGCAAATCTTGCCGCGTGTCAAACACACGACGACGAAATATCGCGGGTATTGCCTCTCTCTCTCTCGTAACGCGTATTATAATCGTGCTGGTGATTTCGCGCGCTCCCCTGGACAGGTATATTATTGAACGTCGGAAATATCTTTGGCGTACTCGACGACCGTTGATGCGGTATTACCAACGCGGCACTTGAGACTTTTAAACGATCTCTCTCTTACACCCACAAAGACATATTTATATATGTGTGTTGTATAGAAAGAACAATATGGACCATTGTACGTTTTCTTTAACTCATTGCTCTTCTCAAGAGATTTTTCTCCTTTTCTTTCCCCCTCACAAAAGCCAGCGATTTATCGTAACTACCGGAAACATTTTGGATATTTCAAATTTAATTTAAAATTCATAGTTCTTAAATCATTTTCTATTAAGGGTGGAAATAGGGTTAGACGTTTCAAAAAATCGATTTTTTTTAAATTTCATAAATTGTTCGTAAAACTATTGAAAAATATGTTACCAAAATTTTAAATGAAAATTCCGACTCGTTCTATTGTTATAAGCCATTAAGGGGGAAATAGGGTTAGGACAGCGTTTTCTTAATGATTTTCATGAATTTTTTTATAGTATAAAAAATGAATATAATTTATTGAAACTTTGAGAATATTTTATATATATATTTAAGTATATACTATACAAATTTTATACATATATTTAAGTATATACTATAAAATATTAACGACCCCATATTGCTTGTTTTTCTTGGTACTATTTTTTCAAACGCGTTTTTCTGAAAACGATTTTTTTTTAACTTGCGTACACGCTAGTTTGAAAAGTTTTCAACCAATCGTTTTGAAAATTGGCAGTTACTTGTATTGTTCGTAAAACTATTGAAAAATATGTTCCCAAAATTTTAAATGAAAATTCCGACTCGTTCTATTGTTATAAGCCATTAAGGGGGAAATAGGGTTAGGACAGCGTTTTCTCAATGATTTTCATGAATTTTTTTATAGTATAAAAAATGAATATAATTTATTGAAACTTTGAGAATATTTTATATATATATTTAAGTATATACTATAAAAATTTTATACATATATTTAAGTATATACTATAAAATATTAGCGACCCCATATTGCTTGTTTTTCTTGGTACTATTTTTTCAAACGCGTTTTTCTGAAAACGACTTTTTTTTAACTTGCGTACACGCTAGTTTGAAAATTTTTCAACCAATCGTTTTGAAAATTGGCAGTTACTTTCTTCATAGTATTGCGCTCTATATGAACCTAAAATCGGAATATTATCATTATTTAAAATAATTTTTTTTTGCAAATAAAGTTGTAAAAAAAGGCAAAAAATCATGCTTTCTTGTTTTGACCCCTCTAAAAAATTCAATTTTCTATTTTTTCGATAGCATTTAGGTTCATATAGAAGAGAGACATATAATAAAAGTGAATTCCAACCTCGTTTGATTTCAGATGAAAATTGCGGCTTCCAGAATGTACGCAAAATGCTGAGTCTGATTGTGATCTGCAATATGGGGTCGCTAATATTTTATAGTTTATACTTAAATATATGTATACGAATTTTATAGTATATACTTAAATATATGTATAAAATATTCTCAAAGTTTCAATAAATTATATTCATTTTTTTTACTATAAAAAAATTCATGAGAATCATTGAGAAAACGCTGTCCTAAACCTATTTCCCTCCTTAACCGTAAACAGGATTTTTGTTCGCAGATACGAAAAATAAAATCCTTAAAATTGTAATTAATTCCTCCAGCAACTTACACTTTACTTCGTAATCTTTCGAACCAAATATTATTGCTCTTGACGCAATAAATATGAACGAAAGATTGAACTTTGCTGAAGTTCCAACTCTCTTTGTTGTTTGGTATTTTTTAAAAATCGAGTTTACAAACTAAAAGACGGAGAGAACGATGACAAACGAGAATGTTGAGAGTGAGGGGAGAAGAGAAGAAAGGGAGATGAGCTGTTGAGAAGGATATCACGTGTGAGATAAGATAGAGAAAAAAAGAGTTGGTCGGGGGGGGGGGGGGGGGGGTAGTTTTGGTGGTTCCCTCGTTAGATCGGACTTACGCGATATTCGAGGAGCTTTAGAACGAGCCAAGAGCTCTTTCTCTCTCAGGCTCTCGCGCTCCGGTCTTGGAGAACGTTCGAAAAGGTTTTTCGAAGGGCGAAACCCGAGAGTCCTGTTCATAGTGTTCTCTCCTTGGGTTATATGAATATATATATATATGTATACATATATAAATTCACTCCATTCATTCACATATTATTCGCGGATCGCCTTGTGTATATAACACCGTATTCGACCTACCGCGCGTCACTAATCTCGAAATTTATGACCGAAGGAAAAATCAACTCCTCGATATCCAATCAAATATCACGATTACGTCTTGGGTTTCAATGAGTCGTGTCGCTTATATAGTTATGCATGGGCGCGAGAGGGCCAGAGAGAATGAAAGAACAACAACAAAAAACCACTACAAATAAGCGCAGAGTTCATTCCCGTTGCCAAAGCAAAAAAAAAATTAACCTAGTCAAGTAAAATCGGTTACCAGGTCGAAAAAAAAAATAATAATAATAATTTCCGGTGCAAAATTTGCATCTATCGATAAATGCAGTTGCGCACATAATGCGAGGGAACGAAAAATCACTGTAAATTTGCGTGCTAAATTGTCCATCGGTGAATTTCATTCAATAACGAATTTTCCATATTAATATTTGACATCGTGCTTTTTGAAAATTACCAAATATATTTCCATGGCTAGGTCGGATATATTAATATACAGATATAATGAATTGTTTGTGCGAGCGTGTGTTTTGCTTCAACAAAATTCCCGATGCTGCAACAACCTCGGGGAGAGCACTCGCTTTCGCAAATTAATTCGATCAATTAATACGTGCTGTAAACGAGAAAATATATATATGTAACGTGTTGCGCTACAGTTATGTTGCTGTACAGATTATACGTACGCTATATTATTATTTCGAAGTCGGACACGTTTTGCAACAGCACATATTCGCGGTGTTGAGATAGAGGGACAGTGCGTTCAGTAGGGGTTGCAGGAATTCTATATAATATATATAAAATAGAATAACCTCAAGTAATATTTTCCATACATAGATAAATATATTAGGGCGATTTTTTTTTCGACTATTTTTTTTTTTCAATCCCTACCCGAAATTTTGTTGAATATGTCGAAAAAGAAATTTCCTGAAAGTTACAGCCCTTAATATTAATTCTAAGTACTTTCCCTTAGCGTGAGAAGATTTTCCATCTAAAATACACGTAAATCGATTTTTTTTTTTTTTTTTTTTCAAATTTCTATAACTCAGCCGCATTTTATGCTATCATATTGTTCTTGGTTTCGATATACTCAGAATAAAACAATCTAAAAAAGTGCCTTTTGCGGCGAAAGTGTAAATTGTACTGGTGAGTTGGTACGGGTCACTGAAGTTGATTTTTACCCAAAATTCTCGTTTTTTTTGCTGTTATCTCCGAAACAATTAACTTTACGAAAAAAATGTAAATGAAAAATTTGTTGGAAATTTAATTTCCTACAAAAAAGGTTCTATCGACCCAATTGCTTAAATTAATATTTCTTAAGATATTGAACTTGAACTTATGAGTAGTATAACATTTATAAAATATGAAATATTAAATAATAAAAAAAATAAAAAAAAGTTCAATATCTCAAGAAATATTAATCTAAGCAATTGGGTTGATAGGACCTTTTTTGTAGGAAATTAAATTTCCAACAAATTTTTCGTTTTCATTTTTTTCGTAAACTTAATTGTTTCGGAGATAACAGCAAAAAAACGAGAATTTTGGGTAAAAATCAACTTCAGTGACCCGTACCAACTCACCAGTACAATTTACACTTTCGCCGCAAAAGGCACTTTTTTAGATTGTTTTATTCTGAGTAAATCGAAGCCAAAAATAATATGGTAGCATAAATGGCGGCTGAGTTCTAGAAATTTGAAAAAAAAAATTCGATTTACGTGTATTTTAGATGGAAAATCATCTCACACTAAGGGAAAGTACTTAGAATTAATGTTAAGGGCTGTAACTTTCGGGGAATTTCTTTTTCGACATATCCAACAAAATTTCGGGTGGGGACTGGAAAAAAATAGTCGAAAAAAAAAATCGCCCTAATATATATACATTCCGCCTGTTTAAATACTCTTTTATTTTTCTATGGAAAAATTAGCCAAAATTAATAGTCCGATATAAACGTTTATTCATTTTTCAAATTTACGGAAATGTTGATTCGACAGGATGGTTATCCAATAGAAAATCTCACGCAGATTTCGAATTAAAAAAAAAACAGAACCTTTCGTTCGTTTTTTATAGTCTTATGAGTTCGTAAAACAAAAGCAAAATCGAAATTTTCAACTCGTCCTCCGGCACGCCAAAACTTTTCACTTTCGTTCGTGTAGCGTGGTGTGTTTGGCGTCGAGAGGGTTCACGTGGCAGAGCTTTCGAGCTCGACGACCAAATCGATACTCTCCCGTCGTCGTCGGCGTCGTCGTTGGTCTCCTCGCCGTCCTCCTTCTCCTCTTTCTCCATCGCCACCCCCGCAACCGAACCGATGCCGCCATTTTATTCGGCGTGAATTTATTTTTCTCGCCCGGCAGCGTCGACGCCCCACAACTCTCTGTCTCTCGCGCTCTCTTCCAATTTGTTCAGAAAAAAAAAAAATTAAAAAATTCAACCAGAACGTATTTCGAAATCGATCTAACTCGGTCTGGGAATATCGAAATTTCATTATTTTAAATTTAAATTTTTAACTATAAATTCAATTTTTAAATTCACCTCTTTAATAATCGAAGTATTTATGAAAATAAAAAAAAATTAAACTTGTGCCCTTAATCACTAAAACGTAAACAAATTTACGAGTTATTCGTGAAAGAAAAAAACTGCTCCAAAACAAATCACTCGTTGATAATTCTCAAAAACTAGGAGATCGATTTTTATCCATCGTTATTAATTTGCCCAATGAATTGTTTCAAACCTCACCCAATTTTCTAGACCATCATCGAACCCCCGATCTAATCCTATTGCAATCTCAATTTTTCCTATTGTAATTTAATTATTCAGCCGAGTATCCCGAAAGCTACCGCACACAAAGCCACACACACGTACGTTATATCGTATCCACATATCGTTAATTAATTTAAGGTGTTAATTAACCGCGAATTTTCGCTGGAAATGATTAAAACCCGCGCGCAAGTTGGTTCCGGCGTAGGGTCGTCATACACGAAGGGACAAAACTCGCACAGATTGTGGAGACTCGCGCTTAATGCACGCTCAAAAGAGCTGGATCCTCGTTTTCATCGTCGTCCGTCGACGAAACACGAGAATCACCCACGCAATGGGGATGTTGCTCCGGTCGTTGTAATATCACACACGCGTATTATATGAAAGAGCTGGGCGACGCGAGAGAGTACAGAGAGTGAGAGAGAGAGAGAGAGAGAGAGAGCTGAATATCTCACACGCGCGCACGCGTGAGCGTTCCCGCAATCTCAGGCAGCGATCTGATCGGATCGTGCCTGATAATCGAGTTGTTGGCACCTGTGAAGCAGGCATAATTAATGCTCACCTAGGCGGGGGAATAGAGAGTGAGAGAGAGAAGCACGACACCGATCCAACGAGTAATGACGCTGACCGAGCTTGCAGTGTCCTGGGGTTTGCGTGTGCATATATACATATTATATATGCATGTAAAGTTAAACAAAAAAAAATATATCCATATACACATGTACATAGATACGTTGCACGCAATATAAAAGCGTTACAACATGCTCCAAGCACGTACACGGTTTATAACTATGGTACACGCGTATAGTACGTAGAATGCGTACCTTCGTTCAGGCAAATTACGTATTACGGCAAATTAGCCGTGTGAGAGAGGAGAGAAAGAGAGAGAATTACGGGTAAATAATACTATGCACAGAGAATGCATTTTCCGAGCTGGTTGCATGCCACACTGTAATTCTTGATGACTGTTCGCAAGCTCTCTTCTACCGTAGTTATTTCCATACACGTATGTATACCTATCTAACTATTAGGATACATGGGAGCTATGTCCTATGATATTATATATATATATATATATATGTACATATATATTCATTTGTCCTATTATTAGTAAGGATTATACGAGAGTGAGCTTCTGTCGACTGCCAATCCTCTCACGACACGTATTATCCTTATAAATAATCGTACGTATACACAGTTATAGATTATATCGATGATATAACGTTCTGTCTCGAGTATTATCGCGGCTATTGTCACGTAGTTCCTATCATTATTACGGCCAGAATTATAACTGAAAACGGGAAAATGGTCCGTCGAGTCTCGTGCCGGTTTAATATAAGCGAACAAATGACATAAATTTATCGTTACTTACCACATTGTGCAGTGCCTTGACGAGAATGACGTAGAGAATTAATTCTATGGTAATCTGAAATTTCTGATTTGCCGGAGTTGATTTTTTATTTCGAATTTTCGAAAAATTTCTCGATGCTCGAGGCGATCTTTTTCCATTAAAATTTACTCCAATATAATTCACCAATTAATGCGAGGACCAATACATTTTTTTCGTACGACGATCAATCGAATGGACAAAAATTCTACCTTAAATTCGATCTTCAATTGACAACTGTTAGAAACAATTAATTAAACGTGTATTTATTACTTACCAACCGTCGTTACGAATGGTGAAACTCCGGTCCGGCTGCTTCGAGGGATGATTTTGACGACGATAACCCCGAGTACCGAACGAAGGACGCGATAAAACTCCGCGTGAAAATGCATCGTAGCGCGTTTACGAAGGGGATATGTCGGACGTGGAAAAGTCTCATCTCGTGTACAAAAGTTCCTCGTCGACGGTGTGCCCGCGCGAATAAAGTGCCCCCGAGCGTGGTATCGCCGGAAGTGGGCGTTTCGGCGTCGGGCTGTGCGTCCACATACACGAACGCACGGAGAAACGCGAGGAGATGGAGAACGCGAGTGCAAGAAGCCTCGATCACTCTTCTATACTGCCCAGAGAGAATTTCCTCTCTGCTTTATTTATTTTTTTAACTCGTACAAGCCCTTTCCTCGCTCTTGCTCTCTTTCACATGTGCCAAGAATCCATTGGATAGGCCTTCCTTTAATCTAGGTTGTGTATATATCTGACTATTTTTTTATTTTTTATTTTTCGCGAAACTACACCCCATAAGGTTTCTCTCTCACCTCTACTTCTTTACTCTTTCTCTTCTCGGCGCTCCCTTCTAGTATAGGGTAATTAACGATTTAACAGACACGCTGGATGAGCATCGCTCCTCGAGACCTATACCGAGGCGCAGGTTTTCTCTCCTTCTCTCTCCTCTCGGCGCTTCTTCCCGACGCACACATCAGTTAACCAAGTTGTTATTATGCTTGACGCCAGAGTCTCTTGGAGTTCTCTCTCTCTCTCTCTCTTTCTCTCTCCTCCCTTCCCAACATTTATTATACATCCCGAGGAGTCCTTACACTCTCTCCGGAGCAAAAGTCTTTCCTCGAAGCGGAAAAAAAAAAAAAACGAAAAAGATTACGTTTCGCGAGCCTCGTCGCTTCTGTTGCGACCTCTTCGAGACGTCCTTTTTTTTCTTTACATCTTCCAGTCGTTTTGTCATCGTTGCAGTTGATGTTGTTGTTGTTATTTTTATTTATTTATTTTTTTTCATACTTTCTTTCCCCTTTTGCTCGTATTCCTCCCTCTTTCACCCTCTTATAACAACGTTTTCGTCCGTCGTACCTCGAGGGAAGAGCCGCGTTAATGTTTTGTGTATTCAAATAAAGAGAGTTGATGCACATTGGCACGCAAGTGCAGCACACCGTGCACCATATATACACGGTTATAATGTGCAGAGAAGAACGAGCGAGTCGAGATATATACTCATGGGCGGAGGAACGAGACTCTGCCACAAACCACTCTCTTTCTCTTTCTCGTCCTAATGGGTTTATAATGCCTTCATTTCGCATTAAAACGCCACTACTTAATTCCCACGTCGGGAACACAGAATATCTCGATCTCACTCTCGCTACCGAGAGTCTGCTCCAAACGGTTTTTTTTTCTTCTTTCACCCCCTTCTCACTGAGCTATCATTGTATCGCGATCTTTTTTTTTTTTTTTTTTTTTTTTTATATTCGTTGGACCTCTGGCCAATTAGGAATTTTTAATTTTATGAAATTGCTTCGAGGCTTTAGATAGGTACATTTTGAAAATATTAATTTCACCTCTTTCTTGATTTGTCAAATAATTGAGATAATGGAAATTTTTTCATGAATCATTTCATGAATTTTTTCATGAATTGTTTCATGAATTTTTTACATGAATATTTTCATGAATATTTGTTGTACCCTGAAAACATATACGTAAAACGAACATTTCGTGCGTTCTCTTCCTCTCTCTCTCTCGTATTCGATATATTTACGTCGACACCGCGCTAATTTCCCTGCCAGCCTCTCTCTCGTAACGGGTCGCGTGTGCCACATTTCAACGCCACGCAAAATGCGAAACTTCGTCGTTTTGCAACGTGAAATGACGTCGGACGAAAATGCAATAGTCGAAGAAGCCTCCCCGGACGTTATTCTCTGTCGGCAAAACGCGCGTTTGTGTGCGTGATGTCGTTGAGCCTCTTTCCTTCACGCCTTTTTTGATTTACAGCGGAAAGAACACTTCCGCACTGTTCGTTCGCCTCGGTTTTACACTACGCTCACGATCAATCTCATGACTTCGCGTCTTTCATACTTATCCCACCTACGATATGTTCACGGGTACATAACGGATGTCTCCCGCGATAGAGAAAGATTTTTATATTGACTGTGAAATGTTTAGTAAAAATGTTGTATAATACTTAGCAAAAAATAGAGCTTGTCATCATATACCCCAAAAATAGGTATTCTTGAGGGAAGGGGGGGTATGACATTTATACTTCAGTCGAAGATATTTCATATACTTAACCCAGCGCCAAGATCATTTATTCTATTAAGTTTATGTGACGCAAATTTTGTTTAACAAAACTTCTCCCCATCTTGCCCTTCGAATAATGCGAATGTAAGCTCGAAGATGTAGAACGATAGTTTGGTTATGGAGGGGAAAAAAATTTTAAGGATCATTGTAAAGTTTAGTTAGGATATTTTTTTTCGCTGTCTCATCTTGCGATAAAATATTGAAAGAATGGAACATTTATTTTAATTCGAAATTAATATTGAATTCGCGAAAATTCGTATTCCCGTAGTTAGAATAAGTTTGAAGATCTCCCTGACAGAATTACTAGCAAAAATAATTGAGGTTCAAAGGAGTTTCTTGAGCAGTAGAAAAAAAAAAAAAACAAAGTCATTGGCAATCCTTTGTGGAAAAGGCCTGGAGTCGTTAAAGCATAATGACCAACAATCGATATGAAACATAGGAGGATCTAGGGCGGTCCGAGAAAATTGTCGAAGCATTTACCGCGGTCACGATATACCGGAAGTGAATATGCGGTCTTCTCTTTTTATAGCTCTAACTATATTTGCACAAATATATGTATCCGCGGTGTTGTGCGTTTGTTAAACACCCACATATACGGAATAACCTACGAGAAATCGTTCAGCCGTGTGTGGTCTTGGTCGTCGTCGCGAACACGAGAATTCAGCGATTCGTTGATTCCGCGAATCGCTCGATCGAGTCGAGCGCAGATCGCGTGATTCTCTGGTTCTCCTCGACTTCACGTGGCCTCTCTCTCTCTCTCTTTCTCTTGCCCTGGATCCCCGCAATCGGTGAACCAAATTGTTACGCCAACATTTGCACAGACCGGTGCACCGCTATATCCACGATATGTTGGCGAATGTTCGAGGAAATAAACGAGCGAGAGAGAGGGAAAAAAAAACGAGGCAGGAAATTCAGGAATCGAGCAGGGCACGTTGAATTTCTGGTCGTAGGAAACCGGAAGTCATGGTGTAGTGATGACGTTTGAAGAAAAAAAAATGGAATAAGGAAATTCCTGATTCAATCTCGGTACAAGAGTTCTTTTTTCATTTTATTCAGGGTCGTATCTTTTTTATTATTTACATTTGGTGGGGCACAGAGGGAAGGGACAGAACACAGCTTGAACAGCGATTGGGGGGGTTCGCGCGTTTTTAATGCGTTTTTAAAACGAACAAAAAAAAAACAAGCAATGTTCCATTTTTTTTCTTTTCTTCCTCGTAACAATATAATAACGTTTTATACGCGGTATTAGTACTAATCATCGTTCGAGAGGACAAGTTGTGCACGTTAAACGTTGCGGGATCAATTATTTTTTCTTTCAAAGAACTTCGACGATTTTTTGTGATTTCTTCGCGAAAGTCGATTCGAAACGCTCTGAAAAGAAAGAAACAAGATCGATCGGTTTCGCGCGCGACAAACAGAGAGGAGAGAAATCATAAATAACGATAACAATAATTATAATTATACGAATTACACACGTGTACGTATATTTCTATACATACACATATGTAACATAGCTTATGTTACAATAGAAAGGAGATTTAACCCGTTGTTCGTGAATATTAATTATATATATATACAAAGTATGAACCCCCGATTATAACATCGCAACGCGAAAAGATATTAAAAACGTTCTCACGTTCACCCATGGCGCGCTAAATCTTCGTTAGACGTACTTAAAAAAGGAAAAAAACATAAATATCCAAATTTCTTTCCGCGCGAGAATCTCCACGCGTGACAGATCGGCGAAACACCGCGCTCGTCTTCAACGGTAAAAGTGAAACCACAGAGGGAAAAACGGGATCGCGAGAAAATAATTGAGGACAAGAAAAAAATATCCATTCTGGGAATGTTTGAAAAAATATGTCTTCACCGGGGGTAATAACGCCAATTTTTTTTTTTTTTTTTTCCATTCCTCAGCTATTATTATTATCATTATTAATATTGATGATTAACGCGAGAATTTCCACAGCGACTACGAGGGCGATAGATCCTGAGCCTCGCGATACAGGCTGTCCGTTGGCGACGGTGTTGCTCTTCTCGACGCCGATGGCGAGGCACTCGCCGGTGTCGAGGGTTTTCTCATTGCTGACGTTTGATACGGGGAAAAACGATGATGGGCGAGAGCGAGCGCCGAGGGATAAATTGGTCTTGGCGCCGCTGGACCGGGCGGCGGCGGACTCTGTTGCGAACTCGAGGCGGCCAATTGTTGCTGTTGCTGATAATGATGAGCAGCCGCGAATAACGTCGGACCCAATGACGACGCCCACCACAAATGACTCAATTGTTGTTGTTGCTGTTGGTGCTGTTGTTGTTGTTGCTGTTGATGCTGATGCTGCTGATGACTCGAGCCCGCGGCGTTCGACGCGCCCGGATAAACCAACGCCGGATTCACCAATTGCGCGTAGGGTCCGACTGTTCGCAACAAAAATTGCGAACCCGCTGCCCACAGTGCCTTCTCCTCGAGACTAAGATTCGTCGCGCCCGATTGCAACTGACCCATCTCGAAAGGCAATCGATGCGGAAACCTCAACGATTGCTGCTCCGCCAGCATCGATTCCATCGTTTCCCTGAAAGGGAAACTGCTCGATTATGTGATTTGTCTCTTCGAATTCCAACACTTTGGGTGGCGATCGGTTATCGAACGAATTTTTATCGTTTCGCGCGGTTCGACTTTGGGACTTTAACGGACAATCATCAAACACAGAGATTAAGACTCACCTCTCAAAGTCCGTGAGCCGCGAGGAATCCCGGAAACCCTTTGCGAACGGATTGCTGTCGATCTTCAGCTTCGTTATCTGCAAACAAACGTTATTTTGACGTTAAAGTGCTTTCGAGGTAAGGGTTTTCACTTTCGAAAAATCGAATTTTTTTTTTTCGTCTTATCTTATTGTTTAACATTTCAAGAATATGTCCTTAAAATTTTAAACCGATCTAAGCAATATTCTCGAAGTTATTGTCTTATTAATCTCCTGGCCTTTAACGCTATACCTCTAACAGCTGCGGGCGGTCGGGCTAGCAGTGCACTTTAGACGCGTTTTTCTCAGAACTACTTTTTCAAAGTCCGTGTTCACTGCCATTTGAAAACTACTCGACCGATTCATTTCAAACTTAGTACACATTTTCTACATACAAAATACCTCCCCCCAACGTTTAGTAAAATTTTTTTTTTTTACATTAAGGGCGTTTCCCACCCACAAAATGGCGGAACTTTTCGTGGAAAATAACAGTTCACACTTTAGATGGCCGCCAAAAATTTTTAAATGAAAAAAAAAAATTATCAGAGAACGTTGGGGGGAAGATTTGATTATAATTTGACTAAATTTTCATGGTTTTTCATTTTCAGATAATTTCCGGCCGAGTTATAGTGAACACCGCAAATTGTTTTTTTTTCCAAGACGTTCTGGGGGAAGCTCTGTTACGGGCTTATGCTTCAATATTTATGCATGAAAAAATTACACAACATTGTCAAAAGTATGCTCAATAATGTACAAAAGGTTCGAATAAAATTGCTCAATCCATATTTGAGAAACAAAATCGCAAAAAAAGTGTTTTTTTTTAACGCTGAAACGCTTACCCCTCCCTTAAAGTGCTTTCGAGGAAACGCCAAATACTCCGTTAGGGCGCTTTACGTTCGGGACATTTTTTTTGGGCTATTTCGTTCGAGCGACGATTATTCATTGATAGTTTTGAGAGATTTTAATCTCCCAGCGCCGAAATGGGACATTGAGAGAGTTACACTCGGAATAAGTAATTGATTATTTTTCCAATGCATTTCAATAATCATAAAAACTAAATGTAACGAGTAACGGAGAAAGTAACGCTCGTTCGTTTTCTGTAATTCTACGTTAAATTTGTTTTTTACGATTTTTTTTTTTCCCCAAGAAATGCAAAACAAAATCATTTTCGTTATTGAAGTAAAGAGTGAAGATTTGCGGTTACAAATACTGTAGAAAATAAGCAAAGGCGGCTTTTTTCAAACGCAACGAGACTACTCGTCTCTGCGAAAAATGCCTTTTTCGTTAATCTCGGTAAAAAAAAAAATACTTGAATGATATTTTTCATATAACTACGTTGAGAGGACAATAGCTGGTACCCTAAATTTATGTTTAGTTTGCTGCCGGGCTCTGGCTTTCAGTGAAAAAAGAAATAGAGAAGCTCGAGCTTTTGCTATATATATATATAGCATTGCTCACCCTTCGAGAGGGTCTTGTTATCGTCGCGGGTACCGCGTCAAATGGCAATTCGCTACGAAATTGCGTCGGGTCGTCGGGTGGTACAAGCGACATCGTCAACGATCCGTATCGTCGAAAACGGCGTGGACGCACCCGCGGGTACGGACACCAACGGCTCAATATAATATACATGTAGCGTTCTCCCGTCGCCGGGGATCGATCGGAAGTCAACGGCTCGTAAAATTAGAGGGCTATAGGGGGCGCGACAAAACAAAATCGCAGCTTCGTACACCAAAGGGGAAGAGAATAACGTTGTGCTGTATAACAGCATATCACCAGTAGCAACTTTATCGCTCTCACTTCTTTTCTCTCTCTCTCTCTCTCTCGCTGACTCTTTTTTTTCTCTCTCTCTCGCTCATTTCAATTATTGCTAGCCTGCAAATCTTCCGAAGCGTTCCGGCGACTTTGCCCTGCATGTAGCCCGGTTAAATCCCCGCGAAGCATTTATCTTCCTTGATGGGAATAAAAGCTGGCGAGCCGGAGAAACCCCCGAGCAAACTCGGTAAAACGACCCGCATGATATAATTTAAAATTGCACCAGATACTTTATTACTGTGCCAAGGACGAAACGACCTCACAGAGAGTCTATATATATATATATATATATATATATATATATATATTGACTGTAAAGAGGAAAAATGATTTAGTTCATTTTAATGCAGTTCATTTAAATGGAGCTAAATTTATTTTAATTAAGACATTTTTCCCGCGCTACAGTTACAATTGATAATGAACTTTGCAGAATTGGAGTGGATTGTAATGCGATAATTGAAAAAAAAAAACCACAGAAAATATCAACGAAAGGATATTAAAAACGAATTTTTCTTAATGTTATCAAAGTTTTCTTACTAAACTTTATTCACCAAATATAATTCTGTTAATCACCTTGAGCGTAACAATATTTTTCAAATAATTTTACGTTTATTTCCAAAACTATGGTCTTGAGAGTCTTTACAACAATATATATTTATGAATGTTGCCATTTACAGACAATATTTATTTATTTATTGACGTTGACTCTGATATTTCGCTTTTTCTCTAAATGCCAAACCACTTTTGACAATTTCACGTCGTCTTAAGAGAGGTTTACAACTGGCAAACAAAAAACGTCTATAGAATTAAACGAAAATTCATTTTTACCAAACCAATCCATTTATGTCGTTGTCATTGCTTTATGCTCTTCCTCTAAACACACTGGTCAATATAATTTCGTTTTTTTTTTGTGTTCCCCAATTTGGAGCACGAGTTTCCTCCCTTGTTTGGCGGCTGTTCGCCATCGAGTTATACCCCCCCCCCCCCCCCCCCCCGGCATGTCCTTTTCTACCGCCCTTTTTGTTCCGTACGTGAAATTCTCACCGATCGTACAAAAATAATCTATATACGATATTCAGCCGACAGAAGCTTTTAAGGTCCCTGTCCAGTCAGCAAACCAACCCCCTATAAGTCCTCCACGATATAGTATCGTATGTGTCCGGTATAACAGTGTTTGTTGGGCCTCAACGACGAGGGCCACCCACAAAGAGCTTGCTGCGTTCTTCGGGCAAGTTAAAAAGCGGATGTGAGCAGGTGGCTTCTAAAGCAACAAAAAAAAAACAAAAAAAAACGAGAAACTCAAGTTCTCGACATATTTTCCGTATCACAAATACACGTAATACAAATACTTTGAGACACATGGATAATTGAGTGAAATCGTGGGCAAAGACCGAGAACGTTTGAACAACTACTGTCGACAAAAATCAGTAAAGGAAACGATGATTCTAATTATCGCGAGGGCGGGAGAAGAAGACGAAAAAATTAGAAAATATGATTGATCTCGAGTCGACAGTGGGAGCCCCCCGATGGATTCGGTATGAATCAACAGATAGAGCTGTTCATCTCTGCACGTGGTATATCACGAGTGTAAAGCTAAGGGAGAAAAAAAATAGTAAGAGCGAGAAAGAAGGCCGGACATGGCGAGAATCTCCCGGAGATTATCGTACGCATCACGCCACAGAAAAGTCATTAATCATTTCGTATGTGATCATCAACGCCCTGGTACACGCCGGAAGGACATCGCGCACGCTCGACAACAACCTCCGCAATATATACGTCTGTATTCCGCAGAATCTTGATTTATATATGTACATTTATATTTCATAGATGTCTCGATCGCTAGCGAGCAAAAGGACGTAAGAAACAAATTGAAATGTTAAATTCTTTGGATCAAGCCCTTTTTTGCTCATTAACAATCGATATAAACTACGGATTTTTGTCACAACGATGTCAGTGTTTTCCTTCCGGTAGAGAGCATCTGAGGGTAAAAAATGAATCATGTAGAACGGGAAGAAAAATTCCGGTGGCTCGTATCATTCTCCATTTTGACAGGCCACTTTGTGATTTCTTGGGGGGGCGCCCACGAAGAGGTCCTTATATTTCTCGACCACCGGGTTTGCAAAGGGTCTTAAACCACTCGGTATATATATATATAATCTGTCCTTAAATCCACACCCACATATGTCGGTATATATAACTTTGACAAGACCGAAAGTTTTTCTTTCAATCGCTCCCGCGCCCTTACTCTGCAATACGAGTGCCCTACACCGCTACAACCCCCTCGTGTGTTCTCTCGTGTTTCTCATTTGCTAGTTTATTTACACGGTAAAACGAGAACTTCCGATACTATAGTTGACTGCATACGTGCGCTACAATAAGTCAACTTATTAACTCCCATGTTGTTCTTCTCAATCCTCTGACACCGGATTTAAAAATGATTTTAAGGACGTTAGCGAATGATACGAAATTTTCGAAGCTCTTTACGAAAGGACGAAGGTACTTAAGTACGAAATTTTCAAAGTTTTAACTCGACAATGATAATCTACGTTAGGTAAATGGACTTGTTTTTTAAGGTAGTAGTCTGGTAACTTAACCCGATTTTTATGTCATTTTTGGAGGGCGTTTTTTTGTAGGAAAATAAAAATGAATCGTTTTGGATATTTAGGATGTTTTTATTTACATATTAAAGATACAAAATAAAAATTTTTTGAAAAAATTTAATAGTTTATTATTATTATTATTATTGATCGAAGTTGGCACCTCGAAAGAAAGGCGCGTTAGATTAAGAATAATCAAGAATTTTTTATTTCAGACAACATCAAGAGCCAAAATCACCGGGGCCACCCACGCGCTTTTTTTTTTCGAGGTGCCAACTTCGATCAATAATAATAATGATAAACTATTAAATTTTTCCAAAAAATTTTTTTTTGTATCTTTAATATGTAAATAAAAACATCCTAAATATGCAAAACGATTCATTTTTATTTTCCTACAAAAAAACGCCCTCCAAAAAAGACATGAAAATCGGCTTAAGTTACCAGACTACCTTAATTGAAATTTCATACATTTCGAAAAATCGAATTTTGACATTTGAAAAAATAATTCTGGAAACGTAACATCGTTTTTTTTCACATTCGCGCAATATTAGATTCAAAACTATTAACCTGGTAATTGATTCGTCGAAATTGTTTTTAAAAATGTATCACTCATTTGGAGAATCGAGTAAAATGTATTTTTGCTTGCACATGTAGCATGATGAAAAATATAGTGATATTTAGTTTCGACAACAATACTAATAATTCGATTGAAACATAAATTATTTAAAAAAAAAACTATTTTTTCATAACGATTGTAACAATTTCGTTCGTTACAAACCCCGATACTCGTGTTTCTCGTTCGTTTGTTTCATTAAACGTTAAAACAAGGAATTTCGTGAATTAGTGACAACACGTGTCAACTTATTAACTCGCATGTCGTACCAGTGCTTTCCCAATCGCCGGATTTAAGAAGAACAATTTTGAGAAAGTAAACGTTTATGTATACATATATCGAACGTTACCGAAAAGCTCAGGCATTTATATGGATATATAGATATAGTTAATGTAGTTAAGCATTTCACGGGGGTGGCCCAGGCGTCAAGTGGGTGGTCCAATTACCCTGGCGGGTTTCTCTCGCGCCTGACTCAAGAACCAGGGGGGGAATCTCGCACTGGCAGCATGCGTGGTTCAGGAACTCTCTC
Organism: Oxytorus armatus; assembly: GCA_958009045.1. Taxonomy (NCBI): domain Eukaryota; kingdom Metazoa; phylum Arthropoda; class Insecta; order Hymenoptera; family Ichneumonidae; genus Oxytorus; species Oxytorus armatus. The sequence goes on from OY253750.1 coordinate 13,709,047, forward strand.
TCTCTCTCTCATGAACGTTGTGCACGTGCGGGCGGGATAGTCTTCTCTTACGTATATACACCGGGTAATAAGACTCTCGCTCGCTCCCTCTCTTCCTGTTTTCCTCGTCTTTATATTTCTCCTCTCAATCTTATTTCGTACATATATATACTCGTAGCTCTCTTTCCTCGGTTCGCATAAAAGCCTTAAGAACGTGAAGAAGGGTGAGTGACGCGCGCGGTGGGCCAGTGCATCTCGACTATGACGACGACGACGAGGGGAAACGAGAGACACGAAACTCTCTGAGCCGAGCTTAGCCCCGCGAAAGCGCGAGAACGGCTCCGGGGTTTTAGTTACGATTCCTCGCTGACATCATTAGCCAAACATCTGGTCCACTTCCCTCCGCCACTACGTCTCTTCGTACCTTACCACTGTATAGTCACATGTATATAATCTTGTGAACTCATACAGCGAGCCACTTATCACAATTTTACTTTTTTTTTTGCCGTTGCCATTATTGGACGAGCTGCTCTAACTCATTGTTTTTTTTACAGTTGCCCTGAATATACTAGTGATGCAAAACAAGACGAGAATCTCGACCGCCTCGCTCGTTCTCGCTTGCGATTGTCATTTATATAAAATTTGTATATCGATTGCATGACGTGAATTGCAGATATAATCTCGTCTCGATATGTATTGAATTGATAAGCGAGACCAAGCGAGAATCTCGATTATAGTCAAATGTTTAATTGTTTTAATGGGAACCCGTACTATGATGGCGATGGTTTAGATGTTACCACGTCGCACATCAGTGCAAGAGACATAGCTGTAATATTAGAATTGTACCCACTGCCAAACGGTGGATTATTTTCAAACAGCAAAAACTTAACCACTTTTTCCCACAATTCTGCTTGGGCTAAGCTATCTGAGTCCGGACAGTTGTGTCGTTTCGGAGAAAGTACAATTTCTGTTTTTGAAGTAGTCGAAGGGTGTGCGCCCTCGCGTTAAAGTGATCGCGATTAAAACATCCCTATGGAAATACAATTCCTTGTGGAATATTATCGATGCACATGCGTTTTTCTCCAGTACCGGTAACGAACGTGGGGCCAATGTCACTCGATGTGCGTTTCATCACGACAGTTTGAAAAGTTCTAGTTCGACCCGATCGATATTGGAATACAAGCGAGATTCGAGACGAGACAAAAACTCCCCTGTCAAACTCGAAAACAAGAGTATGTCTTGGCTATAACATTCGAGAAGTTAGGCTCGATCTCGATAATTTCTTGTCTCGTCTCGCTTGTTGCATCACTAGAATATGCAATTACCGAGATTCTCTTGAAAATTGCAATTGCTAGACAAAACTTCGTATCACCTTTTTTTCCCCATGGTTACGAGTATTTGAGCCTCGCCTATCTACACTTTTATGATCTGGGAATAATTTTTATAATTTAACGATTAAAAAAAATAGACGTTCACTGTAAAAGTTGTCGTATTATCCTGAGGATCGTGGTACAGTACTGAACTAATCGTTGCAGTAGCGGAAAATATATAAATAATTTTTTTTAAATACTTTTATCTTTACGTAAAGATGCGAGCAATTTTTTTTGTTATCCATTCAACTTCCGGAATGAAAAAAAAAAACGAAATAGTGGCCGCAAAGGAAAAGATGTATTTAAGGCAATTTTCGAATTGAACATTTTTTTTTTGAGCTTAAATGAAAAATTACTCTTGGCAAAACTTTTTTCATACTATCGGAAAACGCTACTTTACATTAAAACAAATATAATCAGGAAAATCGATGACGGTGGGTTTATTTAAAAAATATCAAACATTTTTAAATAACTGAAAAAATGGATTGAAATATTTTTGTGGATTCAGCTTATGATAGGCTGATTCGTTAGCTTTAAAGTGAGCCGTCTATAAACTCTCGATCTCCATTCAGTACGGAGATATTCGCCAAAAACCGCTAGATCAATTATTTTAATCAAATAAACGAAATTTTATTTGAATGAAATAAAATTAATCGAAGTTTAATAATAATTTTTTTTTTCTTGTTCTATTTTCACTCTCTCGTGCGAATACTGTCTATATATATCGGTGCCAACAGCCCCTCGTACGAAACGATCTTCTTTGATCCTTTGATGAACGAAGCTGATTCACGAGAGTCATATGGAGAGCTCATGCTCAACTTCGTGCAGACGAGCATCAAGAAAGAGAGTTACGAGTGTAAGAATGAGAATTTTGCAAGGGGCCGAGGACGGATGGAGGGGGGCGAGGGACGAGAGAGAAGAGATGAGTAGAAGTATAGAAGGAAATTTACACCCTTAAGGTTTTAACACCGTCAGAGAGAGATATCGACGAAGAAGAAGCCGGCACACACACGTCGATTTACGGCTTCGCTGACACAAGGCGAGATGTCCGCCGAAATCCCACACGTTTGGCCCACTTCCATTGCCCTCGTCGTCGACGTGGCGTGAACCGATTTACAACCCGTGCATCCTCGAATTGCGACTCAGTTCATATATATATATATATATATATATATATATATATATATATATATATATATATATATATATAGACAGAGAGAGAGAGAGAGAGTGAGAAAGAGATATCGAAATGATTACTCACTCATCTCTGGATATTTATACAAAAAGGACATATTTATTTAAACAAAATCAATCACATACTCAAGTCAAAGAAAATTTATTTCCGCATAATAAGCTTTATCCGCAGCTAATTAAATTTTCATTAATAAAATAATTTTTACGTCCGCAGAATAATTCGGTTGAATAAAATAAAACGTATTCGAGTCGAGCAAAATTCAACTCAATTGAATAATATTAAATAAGTGTTGATGTCATAGTCCTTCAATTTTGCCAAGAAAATGTTCCGAATCGTAACCGATCATACGTCAAATTAAATGAACTTTGTTGCAATCAAATGGAATCGCATTTTACATTGTATAAAATCGTCATTAACGTAATAACACAAACGATCATCCATAAATCTATGTATATCACCTTAATTGGCTTAACGGGATAATAGAAGCTTGGTAATTTGGCTATTGATACCCCCCCCCCCCCCCTCTTTCCGTCGGCTTATTCATTGAGTTATGACGGAGATGCAATTAGCGATCGGCGAATCAATTTGAACGGGAGAATAGAGTAAACTGATAATAATTTCACGGTTTGAGAGTTATACACACGTAGACGAAAATCCGAGCTTGATTCACAATGAACCGACAACGACGACAATGTCTCTATTCTCGTGGACGATTTTGCGATATGCTTGAGAAAAACGTCTCACTAAGGCTTGCTCTCTCTACGTAATTGAAAGGGATGCTTTCGCACTCGGAGAGAAAGAGAGAGAGAGAGAGAGAGAAAAAGAAAGATATGCCTGGCCCTCTAATAATAGATTTAATAGAGACACGCTCATTGAAGGGGTCGCGCGCGCCCGCCACGCTTTAACGGCGACCGCCGCTTGTGCTGCCTCCTACTGGATTGGTTCACTCTTTCCCCACGTCCCATATAGACTCACTCGTACTATACACCAGTCTTTCGACGTCCGAGCACGGTGGCCTGTGTATGCGTTCAACGGGGAATCTCTACACGATTCTCCTCGTTCTCCTCTCGTGTTCTCTAAATCTCACATTCACACATGTATGACTGTGTACGTTTATGTACGAGAGAAACTTGGGTCACTGTTGCAATACCTATTCTCCCACCGTATTCCATCGTCAGAGCGACGCTTCTGTAATCTGCTTGTGCCAAGGGAAAACGCGATTTTACGTCTTGTACCGCGTGTCCATGTTCAAACGTAGCCCGCCATGTATCCTCGCGACCCTCATAAATTCATGTATGCCACTACATCATCGTCGAACCATTCCCCACAACCGAGTTTATATACAACTAATATTTACCAGCGTCACACGCTCGTGGATCTCCGTTTCTTGTCATAGATGGCAAACGATTTTGGCTCACGGTGCAAACCGTCAAAGTCACTTTAGACGTGACCGAAATTTGACGAGTGGCTCGATAGAGATACTGATCGTTTTATTTTAACGCTAGCAATCAGTGATCGTTCGAATGAAAAATCTGAAAATCAACAATCAGCGCGAATTATTCGAAGGAATAATTTTTATTCACATTTTTTACGACAATTTATTATTTCGAGGAATGATTTAATTATAATGAATATTATTACTATTTTGAAATGACAATCCATTGTGATTCGGTCAAAATAGTATTTTAAATGATTTTCTATTTAAGTACTGCTTATCCCTGCTGATGGCAACGAGATTTCATAATTATGTAGGATTTTTTAATTCCTTTCCTTGAACTATGATTTTTTTTTTAAATTAAATAATTAGAAATGTTATCCGGTAAATTCATCAACAAATTGTACGGATCCCACTTTTAGCGAAGGTGCGCGAGATTATGTGCTAAAAACTAAAATTGTCGGCACTGATCGGTATTAATATTTTTTTCTGAAAATTAAGTTATTCTTCAGGCTAAATCCATTCGCCATTAAGTTCGCTCTCCTTTTGGACTAAATAATTTAAAAAAAGTTAAATAGCGAAAACTAACGATTCCTTAAAAATAACTATTTAAAAACACTAATCGTTCTCACTTATTATGATATTTTTCAAAAACATTTCCCGGTACTTATCGCGGCCTGCGAGTATTTCTATTTTCCCAGTAAATATTTTCTCACAAACGTACAATACAATAGCGCCTTAGGGACGGTACTCTATTCACTCTACTATCTAACTCCAGTAGCGACTTGTAGAATTCCAATGTAACAACTGGGACAGAGTGTCATCGGGGTAAAGGAGAAAACAGACACCGTGTGTGGTTTCCCCGAGAGCATTGGTACATCGTCTCTCCTGTCTCATTTGAAGCCGATTATTTATGTTTTTTTTTTTTCTTGGCTCTTTGGCGCATAAGAGTGTGAGAGAAAGAGCGAACTGACGACGCCGACAACACCGAAGGCTTGCGACGCCTGCAGCCACTAAAACCATCGGCTCCTCCTTTAGTCTCCTCTTCACGTGCGCCAACACGCATCACGAACCAAAATGCCATTATCCGTGCTACTATATACGCATCTATATAGTACTCCATTTATATATAAATGTATATACACGCGTATATATACCGAGAGTATGGACCGTTTCTGTGCACCTATATACACCTCTACACCCTCCGGGCCATTTTCTTTCTCTCTCACACTCACTCACTCGACTTGGTTCATTCTCTAAAGACGCGGTGGCTTCTCCGCTCACACCAAACCAAGAAAGCTCGCTCTCGTTGTTTCTCTCTCGTTCTTGCGGTTCTCCAGAAGCAAAGGGAGACGAAAGTCTCTCGGCCTACATACCGGAAGACCACTTTTCCATCCCTCCTTGGTCTTCTCTCTTTGCACACCGGGCGCGCTCTTCAACAGAGTTTTACTCCGGAACGGTCGCACTCCCGAGAGCACCTAATCGGGGGTCTCTAACCGGAAAAGTGCTTATTGCGAAAACATCATCTTGTTCACGTTAAATCTTCGCGAATCACGAGTTGGCGAAGAGAGCGGTACTTCAACGGAACGTTACTTTCGGGAACGAAAATAATGATTTATGATACAATGTTTTTTGGAGATTGCTTTTTTTTTCATTAAAAAATTAGGATTTGAAGAAGGAATGTTGTTTTTGGATTTTTTTAAAATTATTACTCTTCACGATAATTCGATAAATTAACCACGGATTTAGATATCCGAACGTGATTTAAGGTAGTAGTCTGGTAACTTAAGCCGATTTTCATGTCTTTTTTGGAGGGCGTTTTTCTGTAGGAAAATAAAAATGAATCGTTTTGGATATTTAGGATGTATTTATTTACATATTTAAGATACGAAAAAAAATTTTTTTTTTTTAATTTAATAGTTTATTATTATTATTAATATTATTGATCGAAGTTGGCACCTCGAAAAAAAAGCGCGTGGGTGGCCATGGTGATTTTGGCTCTTGATGTTATTTGAAATAAAAAATTCTTAATAATTCTTAATCTATAGACATGTCATTCTGGTCGGAACTACCGAAGTTAAATTTCATGGATAAATAACAAAATGAAAAAAAAGTTTTTTTTTCCAAAGTCCGCCATTTTGTTATTTATCCATGAAATTTAACTTTAGTAGTTCCGACCAGAATGACATGTCTATAGATTAAGAATTATCAAGAATTTTCGATTTGAGATAACATCAAGAGCCAAAATCACCGGGGCCACCCACGCGCTTTTTTTCGAGGTGCCAACTTCGATCAATAATAATAATAATAATAATAATAATAATAATAAACTATTACATTTTTGCAAAAAATTTTTTTTTGGATCTTTAATATGTAAACAAAAACATCCTAAATATCCAAAACGATTCATTTTTATTTTGCTACAAAAAAACGCCCTCCAAAAAAGACATGAAAATCGGCTTAAGTTACCAGACTACTACCTTAATCACTGATCGGTCATTCGCATTTAAATAATTTACAGAAAAATTAACAAACTCGAGATAGAGCCGGCACAGCCAAGAATCTGTGCCGACGTTGATCACCGAACTGAGAATTTCATTTGGTTGATCTAGCGATATAAAAATTGGAAAAAAAAAACAGTGCAAGGATTGCCCGCAAAGTGTATTTCATGGTTATACAGTGGGGACAACTAATATAGCCACGAAAAGAACGAAAGAGAAATGACGAGGGAGAAAAGTGAGCGAGGTAGCAGTTAAGTTATGAATTATGACGTGTGTAGTGTGTTCTCTCTCTTTCTCTCTTGCAAAAAAAAAAAAAAAACGAAAAAGAAGTAGTGAGATCGAGTCGGTCGCGAGGTCGTTACCGCGCGAGTACCATTTCGTTCTTGTCCCTCTTTCGGTCTCTGATGGTACGGTGGCAAAAGGCAAAAACCGACCGTGCAACGATATACATGGCCAACATATCCACTCATTTTTTTTTTTTGCCTCGTCTTCTCCTCGTGTACTTTCGCGGGGCCCCGCGGGGCTCTTTCGCCCTTTTTCGAGCTCACGGAAGTGGCGACAAAAAATCCTGTTAAACGAGCCCGCGGCCACTTCGTCGTCATTTCTCTCTGGGACTCTCGCCCCGTAACATTCGCGCGTTAACAGCCACGGACCCTTCTTTCTCTCAATATATTTCTCATTTATGTATCGTCATCGGGAGGGGGGGCTCAAAGACAAGCGCGAAGGAAGAAGAAATTCAAGATATACCATATATCCCAACGTTGAAGCAAACAAAAATGGCGTAAACCAGACTATTTAACACGTAAATTGACATGGCGCCGTGCCCTTCTGTTTGCTAGCATTCGGTATTGTAACTCAGTGCCCGTGAAAGAGCGTTGGCGATGGCGTCTTCTGTTCTTCTGCATTTTTCTCATCTCGCAGAGAGTCACAACGCGCGCAACAACGATAATAACGGAGGACGAGAGCACGAGACTGCGAAAAGAGATGAAGAGAAGTAATCGAGAGAGTCGCGCGGAAAGTCACAAGGAAGTGAGAAAGCCCGTGAAAGAGAGAGAGAGAGAAAGTTCAGGAGATATTGTCGGAGAGATGGCGGTAATTGCCGGGGCATCTCTTCGCACCTCATCATCATCATCAACAGCCACGTCGTTGTCGTCGTCTTGCTCATATATGCCTTCTACCCTTACAAACATATATATATATATATATATATATATATATATATATATATAGACATCATCTCTGAAAGTATAGAAAAGATGAAGCCTGGAAAGTCGAATCACAAGGATGGACCACCCGTTATCTCGTCTTTCATCTCCATATCCTTCTTGCAAACGTGCTTTTCACTCTTTATTCTTCCTCCGTTCGCATCCCCGCCTATAGTCCGCTACCATCGGCAAGCTCTCGAATTTCGTTTCGTTTGACTACATCGAGCGGAAGGAGAGCAAGTAAAAAAAAAAAAGAGAGAAACACAACGGAGACATCAAGCTCAAACTCACGCCTCCCATTCGTCTATTGTCACCCTCGTAGATCGCGAAGCGGATATACAACTAAACCGGTCGGGTAATATAAATTCCGCGGATTTTCTTCGTACCGGCCTCTGCCAGATCGTCAGCCGCGAGAATATAGCGTATCGTTCGCGCGGACGTGGCGACGAGCAAAACCGAGCTTATAAAATTCAAAGATGTCAAGATATATATATATATATATATATATATATATATATATATATATATATATATATATATATATATATATATATATAGTTAGAGGAAGAGAGGAAAATGCTTAGGGATGCTGCGAGAGTATATGAGAGCGATGGAGCGTCTCGACGCCCCGGGAATGCGAGTCGTCGACGAGACTGGCACGAGACTTGACGACTACGGACCACACAAGATGCCACGCAGAAGAGAGAATACAGGGACGTGTAGCATATCGTAGAGAGTTTAAGAAAGAGAGAGAGAGAGAAGGGTAGCCCCCAAACGACCATAGTGAAATATGGTAATGCACGGTAGAGAGAACCGACCCGAAGAGCAAACGAAAAGCCATCGTCGTTGTCGTTCGTCTCGTTCCTAATAATGCCAATGTTACAGCAACTTAGGGATGAAACAAAAGGGAGGAGTGACGACGCCAAATATTTCTCTCTGCATCGTTTTTCTTTACATCATTTTTAATTAAAATTCATTTTCCACTCATGCATAGTTTGAAATATTATCTTTTATTTAACATTGTTCTGAAATTAGTCGCAAAATGCTGTTTGTATTTAGCTTTGAGGTAGTAGTCTGGTAACTTAAGCCGATTTTCATGTCTTTTTTGAAGGGCGTTTTTTTGTAGGAAAATAAAAATGAATCGTTTTGGATATTTAGGAATATTTTTGTTTACATATTAAAGATACAAAAAAAAATTTTGTTGAACAAATTTAATAGCTTATTATTATTATTATTATTATTGATCGAAGTTGGCACCTCGAAAAAAAAGCGCGTGGGTGGCCCCGGTGATTTTGGCTCTTGATGTTATCTGAAATTAAAAATTCTTGATAATTCTTAATCTATAGACATGTCATTCTGGTGGGAACTACTGAAGTTAAATTTCATGGATAAATAACAAAATGGCGGACTTTGGGAAAAAAAGTCCTTTTATTTTAGCAAATAAATTTTGTTATTTATCCATGAACTTTAACTTCAGTAGTTCCGACCAGAATGACATGTCTATAGATTAAGAATTATCAAGAATTTTTTATTTCAAATAACATCAAGAGCCAAAATCACCGGGGCCACCCACGCGCTTTTTTTTCGAGGTGCCAACTTCGATCAATAATAATAATAATAATAAACTATTAAACTTTTTCAAAAATTTTTTTTTTTTATCTTTAATATGTAAACAAAAACATCCTAAATATCCAAAAAGATTCATTTTTATTTTCCTACAAAAAAACGCCCTCCAAAAAAGACATGAAAATCGGCTTAAGTTACCAGAATACTACCTTAACTTCAACTATTTAGATCTCGATTATTTGAATAGTAAAATTTGAATTTTGAAATAATCGTGAAACATTTATTCGCTTATTCATAGAAATTCTCCATATCCTTCATATATCTTGTTATTTTATATCTAGCTCATTTTTTTTTTGCAAAATTTCTTGAACCAAATATAACTGCCAAAATAGATAATATTAATGCTCCTAGGGAAAATATTTTTAACACTCGCGATTCCTGTATTCCAGTTTAAATATCATACGCCTAATCGGGTAGTATTTATTAAATTTTAATTCATCCATTTTATCGTTTTGTCTCGGTCGCACACATTTAGCAGAAAAAGCGGTACAACGATGAAAAATGATGAAAAGATGAATTAAATAACGCGACCAAAGTGAACTCTTGATATCTCGCTTTCTGTCGGTTTGAAATTGTATTTCGTCAACGTCTTACGGTCTTTCGGAGTAAAAGCGTAACGAATTAATTCATCGTTCGTCTATGTGTTGACCATATCGAGGAGCGAGCTGCTTCATAATCTTTTTTATTGCGCTCCCGAGAGTTCACTTGGACAGTTCTCGGAGTGACATGTAATGAAATATAAAGGAGGACGAGAAAAACGAACGGAATGAGGACGATTCATAGACACAAGAACTTGATTCTACTGGTATCAACAGAATTTATTCGAGTTCAATGAAAATTGTTCAAATCAATGAATTATTTTCATTTCTTTACGTAGATACAATTTTCTTTACGACTTAAGCAACGTCCAATTGATTTAAAAAATCAAATCTTTAAAGATTGCACTCGAATCGGACAAATTAATCATTTTTTAGTCGGTAGGAAACACGCGAGAGGAGTAAAAAGATTACGAGAAGAAGAACGAGTTCTCGTTGCTTTGTTGTCTCGAGCGGAGTTAACAGACAAAAAAAATGTGAAGAATTGAGACGAGGCGAGAGATACAGAGAGACAGATGGGAGAGAAAAGGGCCTTGTCGACTGGGACCATAAAAAAAAAAGCCAGGGGAAAAGGATAACGGTAGCAGGAAGAAGCTTCGCGAAGACGGACGCGTACGCACGTGTACAAAGAACAAGAGAAAGAAAGAGAGAGAGAGAGAGAGAGAGAGAAAAAGAGGCCAGGGAGAGAAAGATTTAGTAAATAAAATACTCACGAGCTGATTCTGATAGGCGGTGACGGCGGTGAAAATGGCCTCCGGGAATATGAAGGTCTTGTGAGGCTCACGCTCGAGATCCTCTATCGGATCCTTGTGCCCGGACTCTGGACGCTTAACCAGGTGAATTCTCGGCTGATACTTGTGCATCGAGTTAAGAACCAGCTGTAAAGAGTCAGGGAATAATATAAGAGTAAATGTATACACACTCACACACACTTATATATATATTTAACGTTTTGTAAGCACAAAAGACGAATTTACGATCGAATTAACGTCGGAACTTTGCCAAACGGTGAAACGGAAAAAAAAAGTGTTAGTGTATTGCTATTGCGCGAAATACCGCTGTATCTCGCTCTGTACCGACAATTTCGAAGCTTAAAACAATAACACGAACGACACCCGTTGTCAAACAAAACGTCAATTTGTTTTATTTCGAACGTTCTCGAAATAATATACGGCGGAACGGGGACGAAGCAAAAGCTACGTTTATATATTTAATGGGAAAAAAATCAGCTCCAAATGAATCTCGTTTCTCAGGTCGATCGCTTTACGAAAATTTTCATTATTCTCATTTCTTGATTGGGAATTCACGTCCGAACTGTATTATCTATAAGCGAATTTCATTCATAGCTCTATCGGACGTCTTGAAAAGATTTTTCGATATCACGAGAGCGTGAACTCTGGAGAACAGGTCGAACAAATTTTTTTTAATTGTCTGAGAGATTGGCGGAGAGAAAGAGGCAGAGCTTCGTATATCAATAATGAAATGAACGTCGTCTGTAGATTACTGGGGAAAAATATTGCGCAGGATACGGGCCAGAAGATGCAAAGAGAGATAGAGAGGAAACTCGTCAGTCTCTCAAACAATACACGAGATCCGACGAATAAATTCCATTCAAGAGAATTCCATTGACTTTTACCAGAAAGCGATCTCACGACGATCTTGAATACGAGATGAGCTCGAATCCGTGTAAATCGCCATCTTTCTCTCTCTCTCTTTTCTTATTCTTGATCGTCTTTCGTATTTGCGTCAATCCGTGTAAATCGCCATCTTTCTCTCTCTCTCTTTTCTTATTCTTGATCGTCTTTCGTATTTGCGTCAATCCGAGAACGAATTAAGAAACCCCGCGTGAAACACGGGAATGACGAAATTCGCGAGAAAGATGTTGGTGCGAGACGCCTCTTTGGAATGAATTTTCATCTTCACAAATTGTATACATATGTACATGAAGACACGAGCGGAGGGTAAAACGTAAAATGATTTCGTAGAAATGAGATGCGACAAAACGGTACTGTCGCATTACCGAAAACGGGAGAGGGGCGGGGCGAGTGGGACGGAAGAAAAAAGATACACCGAGGAGATAAGAGAAAGAGATTTTATAATCTCGCTGACTCTTTCTCTCGTCGTCGAATAGCTAACACGAGAGACACGTAACGAGTTAACTTCCTCGACATTTCATTTTTCTTTTCTTCTCACAATTCGTCTTCCCCTCCCGTATACGAGGGGGGACCCAAAAAAACGGGATCTTCGTCATAATTTCTTTATTTTTTAATATTTTTACACCAAATTTTGATCACCTTCAAAGAATTCTCCTTTGACCACAACGCACAAACGATCCTTCCAATGTTCGAAACATTTTTCAAATTCACTTATCGGGATGTTCTTTAGGGCTTCCAGCGATTTTTGTTTTACCTCCTGCACAGTCGCAAAACGCTTGATTGCTGCTTTGTTTCTGGGTCGTATCCATAGCAACACGATTCATCACCAGTAATCACCTTGGAAAAAAGTTCAGGGTCCTCTTCGAGATGATTTTGAAGTTCAAAACATGCCTGAAGTTGACGCTCCCTTTGCTCGTCCGTGAGAAGGCGAAGGACAAATTTGGCTGCAACTCTGCTCATGTGCAAATCTTTGGATAAAATCCTCTGAATTGAACTCCATGATATCCCAGACATCTCACAGAGTTGATCAATGGTTCGGCGATGGTCTTCACGAATGAGAGCATTCATTTTGTCGACGTTTTCGTCACTTCTTGACGTTGAGGGGCGTCCTGAACGGGGTTGGTTTTCAATTGACGTTTCTCCATTTAAAAAAAGTGAAAACCACTCGTAGACTCTGGTTTTACTTAGGGCAGCATCTCCATAAGCAGTCTTAAGCATTACAGTAGTTTCCGCGGCCAATTTCCCCAACGGAAAACAAAATTTCACAGCCGCGCGTTGCTCTTGACTATCGGCCATCACGTTTTCGCCGAAATGGAAAAAGTTGTTTCACTACAAAAGTTCCCACGGGCGAACCGATGCACTCACGGCGACAGAACTTCGCACACTAACTCAGGAGACGTGTCCCCAACGGACACCTGGTCGAGCAATGGGTTCCCCCACTCTCCCTCCCCGCCGCAGCGCAATTCCCGTTTTTTTTGGGTCCCCCCTCGTATATTACATATTATTGCACGTCATCCCACTGACCTCTTTTACGTTTCTAGTATCGTATAACTTTTTGACTTTCTGTCGTTCAACGAAAAGAAAGAAAGAACACAAGATTTTTTCGATAATATAACCGTACTGGACAAAGCAGGATGGATTAAAAAAATCATTTTTTATCTATACATGTACTTTTTGAAAGACCGATCGAGATATTGGATGTAATACCGATGGAAAAGAATCGTCCGAGATTGTTCTAGTTGTTCATTAAAAAAAAAACAAGTGGACATTACAAAATTATGTAAATCAATTTCTGATAAAAACAAAACCTGTCTCAGACGTTCTAACTTTTGGTTAAAAAAATAAACATCGACACTAAAGTATAGTCGTAAATTAATTTCTGATGAGCACAGCAGACAAATAGGATGAGTTTTGAAAGGACCAATTGAGACATTCGATATTATTCCAGTAAGAAAAAACTGTTTTATGAATTAATTAATATTTCAGTAAGAAAAAAATGTTTTCATGAATTAATTTTCAATTGACAGAGCAGACAGACGCGATGAACATTTAAAAGACTGAACGAGACAATATACTTAAAGAGCGAATGACTATACGTATGAAAAAAATAAATGCTGTGACGTTTGGTTGGAAAAAAAAGTAAGGGAAAAACCAATCGAGACACTCGATATTGCACCGAATAGACACAGGATGACACAAGACGTCTTTCCTTTGCTGTTGAATAATAAAGATTTTCCCACTGAAACGATCCACGTCAATTTTGTCGGAGAATCGGTAGATTCATATTACCGATCGGTGCACCTGCAACTGAACGAATTGATGCGACCGAGAGAGAGAGAGAGAGAGAGTGTATGCCGGGAAGAGAGAAAGAAAGAGAGTGAGAGAGCTGCAACGGTGAATGCAGCAATCGGATTATTCGTTATCGGTAATACGCCAGGCGGTATAAATGCATGACTGATTAACGGAGGCCGGTCTGCCGACGGTCTGACATCCGTGTCTGCGTTCCCCGTGCCCACGGGGAAATGCATCCCCCCTCAACCCCTGCAGAGCTCAATCTCTCTATCTCTTTCTCTCTCATCCGGCAATTCAATATCCTCTCGTTCCTGCGCGGATAAATTAACGCGAGACAGCTCGGCGAGCAGCGAGCCAGCTCCGGACTCGCACGAGTTTCGGGGTGGTCCTGAAACTTTAAAGGGAACTCTCTCGCGAAGCTGCTGTGTGACGCGAGGAAGCCGCGATATTTGCTTTCACGCCGTGCGATAGGAACAATTTGAATAACGCACTTCTACGAAATGATTGTGTGACAAAAATTATTATGATGAATTGCCGCGAATGTAAGTTTCCTTTTTAAATTCACGATAAATCGTTCCAATTGATTGTTAAGACTACGAATAATGACCGTGATAAAAAGTCAAAGTCACGTTTTTCTTTCTGTTAATGAGAATAATGAATCCCGATTAATTATTATTTATTCAACTTTTATTTATTTTTGCGTACATTCGCGACAGAATTCGTGATAATTATTTTGTCATTAAATCACGTTGAATTGTTTGGTTTACCTTTTCAATCATTCATTATTTATTGATTGATTTAATTGTGCAAGATACGAAATGTTAGGGAACAAAATCTGCGAAAATATTCGAAAACAATAAAATGGAGGAATAAAATTAAAAAAAGTAAAATAAGAACAATGAAATTTTCACTCACGTGTCCGTGCCTGTCCATCTCGTTATTCGTGAGTTTGACTTTCTCGAACGAGACAATCTGTTTGCGAAGTTGTTCACCGGTGAACGGCGAATCCGGATGAACGTAAAGTCTCGCTGGTGTCGGTGGATCGGCTTTGCCGGCAACGAGCCACGAACTTCTGTGATACGCGTAACGATATCTCTTCTTGTCGACGGGCACAATGTCCATGAGTACGGCATAACGACCGTCGGATCTCAAACCCTCGAAGGAGACTCGGCACGTTGGAAACATTCGTCTATCGATCATAAGAAAGAAGAGAAATTCGATGAAAATCATATTTTATATAGCCTAATCATTTTTATCGGTAAAGAAAAGAAAAATTAACTTACAAGGAAAGTACCCGAGTTGTCTCGCTCCGATTTTGTTGAAACTTATGTATGTTATAGAGCATTAAAAACTAAGCGACACGTATTTTTTTTTATTGACGGAAAAACGGTTTCAAGGGGTGAAACCACCCCCTAAAGTTGCATAGGTCAAAGGGCGATTTTGCAGTTTCACACACAAGCAGTGCATCGATTTTGATGAAACAAAAATTAAAATGTTTCTTATGCGAAGGAATCAAGAACCCACCAGATAATGAAAAGAAATATGTATTTTAAGGGGTTGAAACACCCTTGAACATCTCTTCTTGCACCCTACATTGAAAACTTGCGAATCGATCGGAATGAAAATTATGTTGTTTTATAGCGGAAATAAAATTGAAGTTGACGTATTTTTGTATTTGTGCAACAAAACAGTTTCAAGGGGATAGCTACCCCTATTTGGGTGTTTACATTCTAGTTATCTCCTTGTCATTCCAAATGTGTTTGCCAATACGAATTCTTCTCATTAAGCTAAAATTAATGATTCACCGTTTTTTTTTCAATTAGCACGAATACTTGAGGGGACGGACCACCCTTTCCAGTCCGTTTTTTAATAGATATTCAAAAGTTTCCGAACCACTGCCAAAAAATTTAATGATGGTACGACTTTCGTGTTGACATAAACACGAAAATCGTACCATAAGTCCGATCGTAATCGTAAGTTTATCTGAACACGAAAATCGTACCATCATAAAATTTCTCAGCAGTGGTTCAGAAACTTTTGAATATCTATTGAGAAAGGCGCTAGAAAGGGTGGTCCGCACCCTTAAGTATAAATATCCATGAGTTTCAATAAAATCGGAGGGGGACACCTCGGGTACTTTCCTTGTAAGTCTACTCGAGACGTTTTGAAAACCCCCGTCAAAACCCAAAATCGATGAAACGGGAGCCAATTTATTGACTCCAACAACAATTTGAAATTTCGAGATTTTTAGGTTTCTGAAAAGGTGGGCAAAAAATGAAAATTTTTTTTTTTCTTTTCAATGTTTCGATACCCTATTTGATAGGAAATTTTCTGCTGATTTCAAATAACACCGAGTTTTTCTCGAAAGCACAAAAAATCAATATGAAAAACGCGATAAACGAAAAGACATCACTTTTTGAACGATTTTCAATGAAATTTCGAGTTTCTCAAAGAAATGGCTACTGAATTAGTAATCAGCAAGTCAAAATACATCGATATAGCATCCTAAAAGAAAATTAAAAAATTCAAAATTTTTTTGCATTTCGTCCAAACAGAAGTAGCTTCACTAAAATCGCTGTAACGTTGCTTCCCGATGGAGTTGAAACCCCACTATGTGCTCATTCTTTTCGTAACCGTTGAACCTTCAAAATTCCGCTTCGTTTATTGAGCTACGATTTTTTTTCGATTTTTCATAGATTTTTAAAGTTGGACCATCGATTTTTGCGAATTTTTCCATACCATACCCCTTCTCATTTTTTCGTCGATTTTCAACCTGCTCTTACGTCTACAATAATTGAGATAACGGGATGATCCAAAATGCATTCTCTAAGTCTACTCGGGACGTTTTGAAAACGCCCTTCAAAACCCAAAATTGATGAAACGGGAGCCAAGTTATGACCATTTGAAATTTCACGATTTTTAGGTTTCCGAAAAAGTGGGCAAAAAATGAAAAAAATGTTTTTTCTTTTTTTTCAATGTTTCGATACCCTATTTGATCGGAAATTTTCCGCTGATTTCAAATAACACCGAGTTTTTTTTCGAAAACTCAAAAAATCAATGTGAAAAACGCGATAATCGAAAAAAATCCCTTTTGGAGCCCCGCTCTGTGCAAGAAGTTGCAAGAAGTAGATGGTCAAGGGTCTTTCGATCCCTTAGAATGAAGAAAGACGGCAAACACATTTGGAATGACAAGGAAACAACTGGAATGTACAAACTCAAATAGGGGTAGCTTACTCCCTTAAAACTGTTTTCTTGTAAAAATATAAAAAAGCGTGAACTTTGATTTTATTTCCGCTATAAAACAGCATAATTTTCATTCCGATCGATTCGTAAGTTTCCAATTTAGGGTGCAAGAAGTATATGTTCAAGGGTGTTTCGACCACTTAAAATATATATTTTTTTTTCATTATCTGGTGGGTTCTTCATTCCTTCGCATAAGAAACATTTTAATTTTTGTTTCATCAAAACCAATACACTGCTTGTATGTGAAGCTGCAAAATCGTCCCTTGACCTGTGCAACTTTAGGGGGTGGTTTCACCCCTTGAAACCGTTTTTCCGCCGATAAAAAAAAATACGGGTCGCTTAGTTTTCAATGCTCTATAACATACATGAGTTTCAACAAAATCGGTCGGCGACACCTCGGGTACTTTCCTTGTTAAAGTAAAGAAATTTTAGCGGGCAAAATCGGGACAATACGCCGAGCACATTCGCAGCATAAAATCTTTGAATTTAAAAATAAATTTTATTACAAAAAACAATCTGTTGTGAGGCTTACACCATATAGATGTTAATGTATAGTTATACAAACGTTAGCGAAAAGCGGTACAATTGATCTTGAAGATTGTGTGGTAGTAACGGAGTAACTCGCGGTTGCGCGAAATCGTGTGGTCTCCTCGAGTAAGAACCGCGGAGTATACAAGGTGAGGACGAATCGCATATAAGCCTTCTCGAGATGCATAGTGCTGTATACGAGGTTGTGGACCACTTGCACCGATATGCACTCTCTCTCGGTCGTATAAACACAACCGCACGATCCTGTGGCAAGTTTCCGCGATATTCTCGCGAGCTTATGCTCTCTCTCTCTTTCTCTCTCTGTCTTCCTCTCTGGTTGCTACCAGGGTTATATGGTAGTCGCGGTAGTTCCTCGCCCTCCTCCGGACTGTGAATGTTTTACCTCCGAGAGAAAGAGAGAGAAAAGCGAGAGAAGGCCAACATTAATATCGTGTCGGAACCCCCGCTGTTCAACCACTAAAACGCTGGGGACACCCGCCGATCTTTATCTGGTGTGCTTCGCGTCTTCTTTCTCTCTTTCTTCTTCTCCTTCTCCACATAGGGCCCCCTTGTCGACTCTCTTTGGTATGCATTCATCCCGCACCGAAAGTCCACCACAACGAGACTGAGTAATGCTTTTATTTATCAAGCGCCCTCACCCCTTTTGTTAATGAATTGAACGCCCGCGCTCCGTCGAGCTATATAAGCAAAGGATAAAACTTTTTGGCCTCAGGTCTGCTGATGTTATACTGGCGACATCTCTCGCCGGCCATCGTCTCACCGCGAAAACCTTCTTCTTCTTCTTCTTCTTCTTTCTCTTCCAATCCTCCCCCTTCAATTAATTTAACCACCCCGACTATGGCCGAGGCGATAACCCGTTCTCTCGTTAATGAAAGTGCTCTCGCGAAGCGCGATTGTCGCTCCGGCTCATCCCCTTCCTTTTACGATATATACCTGCTCTATTATTTCGTTGGCAAGATTGAACCCGTTACAAATTGGTCACATCAGGGTGTGTTGATATACACCGCGAACTTATCCCGGGATCACAATTAATTCATTATCATTGTTACTGTTTTTATGTACCGTGAAAACTTTCCTTAAAATGTAAAATATGCACGTTGCTTATAATTTTCCTTTTATCAAAAATCTTTCATTTTGGCGCAAAACCTTTTGTTCATCTAAACAAATCTTCAACCCCGAAGAATTAAAATTGGTAAGAATGATTTTTTTTTTCTTCAATCGAACGGTTCTCATACATTCGCAATAATATGAACAAATGTAAAAGTCTCGAGAGCGAAGAGAATCCTTGCCGTTGCGTCGAGTTAATTACTAGACCGGCAGCTCCACCCTTCTAGCGAGAGGGCGTGAGCCCTTTATCTGCTCGTCAAACCACCCTTTTTTGCACCCTCTCGGGAGGGGATTGCGTTGCAACGGGGAAAAGCGATTGGTCGCAACGAAGAAGTTTTGTCGCGTCTCATTCGGCAGTGGGAAGTGCGCGATAGACGGGAAGTGGTGCGGTTTCAAAGAGGGTGGAAATGAATAAAACGAGGAACAGGAAGAGAACGCATGTATAGGAGTGGGGAGGATATTTTTTTTCTCAGCGAGTAAAAGAGCGAGATATAATTACTAACGGACGAGTAGGCGCCCAACCGGCTGGAGTATAACCTCGCGTCTCTTGGGAAACGAAGGGCGAAGAAGCTTGGAGTTCGTACAGGGGTGCGCTGGGTCTGATCCTACGCTTCTCTTACTACTGGAGGAGAGAAAGAGAGAAGGAGAGTTGTGTTTGTGTTGATAGCGGAGATGCGGCGTGGGCAATTAGGCACTCGTCGTCCATGGCGCAACTCCACTCTGGCGTTGCTCGCAAACCGGAACAAAAAAAAACGTCCCTTCTTCGAAACAGCTATAACCCAATAGAATTTTTCTCATACGTTAGGCTTACTCGTTTTCCCCATTAATTTTCTGCTCTATTGGCTTTACTATTTTCTTTTACCTCAGTACGTTCGTTTATCATAAAATTGAGAAATCATTTTTATGATCGAAAAATCATCATTCAATAGTTTGACTGTTATTTTTCAAAAGACATTTTAACGAAACTACATCGTGCATTTATGATAAAAAGAAAATACAAGTTTCGGAATAGCAAGACCACAAAATCTGATATTCATCACTCTTTGTGCTCAATCCCTTTTGTCCCCTCCGACACTTTCTCTTTTCTAATGCTCTCTTCGCCACTTTTCCCTCCGAATACCGCAAAGAAAAAACAAAAGCCAAAACTCGGGTAAAACTCTGCAGGCACGAGAGAACGGAAGAAAATAACGAGAGCATTTTGACCCATCACCCCCCGAGGTCAAGATATTTTCAAGCTCGGCATGAGGTCTTCGGGGCTAATTGACCACGGGTCAATATAGTCATTTACCCAGTAGCTTTTATAGAGCTCTCGAGAGTCTTCCATCAACTCCTCATCTTTCTCACCAATCTCGGCAAATCTCTCTGTCTCTCGCTCTCCTCCTCTCGGCCTTTTCGACCACTTTAGCCGGTCAACTGGTCAGCAATGCTGTTGCACGACCCGGACCATACGTCCTGATTGAATTTCTACTGCCACAGCGAGACAGAGCGCGAGAGAGAAAGAGCGAAGTGTCGGTTCGTCGACGTGGTATAAATGCGTTCTTCCCTCCACCGCGCGCCCGTTGGCTTTTCTAAACCGATACGATTGCAGGAACCCTCGACGGGTCGATGGGTCGCCCCGTAATGAGAAAGAGTCGCGAGAGACCCAGTGACGTTGACACACCGAGAGTCGAGACATTGATGTAGTACCCGTAAGAGCTCCAACAAACGCTCCGAACACCACCAGCATGAGCACGCCACCAAACGGGCGGAAGGGCGAGAGAGAGGGAGGCGGATGAACAACAACGTCGAACACCCCGAGACTTCCACCCTCTGCTCACGAGACATGTGTCACCGAACCAACGAACCACCGCCGTTCCCTTCTTTCGCTCTCTTTCGAGCAAGGGTTGCATTTCTCGACGACTCAATTGTCCTCGTGACAAATAATTGGAAACGTCAAATTCATACTCGATAATTTCAATCTCGAAAATTCTTAACAAATTAAGATACATTTTTTAAAAGAATCGACGACTCCTAATGGTTTAGTTTGAAGCGACAACATTTTTTTTTCAAATTCCAATTTTGATTCGATTCCGGCAAGCAAATAACTGCGGAAGGAATGAAAAATTTTGTTCCGCTAATTCAATATTCGTTCCAACGGAAATTGGCAAAAAACTAGATAGTCTGGAAGATTTTTTTTACCACTATACTAGGGTGATTCTTGATTTGGTGATGTTGGAAACTCTTTGGTATTGTTCCTCAAAAGTAATCAACATGTCTAGAAAAAAAATTGGGCGCAAGCGGAACTTTGTCCAATAATTCTAACCCACCCCACCGAGCTGTCGAATTTTTATATGAAAAAATGCATGCATTCAAAATTTTGTTAAGAAAATTGTTTATTATTTAAAAACTATTTATGATAAAAGAATTTTATATAACGTTTTTGTAGGAAATATAATGCTCTACAAAAAAGGTATCTCGTGAAATTCTCGTGAATCTAATATTTATCACGTAATTAGCAAAAAACTGTCATCATTTATTCAAAAAGTCGATCATTATGGTCAAAACAGGAGTTTGACGTCGAATAGCTGCAATTTATTTCCGTATGTATATAAGATTATAAAGAAATACGTAGCGCACTCAACAATGAAATGTAAACAATATTCAAATTTTCAATTTTATCAATTTTATTGTGAATTATAATGAATGATGTCATATATTTTAAAAATCAACTTACAATAATGAATTACATCGGTTGGAGCAAAGTTGCTTTGTCAATATCAGGATATTTTTTTTAATATTCTTCAATTATTTGTACAATGAATTGTTTCTGATCTCAATCATAAGTGAGACGATCATTGTACACTGTAATAAGCTTCACTCCTCTTTCTGCAACATCGTTAACCACTTTAATTCCTTTCACTATTTTTAAGCCTTGTAAATAATTTTCATTAGAAATCCACTCGCTCACATCGATATAAAAAAATGAGCAATTGATTTCAAATCTTTCGAAAAAAGCCATCGATTTGGAACTGATAAAGAAATCAATGTCCTTATCGATCAAAGAAGAAAAATGTATCATGAATGATAATAAAATTGATAAAATTGCAAATTTAAATATCGTTCACATACTGTTACTGAGTGCACTACGGTATCTCTTCATATTTCTAATTGCATATGAAGAATACATTGCAGTTTTTCGACGTCAAACTCCTGTTTTGGCCATAATGATGGACTTTTGGAATAAATGATGACAGTTTTTTGCTAATAACGTGATAAATATTAGATTCACAAGAATTTGACAAGATACTTTTTTTGTAGAGCATTAAATTTCCTATAAAAAAACAATATAAAATGTTTTTATCATGAATAGTTTTGAAATAATAAACAATTTTCTTAACAAAATATTGAATGCATGCATTTTTTCGTATAAAAATTCGACAGCTCGGTGGGGTGGGTTAGAATTATTGGACAAAGTTCCGTTTTCGCCCAATTTTTTTTCTGGATATCTTGATTACTTTCAAGGAACAATACCAAAGAATTTCCAACATCACCAACTTAAGAACCACCCTACTCTATACCCGACCAAAAATTCGTCGATGACAAACACCGAACTCACCTGCCGGTTTTCGTGATGATCATTTCGGTGCCGAGCTCGTTGAATTTGTCCCAAAGATCTTTAGTCTCGAGATGGCATATAACGTGCCTGAGCTCCTCGGAATTCGAGTACTCCTGAAGTAGAGGATTGACCGGAGAAGCGGCTTTGCCGTTTGTGCTACCGGCGTCGTCGGTCTCGACCTCGTCGTCCATGTCGACCGAGGAATCCTGGCTCGGCGGCGGTACACTCGCACGACCGACTCCCGAGCCACTCGCTTCCCTCTCTGTAACACAACAAACAATTGTGACATTGGTCAGAATGAAAATAACAACATTATCCATTCGTACAATGACTTTGGAATCGCGTTTCACAATAGTTAGTATAGGCTAACTATGTTCTTCAAAACATTTTTCTCTCACAGCACTAATTTTACGAGCATTATTTTTTGACACGAGCATCCGCGAGAGACACTTCAGCGTCTCTCAGAGGCGAAAATGAAGCACGGAGGGGGGCGAGGGGGAGGCGAAGAGCGAGAAAGCTGCGAGAAGACAGCGAGCACAGAAAAAAATGAAAAAGAAAGCCCTGTCGACGAGATGAGAGAAAGAGAAGCGGAAAAAAAAGCGGTTCTATGTACTTTGCGAGTCTGCACCGTAGTACCAACAGCATCATCCACCCACATGTCGTCGAGCCCCGTACGAAGAGAGACTCTCGTTGTTTTTTTTGTCTTCGTCTCCTTTTTTTCCCCTCTTTCCTCAGCTCGTTTCTCTATCGTTAGGGGTTTTTTCTCGCATTTTTTGTTCTCAAAGTCCTCATCACCGAAATAGTTGAGGCTCGTCCCGTGATCTCTCGCACGGTACGTTGGACTATCGCGAGCTAAACAATGCAACGCTCGTTGCATACGCGAGAAGAATGGAGAGAAGGATCGGTGAGATTGCCGGTAGAGCGAGCACCGACGGTAGCAAAACGTCGAACGGCACAAACAGTTCGTCGGTAAAAGATGTAATAACACCTATGCCCAGAGGAGAGAGAGAAAAAAGGCCTAATTATCCACTTACTGGCTCGCTGGTGAGCAAGCTTAGGAGTACACGAAGATATTTATATGCTATAGTCCTTTATTAGCATGAAAGAGTCAGCCGAGCCGTGACGACGATCCCGCGCGATGATGCTTGTGCCCCGCGCGCGGTTATCTCGCGCGTAAACGGGCTTAATAGGTAAATTTATTCGTGTACGTGAGCACCATATTTTCTCAGACGCTTTTATTTTAACATATTTCTTCTTTTTTCTTTTTTTTTCACTCTTACGGGCTCTTGGGATTGGAGCAAAAGTCAATTATATGCGAAAATATAATTCACTCATTAAATAATTAGCCATTAATACGTATATGACTATGGGGAGAAACAATATTAACCTTTAAATACGGTTAAATGTTGTTTTGTAATGGTATACGGATTTTGTTTCTCTTATTAATTATTGTAACTTGGCGTGAGACACCAAAACGGAAAATCTGATGAATTCGCGACAATATTGTCCTAGAGTTGACGCGGGGGAAGAAAAGAGGTCTTGTGTAACAGTCGTTAAGTCAAAGCATTCACTTTGCGAGGCCTGAATGCCAAGAAAGCCATTTTCTTCTATATTGTTGTCTATATATTTATATATACGAGGGGGGACCCAAAAAAAACGGGAATTGTGCTGTGGCGGGGAGGGAGAGTGGAAGAACCCATTGCTCGACCAGGTGTCCGTTGGGGACACGTCTCCTGAGTTAGTGTGTGAAGTTCTGTCGCCGTGAGTGCATCGGTTCGCCCGTGGGAATTTTTGTAGTGAAACAACTTTTTTACATTTCGGCGAAAACGTGATGGCCGATTGTCGAGAGCAACGCGCGGCTGTGAAATTTTGTTTCCCGTTGGGGAAATCGGCCGCGGAAACTACTGTAATGCTTAAGACCGCTTATGGAGATGCTGCCCTAAGTAAAACCAGAGTCTACGAGTGGTTTTCACGTTTTTAAAATGGAGAAATGTCAATTGAAGACCAACACCGTTCAGGACGCCCCGCAACGTCAAGAAGTGACGAAAACGTCGACAAAATCACTGCTCTCATTCATGAAGACCGTCGCCGAAACATTGATCAACTCTGTGAGATGTCTGGGATATCATAGAGTTCAATTCAGAGGATTTTATCCAAAGCATTTGTAGGTGAGCAGAGTTGCAGCCAAATTTGTCCCTCGCCTTCTCACAGACGAGCAAACGGAGCGTCGACTTCAGGCATGTTTTGAACATCAAAATCAGCTCGAAGAGGACCCTGAACTTTTTTCCAAGGTGATTACTGGTGATGAATCGTGGTGCTATGGGTACGACCCCGAAACAAAGCAGCAATCAAGCCAGTGGAAGACACCTCGCTCTCCTCGTCCGAAAAAAGCTCGCCAAGTGAAGTCAAACATCAAGACAATGCTCATTTGTTTCTTCGATTGCAGAGGTGTTGCGCACGCGTAGTTCGTTCCCCCGGGTCAAACTGTCAATCAGAAGTTCTACTTGGAGGTTTTGAAAAGATTGAGGGAGAGTATCCGGAAGAAAAGGGCAGATCTTTGTCGCACAAGTTACTGGTTCCACCATCATGACAACGCGCCGGCCCACGCCGCTCTCTCCGTAAAGCAGTTTTTGACCAAAAACTGCATGACACCAATTGTCCACCCCCCCCTACTCACCGGATCTAGCCCCCTGTGATTTTTTTTTGTTCCCCAGGCTCAAAAGGGACATGAGAGGAAAACGTTTTGCCACTGTGGAGGAGGTAAAACAAAAATCGCTGGAAGGCCTAAAGAACATCCCGATAAGTGAATTTAAAAAATGTTTTGAACATTGGAAGGATCATTTGCAGAGGTGCGTTGTGGTCAAAGGAAAATACTTTGAAGGTGATCAAAATTTGGTGTGAAAATATTCAAAAATAAAGAAATTATGACGAAATTCCCGTTTTTTTTGGGTCCCCCCTCGTATATGACTATGGGGAGAAACAATATTAACCTTTAAATACGGTTAAATGTTGTTTTGTAATGGTATACGGATTTTGTTTCTCTTATTAATTATTGTAACTTGTCGCGAGACACGAGAACGGAAAATCTGATGAATTCGCGACAATATTGTCCTAGAGTTGACGAGGGGGAAGAGAAGAGGTCTTGGGTAACAGTCGTTAAATCAAAGCATTCACTTTGCGAGACCTGAATGCCAAGAAAGCCATTTTCTTCTATATTGTTGTCTATATATATATATGTATATATATCGCTGTACTATATAATCTCGCAAAACCACGACGTAACGCACTAGCCGTTCAACAAACAGCACATATTCGAGTCGGAGACTTCTCCTTCTCCCTTACAAATCGCGCTGACTCGCGTGGGTGGTTACAGTTGTAGCGGCCATCGCGATGTATCGCGCGAGTCCTGTTCGACTCCTTCGTACTCTTGCTCCCTCTCTCTCAAGAGATCTTCAACACGAATAGTCGAAGCTAAATAAGATCCCACGAGAGATTGAGCCCGTGAATCGCGCGATAGAATGTTGAAGATTCGACAAAATCCTTTTTTGTTATTTCCTTCTGTCGAAAATTCCTCCAACCCTCGGTCCAGATGAGCGAGTCAATGGTATCTCTTAATTGGGGCCCATCCCTCTCTATACGAAACTCTGGACTGCTGCAGTCTGATGATGACTTTTACTCGCGTGTGGTCCCCGCAAAAGGGAACTGCGCCGAGTATTTTTATTCGACAACGTCAACGCCGGTGTTAAACGACTGACGAAAAGAACGACTATACCCGAGCGAACTCCTCTCTCCTGCTACTCCGGTTGCCTTTAAGTATTATACGATGTATGTGTGTATTTGTGTCTGTGTACTCCCGATGGTATGTACCACGGGTGAGACATTCACCGACGGTATTACCGGACGTGTGGGACGTTATTTACGATGAAGAGCGAGATTTGCGCGTATGTAAGAATCGTTGTGAGAGAGAACTTTTTCGTGCGTGATGCAGAAATCAGACGAAGAGCAAAGAAGCAAACTGTGTTGCAGAGTTTGAAAATAAAAGAGAGAGAGAGAGATGTAAAGATCCCGTATGGCATCGAGGGTTCAAAGCGAGGATAAAGCCTCGAAGACGGCGCGAATGTTATAGTTAACGAAAGATCAAAATGAAAAGCTCTCGCGACTCAGCGACGATTTTGCGAAGTGTACGAGAAACTTTGTGCACTCCGCCGTCCATCAACAGCCCAGGCTCATATTTATACGTAAAAACAGGCACCCAGTACAAACGCAGAAGAAAGATTGCCAGAATCGTTTGGCATATCGTATTGAACTAAACGATTAAAGCTAGTGTAAGAGTTGGATCATCAAACGCACAGCACAAAGTAATATGTGAATTACCATAGTCAACTTCCGGCAGACGCCGAAAGAGAATCGTCGACTTTTGAAATTAATCACAAAATAGAGAGAAAAAAAGAGAGAGAGACGTTTCAATGTTTGTCCCATTACGATTTCAATCGTACCGGCAACAGCTGGCGACTCGCCGAAAACTCTATGCTTTTATATTCTTCTTGCCAAAAAAAAAAGAGCCCAGTGGCGATTCTTGGATTATCGTAACATCGCGCCCGAAGAGTTATTACACCCAGAGTTATAGCGATCATACGGTACGAGTGGTTTTGCTAGAACAGTGAACGATAAAAAATAAAATAAAAAATCGTTCATATTTCGCAACGAAATAATCTTCATGATGGAATCTGATAGATTCTGAGAAGCTAATACAATTGTTGAAATAGAAGCATCTTACGAATTGTTCATTCGAAATACAAAATTATTATTGAATACCTTTGGATACCATAAATTTGGAATTATCTTTGCCGATTTCTCGGAAAACGCAACGTCTCTCTATGAGGTGGCGCAAAAGATTGCTGACTTGGAAATCCATTCTGTACACGACTGTAAGAAAAATGATCAAAGTGAAATACTGACAAGAAATTGACTGCAAGTGAATTGGGGTGTTGTCCTCATTCTCTCTCGCACGCCCCTTCCGGCATCTTTCCTCACGGAAAATCAAAAGAGTGGACATACGGGAAGAAGCCTTTAACTGAGCACACGCGGAGGAAAAAAAAATGAGAATGACTCGCGCGTGGCTCACGGGCTCGAATGATGACGTGGCGAAAACTCGAGCTGTTGGTAAAAGTGTGTTGATGAAGTCGAGAGAGAGAGAGAAAACGAAATCTTTGGTATCCTCCCGCATAATATTGTGTTGTCATACTGATCTGTGTGGTCTCTCATGTACACGTCGTGTATGCACCGACGAATTAAAGGGGCCTCTCGACCATCAGCTAATTCATTGACAGAGAGACGTCTTGCTCAATTCGTCGGGGCGGGCTATTTGTCGTGTCGGCATGCTGGCAAACACACGTTGATTTTTTTTCTCGTTCACACAAAACGAATCTGCAGCAGAGATTTTTCTTTTATCTTTAACCCTTTGTTTGAATCTCGATTTTATCAGGTGCAAGAATAACGGATTCGAACAATTGGACAAAAGTCCTAAAAAGTAATTAAGAAAATACAGTTATATTCCATTTGCAAATAATTATCATTCTCGATTACGTAATTCAAAAACTATAAAATGTTTCATATTGAGAAAAATATAATAAAATTTCTTCATAAATAACGATAAGTTACCAACGTTTTGGAAGTTTCGCTAAGCTGCATGGATCGTGCGAATTCTAAGCGCTAGAAATAACTGGTCCATTGATGGGTTAAATAGATTTTGTATTCCTTTTCTTTGCCAACAAGCACAAGGATTTCTCGTTCACTTTCTCCTACTTAACAGCCGGACACTGCAGTATGATCGAAATTTTATTTTCCATTCGTGTGTCTCGTTGTTCGCTTGGGGAGGGGAAGAGAAGCCGATCGCAAGACACAAAAGCGGGTACCATACGATGTGCCGTTAACTTCCGAGTGGCTGGTGAGTTATTCAGCGGTGGTGAAAATACACTACTTGGACGAAGTGGCATCTATACGTGTACTTCGGTACTGTGGATATTTATACATGTAGACATACGTGCATAAAGGAGTGATCCTGTACAATTCTAACTGCCGTCGAAGAGCTCGCGTGCTTCGTGAGGCAAAAGAGGGACCCCGCGCACGAGGCCGTTGAAGAGACCGCGAACGCGCACGAGGTCCGCGGAAAGGAAGGTTATCGGGTTCTAAATTACAGAGAGACGAGAAGAGAACTCGCTGCGCGCGCGCGCCCCCTCGCGTTGAACACCATCAGCAAGAGAGGATAATGGCTATCCGATCCACGTGGCACTCGCAAGTCGTATTCCATAGTGTTACGACGCGAGTTTTCTACATAATTTTCTCGTCCCGTCGCCCGTCGCCGAAGCCGCTAATATAAAACCTCAGTCCAGCCCCCGTTATATACGAGGGGGGGACCCAAAAAAAACGGGAATTTCGTCATAATTTATTTATTTTTTAATATTTTTACACCAAATTTTGTTCACCTTCAAAGTATTCTCCTTTGACTACAACGCACCTCTGCGAACGATCCTTCCAATGTTCAAAACATTTTTTAAATTCACTTATCGCGATGTTCTTTAGGTCTTCCAGCGATTTTTGTTTTACCTCCTCCACAGTGGCAAAACGCTTTATTGCTGCTTTGTTTCGGGATCGTATCCATAGCACCACGATTCATCACCAGTAATCACCTTGGGAAAATGTTCAGGGTCCTCTTCGAGCTGATTTTAAAGTTCAAAACGTGCCTGAAGTCGACCCTCCCTTTGCTCGTCTGTGAGAAGGCGAGGGACAGATTTGGCTGCAACTCTGCTCATGTGCAAATCTTTGGATAAAATCCTCTGAATTGAACTCCATGATATCCCAGACATCTCACAGAGTTGATCAATGGTTCGGCGACGGTCTCCATGAACGAGAGCATTGATTTTTTCGACGTTTTCGTCACTTCTTGACGTTGAGGGGCAATTGATGTTTCTCCATTTTTAAAACGTGAAAACCACTCGTAGACTCTGGTTTTACTTAGGGCAGCATCTCCATAAGCAGTCTTAAGCATTACAGTAGTTTCCGCGGCCGATTTCCCCAACGGGAAACAAAATTTCACAGCCGCGCGTTGCTCTCGACAATTGGCCATCACGTTTTCGCCGAAATGGAAAAAGTTGTTTCACTACAAAAATTCCCACGGGCGAACCGATACACTCACGGCGACAGAACTTCGCACACTAACTCAGGAGACGTGTCCCCAATGGACACCTGGTCGAGTAATGGGTTCCCCAACTCTCCCTCCCCGCCGCAGCGCAATTCCCGTTTTTTTTGGGTCCCTCCCTCGTATATCTAACATCAATATTCGCCAAACTTGTATCTTCCGAGACAGCAATGGCCTCCTTTTTTTTCTTCTTCTTTTGTTGTTGTTTGTTGTTCTTTTGTTGGACGGATTCACGATGCGTTAGAAAGATATACTGTCGCGAGAAAAGAAAAAACAATGCTGATGCATAAAGATGAATAAGAATGGAAAGAAGAACAAAAAGCTTTTGGTTCTTTCAGCGTCATCATCAAAAATGAGGTACTAATAGAAAACGATTCGAGATAGTTTTCCAATAAGGTCGTTCATTACAACAGAATTATCATTCGAGCAAATTGCAATTGTCATTTAGACAATAACTTATAATTATCACCAAACGGATAATATATCCGTTTCACCTTCGTTATCGTCTCTGTCTCATCTTTCTTTCTTTCTTTTTTTTTTGTCTTCCTTTGTGTTGGCGTTTCGTGGACCAAGATCTTCCTGGCGACAACCCAATGACCGCTTGTTTACAAAACATTATACGATTTACCGGGACCCTCCCGAAAGTGTTGGGTACCCTGTTGGAATTAATTTATTAGGAATTCCCACTCCGAGCGGCAGCTCGGAATTCTCGCTTCTACAAATTTCTTTTTTTTTTATTTCTTTTGCTGGCTGCTGCTGGTCCGACGTCAGCTCGCGGATCCCTCGCATTCTTTGGTTCGGCTTCCTCAATACGCGCCTCTGCCCCCACGTATACCTTTATCACTTTTAGCTGTTGCTTTCTCTCTTTCCCTCTCTCTTTCTTCCTCTACACGTTATAACCCGCTGATGCTACGGGGTCGAGTAGTCGTCTTTCGTTTTGCTGACCGGTTCGGACCGTCCTCGCGGAGAAACCTCCAAGACCGCTTGACCTGTCGCGCGCGCGAACCCATCGTAACTTCACGCTCTCGAGGCACACGCAATCTCTCTCTCTCTCTCTCTCTCTCTCTCTTTGGCAGTCACATAGCACCCGTGCAGAGCCGGAGTTCTCCAATCTCACTTCGTTCTTCGCCTCCTCCTCTTCATCTTCGTCGTCGTCGTCGCTTAACTAAGTCATTGGCTATTTATTACGCCTCGGTCTCCGAGACGGTCGCGCTTTGAGCACGAGCATTCGAGACGCGCGTTAATGAAACCCAATGCCACGTGCGCACTCATCAGAGATTCTCTGTTGAATTCATATATATTTTTTTTTTTTCATTCGCATTTCATTCATGTCTGAACTATGGCGATTCGCGACAGACTGTACGAAAAATCGACGTAGTTAAGAAATTCGAGTGAATTGAATCGTCGATCATTGAGAATGAAAGTAGGTTTTCTGGCGAATCCGCGAAAAACACGAAAGATGAAATACGAATTCCAAAGCGAACAAGAGGACGGAATCGATAAATGACGATTTGTTGGAGACTCGTGATGTATCGGCGGAGTGTTGGACGGCGTCATCTCGGTGCCAAGAAGAGGATAAGACGTCGTAAACTCGGAGTTATTACTCCGCGGAGTCGGTAGAACGCGACCGAAGAGGAAAGAGCTTCGAACGGATGGATGGGGTGGGAGAATGTGCAGCCTTGCCTGTTGCGAGCAATATCATCGCAGCAGTCACTCGCAATTACGGTATATTCACTGATTAACAGGGATTTACCGCTCGCAATTAGCCTTAACAACCGATTCTTCTCTATCTCGCGCGTCTCCGGTTGAGTTGTGTCGCGTGGACGTGCATTTTACAGCGTTTAAGAACTGATAGCACATCGTCATTGCTAAATTCTCGCTATTGTACGTAAAGCATATACAGTATATAATATATATACATATGTGATTAAACAAAAAAAATATCAGAAACTCTCGCAGCAGTCACGTGTAGTCCGGCAAGGTTTGCCACACGCCGTTATAACCTACCCGGGATTAATTGATGCCGTCATTGTCAGCATCATCGTCGAATAGATGTGTGTCTCCTTTAAGTAACGGATAAACTGCGCCGATTGGACGAGACTATTGACACGCGCTCACCATCTCTCACTGCCGTCGGACGTTAAATTTAACAACCGGCATCGAACAAGATCCTAGATGCTCGGATTAGAGTTATTAGACAGTCGATACTGGCCTGTCTAATAAAAGCTACCGCTATAAGAGAGCGACGATGAAATAAGTAAGAGCGTGAGATATTCATGAAAACGTTGGTTGAATCCTTCCGATCATCCCAATTAGCCCAACCTAATCGCGCGAATCATTAATCAATGGACGCTTTCATATCGGAATTCTTCTCGCTACCGGGATAATATTTATGAATCATGACTTACAATACTAATCGTTCCATTGGCACACACGGGAATCTGGATTCTTCGCGTATCGCGGTGAGACTCACCATGCTGATGAAGCTTTCCACCGCCGACGGCCTGTTGCTGCGAGTGCCTGTGATTATGATGATGATGGTGATGATGATGATGATGATGATTATTGTGATGATTCGCGCTTTGTTGCTCGTGTTGTTGAGCCTGATGTTGTTGATTGCGTGAATCCCTCGCCATAATGGCGGCTATACTAAAGTCCGTGGCGCACTGTCGATTTGAGTTGCTACAATTGTTATTTAAATTGTTCAATAGGCTATTGTTCGGCGATGGACTTGAACTACAGTCCTCGGCCTCGTGATCGGTGCGCGTACAATCGCCGGGACTCGTCGACATTGTTGTCGTTGTTGTCGTTGTGTCAGCGGGCATTTTACCCAAACCGCCGAGCAACAACGATCGGTTCGAGTCGTCGTCGTCCTCGTCGCTGCCGGCACCATGCACACCAACGCCGCCAACGACGCCGGGACCGACCCCGACGCCGCCAGCGACACCCCCGATGCCGCCGTAAGAACTCAGCGTCAGACCGTTTCTCTGCTTCCTACCGGCGTGACCTCGCGACTCCAGCAACATCACCCACCGCACTCCTTTTCGCACCTGGCGCTCGTTCACCAAAAAAAAAAAAAAACAAAGACACCGAAGCAGAACCACCCTCAAGAGGACCCTGCTACCCGATCAAGCGATGCACTTATGACTGAATAACCATAGGTTAGTTATGATCGATGAACGAAATCGCGGAAGTGAAGAGCGAAGAATCGAATGAGAATGTATTATTTGCGGTCAGGACGTAAAGACTAAACACTTGAGTCCAGGGAGCCCGCACCTCGCCATTTTCTGACGGAGGAATCTCCGACCAGGTGTCTCGATGATCCAGTCCGAAATCCCGTTATCACTTGACGTATTAAAATTCCTAATATATTCGAAACTAGTCCGCAAGAACTTGCATGATAAACGTCGGAATACACTTATCTTCAAATCATCAATGACACACAATAACACCACGTTGCGCAATGTCGAAAAACGGCTTATCTCTCGAGGAAACACACAAGGGATGTCTAGAGGACGAAGCCGTATTATCTCGAGCACTGGAGCGCGACAAGTTATCAGAAGTGTGATCTTCCCGGTAGTCCTGACCGAGCGAGACAACGCGCTCCCGGTAACTCGTTCTCACCTGGGGTAGTTCGAACGGAATGACAAAAAAAAAAAGCAACAAATTACGGGGGTGGTGGTGGCGGCTTTGCAGAAGACACGGAGGAAGCCGCGCGCCGCCTCTGCTTGTCGCCCGGTTGGAACAAGTCGCGGACAGACGACGATCGGATTCGGACCGAGTAACAGACCGGTTGCCTGACAGACTGACCCGCGCTACCGGCGGGATGGTTCTCGTCAGCGCGGCCCCCCGCGCATCCCCCACCATTCCACACAATCCCGAAGAGTTCCCGGCGTAGGAACATGCATTCCCGGTGTGTTCCGACTGTTTTCGAAGGCGTGGCCTGTTCGGTTTACCGAAAAGTCGACGCCCATACACGATCCAACCTTCGCTCCGTCAAAGATCCATCCCCTTTGGTCCCCTTCCAGGTTCGCGTTCTTCTTCGTTTATATTCTATAGACGCTCCTTCTCTCCGCACATCGAGACCGCGATAGCAAAACGTTATGTACCGCTCGGATGCTCGTGGTTCTGTACCATCGCCGCCGCACTTCCACGATATGTAACGCGCCAACGAGATCCTGCCAAGTGGCGTGGAAAGAGAGAGAGAGAGAGAGAGCGGCGGAGTAACACGATCCTGAAGAGCGAGCGTATACGTGCGAACGTTCGCGAGTCCCGGTAGCCTCCACCTCCTTCTTCCTCCTGCAGCAACCGATATAACGTGGATGCCCACTATCCACCCCTACATTTTCTCTTCTCTTTCCTAGCGTTGAAGCCGACAGACGATTCGTGTACACGTACGGACAGGTTCGGAGCATTTCGTACATCTACCAAAGTTGTTCGTACGTGTTTGCATCGGTTTCGTACGTGTGCGTAGAGCGTTGTTGGCTCCATAGACGCGCCATCCCCCAGGTTTATACACACGGGGCGCACCAGCTGCCATTTTTTCTTACGACTCTGCGAGTGAAAGAGAACGAGTGGGATTCGGTCAGAGAAGGGGCAATTGCTGACAGGGGCCGCTTTTCCTCCCTCCGCGCTTCAGAGAGCGGCGCCACCACGCAGCCTCAACATAACTATACTAGGAGGCTCCGGGGTACTGCGGCGGCTGAGTAGCAATTTATTGTTTTACTGTCGGACTTTAAAAGCGACGGCAGCCACCCTGCAACGCGCCTCCCACGCCGTATCGCGGGATTCAAGAGAACGAGGAGGCCGTCGGGGGTGTGGGTGGTGGGCGGTGGGCGGTCTGACTGAGCGCGGTTTTCGATGTGTAAGCGCCGCGTATAGGATAATTCCAGGAGAGATAGAACACCAGGAAAGATGGGCCAATGATATTTTTCATGAAGGAACGTCAGGATTGATGGGACTATGAGATTTGGCTCTTCAATCGAATCAATTGCTTTGTTAGGATCTCGTCTTTGTTTCAATAGCAAAGGATGGAACGATATTCAGCGGAGATCCCCATGAAATACCAAAAAAGATTGGGCAATGGACATTCCCGATGGAACATCAGGAAATATTGGACAATGACGTTTGTTCCTGATGGAACATCAGGACAGACGGGGCAATACTGATTTTGCTGATAAAACGGCAGGCAAAATGGGACAATGGCATTTTTCCTGATGGACTATCACAGGAAACATGGGAGAATGACATTTTTCCTGATGTAAGACCACGAAAGATGACGTTTGAGAGGACATGTTTTAAAATAATAGATATACGAGGGGGGACCCAAAAAAACGGGAGTTTCGTCACAATTTCTTTATTTTTTAATATTTTTACACCAAATTTTGATCACCTTCAAAGTATTCTCCTTTGACCACAACGCACCTGTGCAAACGATCCTTTCAATGTTCAAAACATTTTTTAAATTCACTTATCGGTATGTTCTTTAGGCCTTCCAGCGATTTTTGTTTTACCTCCTCCACAGTGGCAAAACGCTTGATTGCTGCTTTGTTTCGGGGTCGTATCCATAGCACAACGATTCATCACCAGTAATCACCTTGGAAAAAAGTTCAGGGTCCTCTTCGAGCTGATTTTGAAGTTCAAAACATGCCTGAAGTCGACGCTCCCTTTGCTCGTCCGTGAGAAGGCGAGGGACAAATTTGGCTGCAACTCTGCTCATGTGCAAATCTTTGGATAAAATCCTCTGAATTGAACTCCATGATATCCCAGACATCTCACAGAGTTGATCAATGGTTCGGCGACGGTCTTCACGAATGAGAGCATTGATTTTGTCGACGTTTTCGTCACTTCTTGACGTTGAGGGGCGTCCTGAACGGGGTTGGTCTTCAATTGACATTTCTCCATTTTTAAAACGTAAAAACTACTCGTAGACTCTGGTTTTACTTAGGGCAGCATCTCCATAAGCAGTCTTAAACATTACAGTAGTTTTCGCGGCCGATTTCCTCAACGGGAAACAAAATTTCACAGCCGCGCGTTGCACTCGATAATCGGCCATCACGTTTTTGCCGAAATGGAAAATGTTGTTTCACTACAAAAATTCCCACGGGCGAACCGATGCACCCACGGCGACGGAACTTCGCACACTAACTCAGGAGACGTGTCCCCAACGGACACCTGGTCGAGCAATGGGTTCCCGCACTCTCCCTCCCCGCCGCAGCGCAATTCCCGTTTTTTTGGGGTCCCCCCTCGTATATCCCTGTGTTACGAATTCGTCCTCATTTCGATAGGAAATCGTGGAACAAATTCATTCCCTGCCCTCCGACAGCGAAATAAGTTTCCAGGATGGTCTTTGCTTCGAACAGGTTCAAAATTGTTTTGAGACCTGATCGAAACACGTCAGATGTATCGGAAAAGCATTATTGGCCAATTGTACACTATTGAATGATGAAAAAAGTATGGCGTGGTTCAGCGGAACCTGTCCCATCTTTCCTGGACTTACCTAAACCATTTGTGTGCTGACCGAACTTCGTGAGCTTCCATGTATGCAGCCTGCCGTTCGTGTGAAACGCTTCGGTGGGTGGATTACTCGTGAGTAGGAGAGCTCCACGGTGATCGGACTTTTTTGCACTAGTACGAGCATCTAACAGTGGTATAAGACCAAGATAGACGTATGGGGAAAGGGAAAAAGGCAAGTAGTAGTAACATTCTCGCTGCAGTCAGACGTATTTCCTCTACTCGAAACACACACCCGTGAAAATTGCCGTGGGTAAAAGAGCGCGAAACATCTGTGTTTCGTGCTACTAATACGATAATCTTCGCTGTATAAACGATGGGATAAAAGAATCGAGTATAAGAGTCGGTCGCGGCAAATGTATCCAAGCACCAAAACTCTTAGCTCTCTCTCACCTCTCCAGTGGCTATTATGTCGCCATTGCTTATTCTCACTGTATTTTCTTAAGATTTTTCCTCATTGCTACGAGATTAACCACTCGGCGTCCATTATATATCTATTATACGGAGCGTGAAGAATCCGTGGCTTATGCCACACCGAGAATGGCACAAAGAACGATTCTATAATAATTCCACGTTTATGTTTTTGCTCTCTTTTGCTCCGTTGTTCCAATGCACGATAATTATTGGACAATGCGGCGGTGAATATACCGTGTAGATTACGGAACTTATCGTTGCGGCACATTCTCACGGCAAAAAAGTATTAAGATTATTTCGAGAATAGTTGAAACAATATCTGTAACAACTTACTGATTTATATTTACTAGTTGATCAAAGCTGAGATCGCTGCAGTTATAACGAAAATGGCTACCGCATTCTCATCGTTCCCTTGTCACAAGAAATCAGCGTACACGCGACCCCTAGCGGCCGATGTTTGAATTAATCAAAATGGCAGTTTTACCGCGAAGTTTGAACATGGATCGGTAAATTCTGTCGTGAAATGTTCTGCCTCAAGACGATTTTGATATTTCGAATTGAAACGTGTAGGAATTTACCTCAGCTTTCATTTTTTCACGAATCCAATGGCCCTAATAACGCTAATATATAAACTTGCAATGGCGGCAATGTTATTTTTCAAAACACTCTTTACCGAGCCCCAGTCTTATTTGACCAAAAGAATTGGCAATCTTTGCTCGTACAAATTCCAGACTAACTATTAACTCCGACCCATTCGTATGTTTATACCCGATGCTATTAAGCTTCGCTCACTTTGAAGTGACTTTTGTGTATCTAGAAACGTTAAACGCTGACGCTCGCACGCGGTCATCGTTTGGGTCTCTTCGCTCCATCATAATTCGTTCATAATAACTATAATAAACCTCCGCGACTTTATTCTCACGGAATAGAAAAAAAATTTCAATAATAAGAACTAAAAACAAAGAGGAAGACGAACAGAAAAGAGTAACAGAGATGGATGTAGGAGAGAAAGAAGCGACGACCGGAAGAACCGAACGACCGGAAACGGCCGCTGGTCGGCTCTTCTTTGAGAGCTGACGGAGCTTTTAGTATGAGTGAGAAGGAAAGGGGTGGTATATATTGGTCCGCGCGCTTTTGTTACGGTCAGATAGCTTACCAAATATGTACGCAAGTGTACACGATACGAATTAAAAAAAAACTATTCAAACTAATTGTCAAACAATCATAAAAGTTTTAAAAGAATATTAAAGTTAATTAGTAGAGAATAATTATTTGTACGTATTTGAATTGCAATTCTTTTACTTATTTCATATCAATTATTCCTAATTATTTTCATCGGTAAACATAATTTTCTAACAATTTGTCATTGAAAATGTCCTCATACTCAATATTCCCGGTCGAAAATCCACGACACTTTTTCTTGTTGTTGTTATCGCAAAATTTCCTCCTTACGCGTGGCCGCTATTTCGAAACTCGTAAATATAGGAACCGCGTTATTACATCGGCGAGATAAGAGACAGGTTGTTAAACCGCGACACCGGGTGCCCGAGAGAGCTTATTTTTCGTCGTTCTCGTGTGTTCTCCTCTTTTCTCTTCCATTGCTCCGCTATATATACGGGTTTCTTGGCGATACGCATCACGTGTTAACCTAAATATATGGTAATGGGAAAAGTTAGTTTTTTAAATCGACATGTAGGAAGGAGCTGCTCTCGCTCGGATAAAAATCTTTTACGAAGCCCCCCCGAGGCATCACCCACGCTCAACTACCTATATATATATATATTATAATCCATATATACACTCTTTCCTCTGTCGATCTATATTACTCGTAGTAACTATACA
This sequence comes from Oxytorus armatus, assembly GCA_958009045.1. NCBI lineage: Eukaryota > Metazoa > Arthropoda > Insecta > Hymenoptera > Ichneumonidae > Oxytorus > Oxytorus armatus. Next base: position 13,747,362 of record OY253750.1, read on the forward strand.
CTTTGTATATTAAACTGGAAGGTCTTCTGTGTTTATGCAGACTCGCGGTGATCTTGAACCGAGAAAAAATTAATTTTTTTGAATAACAATGAATTTCCTTGGAATTACATCGAATTTATTTCAGTTAAGGGAAGGTTCCCGTCCAAAGACCCCAAAAATACCTCAATTTGAGGAATTTTTTTGTCAATACAAAATAAATTATTCTGCGAAAATTTTGTTGTGGGTTTTATTTGTACATAAAAGAAGTATTGTACTGAGTTTATTCACAATTAAATAATTGAAAATGGCGGCTCCAGCTTCCGCCAAAGAAGCCGCTCCCGGCGCGAAGTGATGTGCGCGATACCTTCTACAGCCTCACCAAGTGGTCTGAAATGCAAAAACCTAAAAGATTCTTGAAATAGATGAAATTTGTGGGGCCCTGTTGGTTTCTGATTTTTGAAAAAGCCCTTTAAAACAAAATGGCGGCCGTTTAAAAAAAAAAACTCATTTTTTCATGCTTTTTTGGGCTTTAACGTTAAAAAATAAATATTTACAATTATTTTTTCGAAAAAATACGCAGTGCATTCAGTGCGACAGAACTTCGCACACTAACTCAGGAGACGTGTCCCCAACGGACACCTGGTCGAGCAATGGATTCCCCCACTCTCCCTCCCCGCCGCAGCGCAATTCCCGTTTTTTTTGGGTCCCCCCTCGTATCTCGAGAACTACATAATATATCGAAATATTCTTTCTCCCACGTATTCTCGACAATATAAAGATGAAAATTGAGCAAAAAAAATGTTTCGATTTTTTCATCCATTTGGACGGGAACCTTCCCTTAAGGACAGACATATTCCCTGCGCGCGCTGAAAACCGAGTAAATTTGAAAAATTATTATAAAGATTCTATGGTTAAAAAAAAATTAAATTGTTCATTTCACATTTTTTATTAACTTTTCAACTATAAGAAAAATAATTTTTAATAATTTCTTAAAAATATTAACATTATTTTTTACGAGTATAAATGGACTACTGATGAAAACCATGGCGCCTCCTTGTCGTCGTCATGACGTCACCAAAAATGATTCAATCTGCAAAAATAAAAAAGAATCTAGTAAAATAATGTAGTAGTTATAGTCTGACGGAGGGATATTATTTTTTTTTCCAAAATAAATAAATTGCAGAATTTCAAACTTTAGTATGCAATTTAAAAAAAATAGTGTTCAATAATTTATAAAAAATTGCCCAACCAAAAAATTAAAAAAACCTCTCGTCAGACTATAGAGAAAATGATAATCAAGATTAAAAAAAAAAGTTAAAAAATATTACAAATTGAATGAGTTATCGTGCTGACACTGTCTAAAAGCATAGTTTCGAGAAAAACACGTTTAAAGTTTCTGGTAGGTACCCGTCCCAACCTGATGTCTGGTCACATTTATTGCTATAACTTTGTAACGGAGTAGAATTTTTTTTAAAGTTTTTTATTTAATTCTTAAAAGTATAAAGAATAAACATCTATAAAAAAAATCGATTTTTTGAAAATTTCAGGGGTATGTGAGCCTTTAAAAGAAATTTCTAAGTGTTTATTGAATTGAAATAAAATTTGCTATCCCAAATTTTACTCCTGAATAATTTTCGTTTTCTCGCCTCTACCGGTCGAATATTTAAAGTCCATCTTGAATGAATGAGATAGAATGAAAACGGATCGATTATCTGCGAGTAAATCGAAAATCCGTCGATCACGCACGCGGAGGAAAGACGTGTGTCTTCGGCTCTTCTTCGACGGCGAGATGGCACTCTCGTGTATTCATTCCAAAAGGGATATCAGAGTCCAGAGTCACAGTCGCATTGCTACTTCGTTTGCCGGGAGCTGTAGATGAGAGAAGAGAGAGCTTGTGACCATGCCCATATAATCTCCTTAGACCGTGACGCTGATCCGGACAAATCGCTGCGCGGTTACGCGGCACTTACGATCCTTCAGAGCTTCGGCAGTTCTCTGCTCCAAATGCGTATACATGTGTGTGTGTGTGTGTGTGTTTGTGTGTGCTGGCCTTTCGATATAATACTCCTCCGCTCATTTTCAAAGAATCGCGATGATTCTTTTTTCTCTCTCTCTCTCGCCACCGATCGTCTTCTTGTCTTCCTCATACAGGGACAAGTTTGATCGGCGTCACCGATACGACGCGAGAAATAATTCAGAGTCGCAGAACGGTCATCTCTGAGCTCGACATTTTAAAAAACGAAATGCTATACCCCGTATCCATTCTACAACCACGTATTCATTCATATTTTATGGACACGCACCGTGAAAAAAAAATGAATTGATCGATTTTCGATTAATTATATTTGACGTACAAAATTTATTAAGCATTATTTTATAATTACGATTAATGAATCGACGATAATCCGTGCTACATAATTTGAAAATTGACAAAATAGGTTTACATTTGAATCACTTGGATGCAGTATTTTACGAGGGGGGACCCAAAAAAAAACGGGAATTGCGCCGCGGCGGGGAGGGAGAGTGGGGGAACCCATTGCTCGACCAGATGTCCGTTGGGGACACGTCTCCTGAGTTAGTGTGCGAAGTTCTGTCGCCGTGAGTGCATCGGTTCGCCCGTGCCAATTTTTGTAGTGAAACAACTTTTTCCATTTCGGCGAAAACGTGATGGACGATTGTCGAGAGCAACGCGCGGCTGTGAAATTTTTTTTCCCGTTGGGGAAATCGGCCGCGGAAACTACCGTAATACTCAAGACTGCTTACGGAGATGTTGCCCTAAGTACAAAGAAGCCTAAGAGTCTACGAGTGGTTTTCACGTTTTAAAAATGGAGAAATGTCAATCGAAGTCGCTGGAAGGCCCAAAAGTCGCTGGAAGGCCTAAAAAAAATCCCGATAAGTGAATTTAAAAAATGTTTTGAACATTGGAAGGATCGTTTGCTGAGGTGCGTTGTGGTCAAAGGAGAATACTTCGAAGGTGATTAAAATTTGGTGTAAAAATATTAAAAAATAAAGAAATTATGACGAAATTCCCGTTTTTTTTTGGGTCCCCGCCTATATCTTCTTCAGATTTCAAAGTATTGTAATTTCGAGTAGGACAATCGGCCTATACACCTTTTCATCCAAATAACTCGCTCGCCAAAGTATCTCTCGTATTTTGTTGGTAGAATCTCAAGCGACAATTTGACCGGAGGAGGGAAGAAAAAAAAAAAAATTTCAACCGCACAAAACGGTATACAATACAAAATCGGCGGTAACAATAAGCCGTGTTGTAGCGGTGATTGACGCGTTTTGTAAAATTCCAATGGAGGCATAATCGATCGTTGAATGTGTGCGGCTCGTTGGTCGGCGAGTCTATTTAGCGAAAGAAGAACGAGAGAGAGAGAGAGAGAGAGAGAGACATAGATAGACAGACAGACGGGCAGACCAGGAGGTGGGACGCATCGTTTTTCGCATTTTGGCTGACGATAATGCACCGCGAGATTGCCCCTTTCTTTTGGCGTGGCACACGACGGAAAAAAACGAGACCGCAGTCACGCATATCCATCTATTATCGGTTTCTCCATATATTACAACATGCGTGCATCATCATTCAGACTCGATTATACGTTCTATAAGGGCGGTGAGGAAGGGGGGGTGCGAGGGTTAACACATATTAGTCGGCAATTCTTCGAGTCGTTGGGTCGTTATAGCGGTACAGGGAAGAAACAAAACAGATATTTGTGTGACGTGCAAAAAGCGGTGTGTAGCTTGTGCGTTTCTCAAAAGAAAAGGAAAAGAAAGATTTAAGAAAAGAAAAAAAAAACGATTGAGGGAAATAAAAAGAATTGATTGGCACAGAGTACAACTGACATGCAGACGTGTTGTATTAACCGGAGCGGTGTGTTTAAGTGTTGTTATGGTGTATACCAGTTGGCATAGGAGGTGGCTAGAAGCTGCGATTGTATATGGGTGCTTGCCGAGAGCTAAACAGGCTCGCGTGACGGTTCCCCGACAGTCTCCAAACATACTCGAAAAACATAACTGGAGCCTTTGACAAGAAGCCGCGAGAGCGCGAGCTAGAATACACTGGCTGTTAAAGTCCGAAGGAAAATAATGCCCCTGCCCACCCCGTTTAAAAGTCGCGAGCTTCAGTTCGGTTCGCTCCCTAACCGGGGCGTTATATTGTTCTCTTTCACCCGCTGCTGCCGACCGTATCAACGCACACGCAGAAACGTCGCGGTATGAAATAACGAGACTGCTAGCAAACTGAAGGAACCTAACCGACGCAACTTTATCATCTAAATCCTTCGTGATTGCACCATTTTGTTTATCGCATGTCTATTGTAGAGCGCTTGTGAGAGCGAGGGACAGATATTCGCAGTTTGGATCTGGTAACCGGTTAAACACTTTTTCATTTTCATCTGACATCAATTTTCATTTGAATCACAATTTTCATCTGAAATCAAACGAGGTTGGAATTTACTTTTATTATATGTCTCTCATCTATATGAACCTAAATGCTATGAAAAAAATAGAAAATTGAATTTTCTACAGGGGTCAAAACAAAAAAGCATAATTTTTTACAAATTTATTTGCAAAAAAAAGTTATTTTAAATAATGATAATATTCCGATTTTAGGTTCATATAGAGCGCAATACTATGAAGAAAGTAAGTTTCCTCCCTTAATGTTGTACGCAATGTCAAAACGATTGGTTGAAAACTCTTCAAACTAGCGTGTACGCAAGTTCAAAAAAGGTCGTTTTCAGAAAAACGCGTTTGAAAAAATAGTACCAAGAAAAACAAGCAATATGGGGTCGCTAATATTTTATAATATAAACTTAAATATATGTATACAAATTTAATAGTATATACTTAAATATATGTATAAAATATTCTCAAAGTTGCGTTAAATTATGTTAATTTTTTATACTATATTTTGTTTATCGCATGTGTATTGTAGAGCGCTTGTGAAAGCGAGGGACAGATATTCGCGGTTTGGAACTGGTAACCGGTTAAACACTCTGAAAGACAGAAAATTCCAGATGGCAAACGCAACGAGCCATCGGGAGATAAACAGCGTGAAGATACAAAAGTCAAAAACAGAAAGAAAAAAAAACGAAACTCTTTCCCTTCCGCTCGCGACTTATTGGCTAATAGCTCAAGCTATTAATAACATAAGCAAGAGATTATGAGACAGATCCTTCAATTTTCCGCACACACTTCGCTACGTTTGTATGTTTATATACGCGCGTATTATACACGTGTGTAATCGAATATTAAGAGGTAGCTGGTTCCAAGGAGCGGCGGGGGGCGGGGGCAACCGTCTCGACTTACAAAACGCAAGCCTGTCAAAACTCTCGATGATCGATCGATCGTATAACACGACCAGTTCGATGTTTCGAGTTTTAGGTAGCCGGAACAGGGCTCCCCGTGTCGGGCTGTATTACCCGGTGCATATAAAAATGCGGTAAAACCGAGCGCATTGGTACGTCGGGTATACAACGTCCTCTCGTCATATATACAGGTCGTGAAAATCTCTCGTGGCCCGATGCAGATTGATTCAGAGCCAACAGGACCCGCACATCGGCAAATTTATATATCTTTTGTTTTTTTTTGTTTGTTACAGGCGTACTGTGTGATTGTTCGAAAAATGTACAGTTTCAAGTTTGCCATTTCATCACGATAATGGGGATGGCGGTTCTTAAGGTAGTAGTCTGGTAACTTAAGCCGATTTTCATGTCTTTTTTGGAGAGCGTTTTATTGTAGGAAAATAAAAATGAATCGTTTTGGATATTTAGGATGTTTTTATTTACATATTAAAGATAGAAAAAAAAATGTTTTTGAAAAAATTTAATAGTTTATTGTTATTATTATTATTGATCGAAGTTGGCACCTCGAAGTTGGCAGACCCGGGTCCTAACTTTTTTTCTACCGTACTGATTGCTTTCAAATTTTAACAGGCATTTTTTCACCCCTAACTTTTTATTTTACAACCCCTTCTTTGCTAAAGTCCTTTTATTTTAGCAAAGAAGGGGTTGTAAAATGAAAAGTTAGGGGTGAAAAAATTTCTCGGTGGTTCCGACGAGAACTATAAGTGTGTAGAGTAGCCTGTTAAAATTTGGTAGAAAAAAGTTAGGGCCCGGGCTGCCAACTTCGAGGTGCCAACTTCTTTCAATAATAATAATAATAATAATAAACTATTAAATTTTTTCAAACAAATTTTTTTTTGTATCTTTAATATGTAAATAAAAACATCCTAAATATCCAAAACGATTCATTTTTATTTTCCTACAAAAAAACGCCCTCCAAAAAAGACATGAAAATCGGCTCAAGTTACCAGACTACTACCTTAAGCGGGGTAATAGGGTTAGGACAGCGTTTTCTCAATGATTTTCATGAATTTTTTTTATAGTATAAAGAATGAATATAATTTATTGAAACTTTGAGAATATTTTATACATATATTTAAGTATATACTATAAAATTTTTGAAGAATTTCCGTGAAAAACACCGAAAATATTAGCGACCCCATATTGCAGGTCACAATCAGACTCAGCATTTTGCGTACATTCCGGAAGCCGCAATTTTCATCTGAAATCAAACGAGGTTTGAATTTACTTTTATTATATGTCTCTCTTCTATATGAACCTAAATCCTATCAAAAAAATAGAATATTGAATTTTTTACAGGGGTCAAAACAAAAAAGCATGATTTTTTGCCATTTTTTACAACTTTATTTGCAAAAAAAAAAATTATTTTTAATAATGATAATATTCCGATTTTAGGTTCAAATAGAACGCAATACTATGAAGAAAGTAACTGCCAATTTTCAAAACGATTTGTTGAAAACTCTTCAAACTAGCGTGTACGCAAGTAAAAAAAAAGTCGTTTTCAGAAAAACGCGTTTGAAAAAATAGTACCAAGAAAAACAAGCAATATGGGGTCGCTAATATTTATAGTATATACTTAAATATATGTATAAAATATTCTCAAAGTTTCAATAAATTATATTAATATTTCATATTATAAAAAAATTCATGAAAATTATTGAGAAAACGCTGTCCTAACCCTATTTCCCCCCTTAATGGCTTATAACAATAGAACGAGTCGGAATTTTCATTAAAAATTTTGGGAACATATTTTCAATAGTTTTACTAACAATTTATGAAATTAAAAAAAAATTTTTGATTTTTTGACCCGTCAAACCCTATTGCCCCCCTCAAATTGACGAATTTTTCATGTTAATTGAACCACTGTTCGTTTCGTTAGATTAAATATTATGAGAATCGCGACGCAGTACGACTTGAAAACTCGCCGTGCGATAAGAAGAAGAAGAAGAAGACGAAGAAGAAGAAGAATGAGCGTCGGGAGGAGTGAATGAAAAAAAGATAGAGTTTTCGTGCTCTTAAGACCATTTAATCGCGGGGTCGCAGAAGTGCCACACCAATTTACTGGTCGCCGAATGCGAGTCGAATCTTTCGAGAAAGCTTTCCCCCAGCCTGTAACAGAGATAGAAAGAGAGATTAAGAGGAGAGGAAAGAGAGTGGAATATAGAGAAGTAGCCTAGCGGAAGAAGAGAGTGCCACATTGTTCGCCCTCCAAGGAGGAAAACCATCACAGTTGGCACCCCGGACCTTCCGGACCTCTTTCAACTCCACACGAGCGCGCCACCTAATCCCGAAATCCGCGTTGGAAACCAGTCTCTCATTCGTTCGCCCTTCCTCGCTGTATATGTCCTCGTAGTTTAGACCATTTATTTCTCTTTCTCCTCTCTCTCTCTCTCGGACGTGAATTACCAGGGAGAATCGTACGACCGTGGAATTAATCGAATAACGCTAACCACTCTCGCTCCTAATTAACTTCCGGCGAAGGACTGTGAGCGGCGTTGCGGAGGACGCTCATCTCCATCTGGCTGCGAAGAACCAACTTGTCGTATAGAGCACAGAGTACCTAAACAGACACATATCAGATATATGGCTAAAGGGATAAGGAAGCTTTTTTTTCATTCCGGTCGTACAACAAAAGCCCGTAAAAATAAATGAAAAATAAGTAACACTAATAATAAGTCATCAATGTCTTATGATTAACGTGAAGATATCGATCGCGTTCGGCTCTAATTATTCTCAACAATTGCCATATATATTTTTATATATATATGCCGGTATAATTAACCGAGAAAAAATACCAGAAATGCATGGGAAAATTTGCTCGAATCTTCGTGAACATAAATCGAAAAGGAATAAAAAGAAAGAAAAAACGCGAACTTGAAGAAAAACGTCTATTGAAGAGCCGCGAGTATGGCGAAGAACATGGATAATGAGATTTTGCTTTCGTGAAGCGCGGCGAGAGATGATCGTCGATCGGGGATGATCATCGACAAGTGCGGCACCCCGGGTCATGTTTCACGCTTTTTGCTCCGAAAATTGGCAGCCGAGCAGAAGCATCAGAAGCGAGAGACCGTTGTATACATATATATTGTATATATATTGGTATCTTCGGGGACCAGACGGGCACAAAATCGGTCCTCCGCGGAAATGGGTTCGCGAGAACGCAAACGTGAGCTTGTGTAGATTGTGTATATGTATTATAGTAGAGCACATGAACACACATGAAGAGTTGAGGCATTCTCCGATCGCCTCTGTTCCTCGTATATAAAATAAACGTATATAAGGTAGCTGTGGAAGGAGAGCGAAAGAAATTTATATATATATATATGTATAAGATGTAGAGAGAGAGAGAGAGAGAGAGAGATGAAGAAAAAAAAGGCACTGCGTATCCCCCGGGATAAATATGATGTAAATAAATGATGAGGTGCCCTTAAGGGAGTGGATATTAGGTGGGGGTAAGAAGTGTTATGAAACATAATTAGCGGCCGCCGCCACTGACTCGCGATGATTACAGGGCGGTGAGGCAAAAGTCGTGCTATGCCGAAGAAAAGAGAGAAAGATCGAGGATATATAGCCGAGAGAGAGAAAAGAGGTGAAGGAGTTGGAGCGCGCGAGCTGCTGTTGCTGCTGCTGTTCATCCCACAGCACCCATCCAGGATAGATTTCCTGCTGACTATATACAAGACTCAGAATATTATTTTTATTATATATATATAAACCCTTCTGCTCCACCTTCGAATATTCGTCCTCTTCACCATCGGTTTTTTTTTCGACTCGGATTCGATCCACAAACAAAAGTGCACGGTTGGATGTGACTAGACAACAACAAAAATTGGCATATATTTCTTTTAGTGCCTATTTTGTTGACGAAAAATGTTCGGCTATCCAGATGATGTGATTAGTCGCGAATATAGATCTGTAGAAAATCGTGAAAAACAATCGCAGCGCCATAAATGAAGCGGAAGTCTAAACGTTAATTCGTCACAAAAATAATGAACGCAGACTGGAGTTCCCACTCCATCGGGAATCAAAATGACAGGGATGTCAGTGCCTGTAATAATTTCGTTTCCTTATTTAAATTATTATAATTATTTTTTGAGGAAATAACGACAATTTTAGTTATTTCTTTTATAATTTATTTTTCTGTTTGCCGTTTGTTTGATATTAGTGATATTTGATTGCAAATTTTATTTATTTTTTATTATTAATTTTAGAGACTCGAGATCGTTTAAAATTCGTAATAATTTGAAGGTGCCGCAAGATACATACATAATAAATTCACACACACACACACACACATATATTGATAATAGAAAATTCTTTCGCTTATCTTTTCTTGGTTTTCTTTTTTGTTTCGAGGGCGCTGCGTCACTTGATCCGTCGAACGATTCCCTTTTTTATTTTGTTCTTTAACAGGCTCTCTCTAAAACACTAATTATCGGAAATACTGGTGATCATAATTTATCTCTCATTATTATTCTTCATATAATCATAAATTTGCGGATCTTACCTCACCCAGAGAATAATTCGCTTGATGTGCAGTCGACACTTAACATAACACTTCTTTGCACGCGTTATTCCCGACAAGTATATGACGGGGTAAAATCCCGATACATGGGTGGATATAGAGACATAGACATTTGTCTCGTACAATATAATCGACGTACAATAGATATAAAACCGTCACAGTTTGCGGTCACTGGGAGAGTGCGGGACGCAGGTCGTGAATCTATTCGCCAGTATTCCGATTATAATGATAATCAATGATATTAGGTATTATATTCGGCGGACCGTTATACTATACAAGGGGGGGCCCAAAAAAGACGGGAATTTTGTCATAATTGCTTTATTTTTTAATATTTTTACACCAATTTTTGATCACCTTCAAAGTATTCTCCTTTGACCACGACGCACCTCTGCAAACGATCCTTCCAATGTTCAAAACATTTTTTACATTCACTTATCGGGATGTTCTTTAGGCCTTCCAGCGATTTTTGTTTTATCTCCTCCACAATGGCAAAACTCTTGATTGCTGCTTTGTTTCGGGCTCGTATCCATATCACCACGATTCATCACCAGTAATCCCCTTGGAAAAAAGTTCAGGGTCCTCTTCGAGCTGATTTGTGAAGTTCAAAACATGCCTGAAGTCGACGCTCCCTTTGCTCGTCCGTGAGAAGGCAAGGGACAAATTTGGCTGCAACTCTGCTCATGTGCAAATCTTTGGATAAAATCCTCCGAATTGAACTCCATGATATCCCAGACATCTCACAGAGATGATCAATGGTTCGGCGACGGTCTTCACGAATGAGAGCATTGATTTTGTCGACGATTTCGTCACTTCTTGACGTTGAGGGGCGTCCTGAACGGGGTTGGTCTTCGATTGACGTTTCTCCATTTCTAAAACGTGAAAACCACTCGTAGACTCTGGTTTTACTTAGGGCAGCATCTCCATAAGCAGTCTTAAGCATTACGGTAGTTTTCGCGGCCGATTTCCCCAACGGGAAACAAAATTTCACAGCCGCGCGTTGCTCTCGACAATCGGCCATCACGTTTTCGTCGAAATGGAAAAAGTTGTTTCACTACAAAAATTCTCACGGACGAACCGATGCACTCACGGCGACAGAACTTCGCACTCTAACTCAAGAGACGTGTCCCCAACGGACACCTGGTCGAGCAATGGGTTCCCCCGCTCTCCCTCCCCGCCGCAGCGCAATTCCCGTTTTTTTTTGGGCCCCTCCTCGTAGTCTATTCTCTCTGATCGCTATAGTGCTATTCTTACATGCCTCAATTCATAATTGATGAAAATGCAAAAACATTTTGGATTTCTCAATGATCACGAATCCACTGATCACGAATCCGCTATCCATTTCCAAGAAAAATTAAAATTTCTATTAAAAATCATCAAAAATGTGATTTTCGACCACAAAACAATAACACTGTTAACATGTTTTTTTTTTTCGTTGTCTTCACACGAGATATCCCGTCGAACTGAAAAAAGAAAGTTTCGATCTTTCCGATCGAGTGCTGTATTTACGTTGCGAGTGAGCGCAAAATATTATACGTTAAGTTAAAAGTAAAGTTAAAGTAATACAATAAAAGTCCCATGGAAAACGTCACGGCGTAACATCAAGAACTTTTGACCTCGATAGAAGTTTGTGAAAAAAAAAAAAAGTATACAAAAGATAAATTCTGATGGCCGGCATATTAGGGACGCTGATATTGTTTTAACGGGATCTACGACATCGCCATTTCTGGCGGTATTCGCATTCTCAATAAAAGCCACGTCGGCCTGACTTTAGTTCGTGCTCCATTCGTGCAGCTATTTCACTATAATACGAGACGTATATATACACACAGAAGAGAGGAGTTTTGAATTCGTGATGCTGGTATATATGTTTAAATATATATATTATAACATTGAGCTTATACGGAACAGCCGTGTATCGGTCATAACTCGATGGAAAATGGTAGTTCGTAGTCGAGTTTATATATAACCAGAATAGAGGAATATACACGGAATACAGAATACCTATAATATCCCTAATATGAGATCTCGCTCTCTGTCTCTCTCTCCTCGTGGTATTTCTCGTTGTGCAAAAGGGAGACCTACACGTGTGGCTCTTTCCTCCCTCTAACAGAGGTTCAACGGATATGGAGTGGACCGAGTGTGCCGGAGAGCCTCGCTTTTCTCTTGATCTTTCCTTTCTTTCTCTCCCTCTATCTTTCTCCCTCTCGGTTGAGATTCATGTAGCTAGAGGAATAATATATACACGTGTATGTATATATTAGCCTTTTGCCTCTCGAACGAATCATAATAATACTAGGATATGTTTTGATACTATGTATACGAGAAACGCGTGATATGCGGCAACGACAGTGTCGCCCTCTACAATATCCCTTCCGTCCCCGCAGCAACATCAGCAAGAATATACATCGAGGGCTCTTTGTTCAAACAAAAGGGTGTATGTCACGTTGTTTTACACGTTAATTTTACAATCTTTTGTTTGCTAGCAGTCGATGTAACGTAAATTATACAATTTCATATGTAACATTATTGGTTGCGGTTGTATGAGGATTGTGAAAAGGGCAAAATTCTCTTCTCCCTTTGTACAAGTAGCCCCCTCTCATCGTCGAAACATATTCGGCGACATATGCACGTCCAGCGTCGTTATCAACGAAATTTTCTATAGCAATATCGCCGTTGGGGAAGATGGAGAACGTTCGAAATAATAAAAAAAAAAAATTGTTTTGCCTCACCGTTCTTTTAGTAGAGTATTGGTATCGTATGAGAATTATCATTTCAAGGGAGGAAACAGGGTTAGGACAGCGTTTTCTCAATGATTTTCATGAATTTTTTTATAGTATAAAAAATGAATATAATTTATTGAAACTTTGAGAATATTTTATACTTATATTTAAGTATATACTATAAAATGTTTGAAAAATTTTCTTGAAAAACACCGAAGATATTAGCCACCCCATATTGCAGGTCACAATCAGACTCAGCATTTTGCGTACATTCTGGAAGCCGCAATTTTCATCTGAAATCAAACGAGGTTGGAATTTACTTTTATTATATGTCTCTCTTCTATATGAACGAAAATGCCATAAAAAAAATAGAGAATTGAAAATTTATTACAGGGGTCAAAACAGAAAAGCATGATTTTTTGCCATTTTTTACAACATTATTTGCAAAAAAAATTATTTTAAATAATGATAATATTCCGATTTTAGGTTCATATAGAGCGCAATACTATGAAGAAGGTAACTGTCAATTTTCAAAACGATTGGTTGAAAACTTTTCAAACTAGCGTGTACGCAAGTTTAAAAAAGTCATTTTCAGAAAAACGCGTTTGAAAAAATACCGTACCTGAGTGACCGCTCGGTTATACATGTGGCGCGCTCGGGGCCTGAAGGAGAGCTACTCACTTTAAGGTAGTAACCTAAGCCGATAAGCTGGTAACTTAAGCCGATTTTCATGTCTTTTTTGGAGGACGTTTTTTTGTAGGAAAATAAAAATGAATCGTTTTGGATATTTAGGATGTTTTTATTTACATATTAAAGATACAAAAAAAAATTGTTTGAAAAAATTTGATAGTTTATTATTATCATTATTATTGATCGAAGTTGGCACCTCGAAAAAAAGCGCGTCGGTGGCCCTGGTGATTTTGGCTCTTGATGTTATCTGACATCGAAAATTCTTGATAATTCTTAATTTATAGACATGTCATTCTGGTCGGAACTACTGAAGTTAAATTTCATGGATAAATAACAAAATGGCGGACTTTGGAAAAAAAGACCTTTTATTTTAGCAAATAAATTTTGTTATTTATCCATGAAATTTAACTTCAATAGTTAAATTTTCTGAACCGTCTAACCCTATTTTCCCCCTTAAGTCTGAAACCGTACACATCGGTCGTTCGCGTTCTCGCCATTACCGCACACTTTATCTATTGCTTTCTGTTTTTTCAATGATTAAATTAACAATTTCAAAATGAAATTTATGATATTATTTTTCTTGTAATTTATAATATATTATATTTGCTTATTAATTTCTAATTTTTACAAAGCAGGAAATTCATAAATTTGTGAAAAAGCTACTCAGCCTCTCAGCTCGCTCATAGATGCGATGCAATCGAACGAAATATTTGACTCATTGAGGAATATTTAAATCCAAGTGATGTTGCAAAAAAATCTTAATATCAAACATCCTTGATACACTAATTTATCCGTGCAGAAAGTTTTCATTGACGTTCTATTTTTTTTTAATTTCAAATTCAATGAAGTTTCAATACCTAATGAATTAAAATTAAAAATCGACACGGAGAACTGCGCGATTCTATTTTTATTTCGTTTTATTTTCACACCAATTCTTTCAAATTTCTTTTTGCAAAATAATTGTCAATTATTTTTGTTCTTATTGAAACGATGCCCATCCCTGTGTATGCATGAGAGCAGAACTTGCGAAATCCACTCGCAAGGTTACGAGCAGAGTATTGCTCTCTCTCTGTCTCTCTCTCTCTGTGGTGTTTCGCAGAGATTGCCAAGGATGAGAGACACGAGAATATCTGGCATATAGCCTAGAGTGTAACGTCGCTTTTCAAGAGTATACTATAGGTCCAAGAGAGAACGAGGAGTAGAAGAGAGGCCACAGCTTGCGGGGATGCGAGACTCGGCGCGCCCCACGAATGTTAACGCGTCGCATTAGCCACCCCCTCGGTTACTATCCTCTTCTTCTCCTCGTTGTACTCTCGGCTTAGGGTGAAAGGAGAATAGAGAGAGAGAGAGAGAGAGAGAGAGAGAGAGAGAGAGAGAGGAAGAGACGTTGGGAAGCTGCGCTATGCGGTATTGGTTGAAAAGGGCGAGGGCAATAATTCTGATAACGCAGCATGTTGTCATGTTGGCCAGCATACGAAATTTAGCCAACCAGCAGCCGGATCGCATCGCTTGGAATATTCTCCCGGTTCTCTCTCTCTCTCTCTCTTCATCTTCGTACCTGCTTCCACATACAAGCTGTCTTTTACCAAAACTGCCGACAATATTCCCCAACATAATCCTCGCACAGACATTGTTATTTCATCGTTTAAACTTCTACTTATTCGATATATCGAATTATCGTGTTTAATATAGCCTTTCGCCATCCGCCTCATCGCCAATGAAATTATTTCTTTCCTTCGATCCGTCACATTCAATTATTAACTTATAATCGACAGTTCCAAATGTCAGTTATGATATATTAAAACGAGTATTTCGTTATTTTTCAATATATCGAACGAGGAACATTATATTAATATTGGTAAATGCTAAATCTGATATCCGTTATAGAAGAAAGGATATTTGTTTATTTTTTGGTTTTTTTTTTTCTTTCATATTGACTCGTCGGAATTTACACGAGGCGTATGTCGTCGGGCGGTGTGGAACCCTCTTTTTCTTAATACACCGAGTTTGCTGGGCTCGATGTATTAGAGGCGGGGGCGTGGGGACTTTGGAGAAAGAAAATTGACGATTTATTAAAAAAAAAAAAAAAAGTTTGGACCGCGTCACCTGCGGCTCCTCTGTGTCATATATCTGTTATGTCTATATGTCTGAACAACCCTCAGTTCAGAGGGTTGTACACGATCGATATAGGAGGATGTGACTCTCACCCTCTATCCATACTCGCTGTACCATATATACCAACACTGCTTAATACTCAACTCCTCGATGCGACGTGCTGCTGCGTTGTTCCTCACTCTCTTCGTGCATGTCCTATATAAACTACTCTTGTGATGCTCCGGGAGCCTTCTCGTAAATTAATTCCGTTTGCATCGTCGTTATTACGTTGGTAGGGTCCAATAAGCGCCACATCTCCCTGTACACGCCTTCATCCTCCTTCTTCTCTCTCTCTCTCTCTCTCTCTCTCTCTTTCTCATCATATATATATATATAGAGTTTACCCATCTCATCCTCCGTGTGCGGTATAAACTTGATATTACTTCTCCTGCACATCAGGTTCGCAGAAAAGTTGAAAAAACTCGATCGCGACAAGTTAACCCTCAGAGCCATTTTTCCAATTTGCCGTTGTTTTTTATTCTTTAGATTTAAAAAAAAGGCTCGATATATGACGAAATAAATGGCACGAAAGTTATAGTGATATTGGAAAGATTATATTGAATAAATGATTCGATAAAGTCGATCGATAAAATTCATTTAAAAATGTTTTTTTAAATGATTTAAAAATGTTTTTAAAAATGTTTTTAAAAATGTTTTTTAACGAAATAAATGGCACAAAAGTTATAGTGATATTGGAAAGATTATATTGAATAAATGATTCGATAAAATCGATCGATAAAATTCATTTAAAAATGTTTGTTTTAAATGATTTAAAAATGTTTTTTAAAATGAAAACGTTCGCTCGCAGAATATTTAGTGACAAACACAAATATATCTGTGTTTTCTCGTGAAATTCTTTCACGAGAAAAGCCAGCTCGATGATATTTTTTTGAAATAAAGTTAAACTTAAGAGATCATGTGGTTTGTATCATGTTTAGAAAAATGTTGTGATCGTACATAAAATATATTTTTTTCTTCAATCGTCTACGTCCAATCATACATTAATAAAATAATCTTTCTTCTCGCTTTGATGAATAAAGAGTCGGGAGAAAAAGAACGAAAAAATCAGTACACCACCACCACCTCCCCCAAGCGAAAAGTCATTGCCGTGAATAATCCACTGTTTTGACAACGTTGCTCTCTCGATCTCTCTCGGTGCTTGACGCGATTAAACCGTTTACGGTCAAAACTACGACGAATTATACGCGCTTACGCTTTAAATCCCTGATTTACGAGTATGCCGGGGATGAGATGGCTCTCTGAGCGATATCTACCGGCGCGTTATGCATTCTGTTTGGGCACGGGATATGAAATAGGGTTCATCCCCCCCGCTAACGCGCGCGCGTCCAAGTGCGGAAAAGGGGGATTCCCGTGTGTGTTACGAAATCCAAAAGCTTTTCGTCGATCCCCGTGGAGAATTAAACTGTTTAGAACTCGGTGAGAGATTCGAGGAGGGGTGTTAAGGAAAAAGTTGATATGTCCTGGTTGAAATCGTTGACTCGTGCGCCCCTTTGAACAAATTTTATGTACACCTATAGTTATACAAAGTGCAGCAAACTCGCGCCCCCTCAATTTATTAACGTCATTCCCTGTGAACGTACAAAGTAGATTTTCACGATATGTACACTACACATATATATTTGTCATAAAAAGTATCCTCTACCCAACCCCGTTGGCAAATTAAACACGGTGGATCTCAAAGACTCCGATCGAGTTAACCCGTGTTTCGGATAAAATGTGTGAGAGAGCTTGATAAAGTCTCTCGCACAATTTAAAAAAAATCCCATTCACGGTCGTAAAGTTTTTCTTTTTTGATCGTAGGATTTACGATCTCACCCACAAACCCGAAATCCCAGTGACAATGTATTCGTAACGTCTTATCTGCTACGAAAGAACCATGACGAATTTCACGAAATGATCGTGATCATTTTCGAATTTAGTAACAGACAGTATGGAATCACGTTGATTCGGGATTAAAAAAGAAAAATTCACAATTTCAAAAATGCAATCGTCAATTAGATTTCGTGAATCACGATTTCACAACTAATTTAACATTTCTTAATCCTAGTAGCTCGTCACACTTGTTTTTCAATTCTGTATTTACCGCATTGACACTCAAAAATACTCTGCTGTCATTCAATCATAAAACCACGTGAAATCCATATGTTTATCTTTTTATTCTAACGACAATAAATTAAGGAACATACTTGTAAAACAAGAATTCAATATTTGTTCAGTTTTTTTAAATACCTAGAAGGACAGAGTTCGAGAAAAAAAAATTGAGAACTCTACGAGAAGTCGAGTATTCGACATTTGATGGATTTCACGGCGAACCAAAGAGTGACATTACGCCACGATAAATAATTCATAGATTAATCTCGCTGATAAAAACATTAGAATCGTAAAAAAATATAAATTGTTGACTAGGGATCTCGCAGTAGGACGATACCGGTATCGAGCACACCTCGAAAGTAAATTGATTCGAATTAGTTCCCAATAGCGTGTAATCGAGAACGCGCGGGTTCACCTCTCGACGCGAGAGCCCCTTCGCGGCGCGCAATTGAACGAAGCAACTCACACACACGAACGCAGCCACAGACACAAACTCATACTAATGCATCCATTTCACACACGAGCGCGAGACGCTGATGTACGTCATTATGTAGCTCGCCGCCTAATACTTAGGTCGATAGGTGATATAACACCGGAATTATTGCCCCGGCGGCACACTCTCCGAACCACCGATGCGGGTGACCCCAGCACGTACGAACATCGACGTGCACTCCGCAGCTCTCTCTCGCGCTACCCCTCGACGAAATATACCTTTATCCATATATAAACCTATCTCTCTCTCTCGCTCGACTCTTTCCTGATTACTCCCATACTCGTGTTATTAGGCTGCACCTGTTTCAAAAATCTATCGATACTCTCGGATCCAACACACGTGAAATGAACTTGAGTTAAAATTTATTTAAGAGGGGAAATAGGGTTAGGACAGCGTTTTCTCAATGATTTTCATGAATTTTTTTATAGTATAAAAAATGAATATAATTGATTGAAACTTTGAGAATATTTTGTACATATATTTAAGTATATACTATAAAATTTTCATACGTGCATTTAAGTATATACTATAAAATATTAGCGACCCCATATTGCAGGTCACAATTAGACTCAGCATTTTGCGTACATTCTGGAAGCCGCAATTTTCATCTGAAATCAAACGAGGTCGGAATTTACTTTTATTATATGTCTCTCTTCTATATGAACCTAAATGCCATCAAAAAAATTGAAAATTGAATTTTTTACAGGGGTCAAAACAAAAAAGCATGATTTTTTGCCATTTTTTACAACTTTATTTGCAAAAAAATAATAATTTTAAATAATGATAATATTCCGATTTTAGGTTCATATGGAGCGCAATCCTATGAAGAAAGAAACTGCCAATTTTCAAAACGATTGATTGAAAACTTTTCAAACTAGCGTCTACGCAAGTTAAAAAAAAGTCGGTTTCAGAAAAACGCGTTTGAAAAAATAGTACCAAGAAAAACAAGCAATACGGGGTCGCTAATATTTTATAGTATATACTTAAATATATGTATAAAAATGTTATAGTATATACTTAAATATATGTACAAAATATTGTCAAAGTTTCAATAAATTATATTCATTTTTTATACTATAAAAAAATTCATGAAAATCATTGAGAAAACGCAGTCCTAACCCTATTTCCCCCTTAATGGCTTGGAACAATAGAACGAGCCGGGATTTTCATTTAAAATTTTGGGAACATATTTTTCAATAGTTTTATTAACAATTTATGAAATTTAAAAAAATCGATTTTTTGAACCGTCTAACCCTAATCCCCCCTTAAATAACAATGTTATTCTTAACAGAGTTCACCGCATTTGTTTATTTTATTCGTCGATAATTTAAGGTGTACGATCACGGTAGCGGGTACAAAATCATGTGCACACTTAACAATTTTTTTTTGTATCAAAAAGTGATTTATTTATAAAACTAATGACACATCTATTTAGTATAAATATCAAGCTAATAAACAAATTTTTTGTTTATTTTTTTGTTATACAAAATGGCGGACTACTGCTATTTGCTTCTGGTATCTTTTGTCCGCTGCGTGACATTTCGCATTCGCAATTTTTTATCTAGAACAAAAAAACAAAATTCTCGTTAATCTACATCAGAATACCTAGAGAAGCACGTACGGAATTTGGAAAATATTGTTTTATTCGAAGATTGTAGGCGTTTGAACTTAAAAGGTGAATTAACAGTGAAAAATGTCGTCAAAAACAGCTTATAAAATGGAAAGTTTTGAATTAATCGGAAATTCCGTAAGTACTGCTCTAGGTATTCCGATGGAGATTAACGAGAATTTTTTTTTTTAGTCTAGGTCAAAAATTGTGGATGCTAAATGTCGCGCCGCGGAGCGCCTCATAAAAAAAACGATACCAAAAGCAAATAGCAGTGGTCGGCCATTTTGTATAACAAAAAAAATATTTTTTCTTAGCTTGATATTTGTACTAAATAGATGTGTAATTAGTTTTTTAAATAAATCATTTTTTCGTACAAAAAAAAATTGTTAAATGTACACATGATTTTGTACCCGCTACCGTGGCCATACCCTTTAATATTAATTTCAATATTTTCATTGTCCCTGCTTAAAAATGAAATTTTTCGAAAAAAAGGCAAGACGAATTTAGCTGTCATGCTTTTTTTTTTCTTATTAATAACATTGCAGTAAATTCAATTAAAGGTAAATGAAAAATTGCGCTCACTCCGGATGACTATGTTGAAAACATTCGTGCGCGAAATACAATACGCGTTACTGTTATAAAAATTCCACGGACTAAATTATAACCCGGATTGTTTCTCAATTCTCGTGCAGCAGGTAGTCCGCCCCCCCCCCCCCTCTCTCTCTTCGCCACGAAACTGAGATCCACTAACAGCAGGAGCGCGTATCACTTATTTCAGTTTTTAATCTTGTTTCTCGCAGAGACGTTTAGTATTATACGTGTATGTATATACAGATATATTTCTTTTTTTTTTGTGATGTATAGAGCGGGAGCTCTTTCGTTTATAGTTATACATTCCGCGTCAAGTCCATCTCAACGACTTCTCTTGTTCGTCGGTCTTCTCGCCTTTTTCTTTCATTCGATTTTTTTTCTTTTTTTTTTTCTTTCTTTAATTCTACAACTGCTCCCTCTCGTTCCCCACCCTCCTCGTCGTCTCAGCTCCCTTCAATCTTCGTGAGACGTGAATCATGCGTGAATGAAAGTGAGGTGGAAAAAAAAAAGAGACTCTCTTCTGGTATGGGCTTCTTACGTCGTCTCTCGTCGAGACTCATAGATATATTTAGTAAAAAAAAAAATCATCGACCCACCCATCAAACGCGTACATTGGAAAAAAAACACAAATCTCTTTCAATCAAATTTAATATTTCCCCATTAATAAATGTATTTGTATTGAAAATCGTAATTTTCAGATTTATCACGATTGAACGACATTTGTTAAGAGTCAGAAAGAAACAAATCATAGATGACAAATGTTTTATTCAAATAAATTCTCCGCCGTTAATGACTGAACGAAAAAGAAAACAATGACTAATACTCAATCGTAAGATTTTCATTCGCTTATTTTTATAAAAACACATTTAAATAAGTCTCGTATTGAACGACACGATACGTTTTTTTTCTGACTGTCATTTAAGGTAGTAGTCTGGTAACTTAAGCCGATTTTCATGTCTTTTTTGGCGGGCGTTTTTTTGTAGGAAAATAAAAATGAATCGTTTTGGATATTTAGGATGTTTTTATTTACATATTAAAGATACAAAAAAAAAATTTTTTGAAAAAATTCAATAGTTTATTATTATTATTATTATTGATCGAAGTTGGCACCTCGAAAAAAAAGTGCGTGGGTGGCCCCGGTGATTTTGGCTCTTGATGTTATCTGAAATCAAAAATTCTTGATAATTCTAAATCTATAGACATGTCGTTCTGGTCGGAACTACTGAAGTTAAATTTCATGGATAAATAACAAAATTTATTTGCTAAAATAAAAGGACTTTTGTTTTCCAAAGTCCGCCATTTTGTTATTTATCCATGAAATTTAGCTTCAGTAGTTCCGACCAGAATGACATGTCTATAGATTAAGAATTATCAATCATTTTTTATTTCATATACAATAAGAGCCAAAATCACCGGGGCCACCCGCGCGCTTTTCTTTCGAGGTGCCAACTTCGATCAATAATAATAAACTATTAAATTTGTTCAAAAAATTTTTTTTTCGTATCTTTAATATGTAAATAAAAACATCCTAAATATCCAAAACGATTCATTTTTATTTTCCTACAAAAAAATGCCCTCCAAAAAAGACATGAAAATCGGCTTAAGTTACCAGACTACTACCTTAATATCCACGCCTTGTCATAAAACTCCCTTCTCTGATTCTCTATCGTTCTCTCTCTCTCTCTCTCTGTCTCTCTCTCGCGAATGATTTTTACGTGATGAAAAAAGGCCCTCACGCAGAGTGCTCCAACGATGAAGCGAAAATCTTCGATGATACGAAGTCGGGAATAAATTCGCGTGAAGAAAGGGGGCAAAGGGGTGAGGTTATAGCGTAGAGCGAGTACAAGGAGAGAAATACGAAGAGGGAGAAATAGTCGGGGGAGGGGAGGAGGGGCAGAGAAAGAACGGCAGTTAAACCTGAGAATTAATTCTCAAGAGAGTCTCGGAGTGAGTGTGGCTCCTGGAAATTATTAATGTATGCAGAGTTTTTGCCTGCTGGTGATGCTGCCGCTGCTGTTGCTGCTGCTGGTTTGGTTCCGCTCCTCCCGCTTGTCTCTTTTCTCTCTCGACACACGAGAGGAAGGAATCGCGCCATGCGCCCCGTCGTATATAGGTAAGAGTTGAAATTTGCTTCGCTCGGGGATGAGAGACCTCCCGAGAGCCGCAGCATCACCAGAGAATATCCGCGAGAAGAGATCGTTTCTCTCTTTTTCCCTCTCTCTTTCTTTCTCTCTCTCTCTCTGGCACTATGCTGATCCGTGAAACGTCTTGTTAGCTCTCTTGTGTGTGTGTGTGTGTATATATATACTGTATATATAGCAAACGAATAAAAGATCTTACCGTCTATATCTACAAGGTTTGTCGTGAATTGGCAATCTTTCTCTCGCTCAACGGGCAATCTTCGTTGCCAAATAACTTTTTTGCGAAACATAAAAATTAATTTCATCCAAGTGTCTTGATTATCGACCTATCATTTATTCTTGAAATAAAAAGCCTAGCTCAGCCACGTCTTGGAAACACCATCGGAATGATGTACAGGCGTTTTTAAACAGCACGCGAAAAAAATTAAATAGGCAATGAGCATAAAATTTTACGAAGAAATCAATGATCGTTCTTTAAAAGCTGCAAAAAATTGCAAATAAATCTTAAACCTATGAACCGGACTGGATATATCGAACCTCGAACAATTATCAAGAAGTTTAGAACAGACTGAACTCGAGAACTTTATCGTAAAGCCATTTTAAGGTAGTAGTCTGGTAACTTAAGCCGATTTTCATGTCTTTTTTGGAGGGCGTTTTTTTGTAGGAAAATAAAAATGAATCGTTTTGGATATTTAGGATGTTTTTATTTACATATTAAAGATACAAAAAAAAAATTTTTCGAAAAAATTTAATAGTTTATTATTATTATTATTATTGATCGAAGTTGGCACCTCGAAGTTGGCAGCCCGGGTCCTAACTTTTTTTTCTACCAAACCGATTGCTTTCAAATTTTAACAGGCTACTCTACACACTTATAGTTCTCGTCGGAATTACCGAGAAATTTTTTCACCCCTAACTTATTATTTTACAACCCCTTCTTTGCTAAAATAGAAGGACGTTTTTTTTCCAAAGTCCGCCATTTTGTTATTTATCTGTGAAATTTAACTTCAGTAGTTCCGACCAGAATGACATGTCTATAGATTAAGAATTATGAAGAATTTTTTATTTCAGATAACATCAAGAGCCAAAATCACCGGGGCCACCCACGCGCTTTTTTTTCGAGGTGCCAACTTCGATCAATAATAATAATAATAACAAACTATTAAATTTAAAAAAAATTTCTTTTTTGTATCTTTAATATGTAAATAACAACATCCTAAATATCCAAAACGATTCATTTTTATTTTCCTACAAAAAAAACGCCCTCCAAAAAAGACATGAAAATCGGCTTAAGTTACCAGACTAATACCTTAATAAACTCACTTATATTTTGGTCGAATGGCAAATAAAAATTTCTTTTGTCTGTCTCTTTGTCTTTGCGAAATAAACTTATGATATTTTCTTCACGAAAACGAAAGACTCGAACGATAGGAACGGACAGTATCCAAAACCAACCTGTTACAGGTCCTATTCGCGATGACCCAACCGTGTTGGACGTGGATACAGTCAGCGGGAAGATGTAAAGTAAGAGATAGAAAAAGAGAGAGAGAGAGAGAAAGATGAGTAGTCAGCGCGAAAGCTCTCGAACCTATTAGAATACGTCAGGCACGCCTCAGACGACTTTTTATTTCATTTTATATCAGAGCCACGATCGTGCATTCTCGCGCGCGCTTCACCGATCTTATATATATATATATAAAGCCCGTAGCTTATAAAACGCATAAGCAGCAACATATCACCGTTGATCGAGCAAGAGAAAGATAGAGAAACATTTATCTATATATACGTAGAAAGAGAGAATATGGCGTGGAGATGAGAGCTCTAAGAGCCGAGCATCATCGGACCTAATACATAGGTATAACGATTGCTAATAAACAAAAGGCCTTAACTCGCAAAACTTTGTATTAAAATTAATGTTTGTTATGGCTTTTTGTTTGTTATAAATTGATATAAAAACTGTCATAGAGCGAGATGGAAGCGGAATCAACGAAGAGACGAGGCATTGGTCTCTTTCTCAGCTAGTCAACGGGCATCATACGGTGGAAGAAGGAAGAAGGACGAAGAATCTATACACGTTAAGCACGAATAGCGCTTACGAGGGTGGGCTGACGAGTGGCAGGTTGTACCCGGAATACCCACCGCGGTGCAGCCTCTCAGTGGGGTCTCCCTTTCTCTCTCTCTCTCTCTCTCGTTCTATCTCTCTTCTAAACTCTCGTCTTATTTTCTCACTGTGCGTATGGATATTCCTAAGTGCGCTGCCCACCAGCCAGCAAAAGACGCAGCAGCAGCAGCAGCCAAGGCTCCTGATCTCTCTTGAGTGAACGCGATGCTTATCTCTGCTGGAGTGGGATAAAAGCCCACATAGCGCAACTCTACGATGATACCCCCGTACGAGAGTGTCAGAGTATCCTCCTTCGACTCCATTCTCCCTTTCTCACTGCATGCTCGAGAGGAACGAGATGATAGAAAAAGGAAGAAAAAAAAAAAACAATTGTATATAAATATGTATGTTGTGTATATAGGTTGTGTATATAGGTGTGTGTGTTTGTATACGAGAAGGGATGGAATGCGGTGACCGGCAGGCTCGCGGTGAGACCCCGAAGATGGGCCTCATCCGTATAGAACCCGGTCCAGCATCCACGCACACGGCAGCATTCGAGGACAGTGACGTACCCCCCGCAGAGTCTATACGCCTCGACTCCGTCTATACCTGTGTGTTAGATATACTATAATATTTTTATACAACGAATATGATGGAAGAAAGAATGCCGTAGCCGGGATCGCTTTAACTCTTTATACGGGATAATAACGCCCATTTGTTTGTTAGCTGCTGTGATGTACGTGTGGATATTTGTTTGTCGTGTTGGTGGCCCACACGTGCTCTCGCATCCTTCCACTTTCTGTAGGATATATGGATACTCGTCGAGTTCGAAGATAGGCCTTAAGGGGGCAAATAGGGTTAGACGGTTAAAAAAATCGATTTTTTTTTTTTTCATAAATTGTTAGTAAAACTATTGAAAAATATGTTCCCAAAATTTTAAATGAAAATTCCGACTCGTTCCATTGTTATGAGCCATTAAGGGAGGGAATAGGGTTAGGTCAGCGTTTTCTCAATAATTTTCATGAATTTTTTTATAGTATAAAAAATGAATATAATTTATTGAATCTTTGAGAATATTTTATACATATATTTAAGTATATACTATAAAATTTTTATACATATATTTAAGTATATACTATAAAATATTAGCGAGCCCATATTGCTTGTTTTTTCTTGGTACTATTTTTTCAAACGCGTTTTTCTGAAAACGACTTTTTTCGAACTTGCGTACACGCTAGTTTGAAAAGTTTTCAACCAATCGTTTTGAAAATTGGCAGTTACTTTCTTCATAGTATTGCGCTCTATATGAACCTAAAATCGGAATATTATCATTATTTAAAATAATTTTTTTTTTGCAAATAAAGTTGTAAAAAATAGCAAAAAATCATGCTTTTTTCTTTTGATCCCTGTAAAAAATTCAATTTTCTATTTTTTTGATAGCATTTAGGTTCATATAGAAGAGAGACATATAATAAAAGTAAATTCCAACCTCGTTTGATTTCAGATGAAAATTGCGGCTTCCAGAATGTACGCAAAATGCTGAGTCTGATTGTGACCTGCAATATGGGGTCGCTAATATTTTATAGTATATACTTAAATATATGGATAAAAATTTTATAGTATATACTTAAATATATGTATAAAATATTCTCAAAGTTTCAATAAATTATATTAATTTTTTATACTATAAAAAAATTCATGAAAATCATTGAGAAAACGCTGTCCTAGTCCTATTTCCCCCCTTAAAGCTTGGACAACATTCTCACTCTCTCTCTCTCCCATGTGCCTCTCTCCAATGACCAGATGACCGGTGAAGAGAGGAAGGAAACCGTCGTGTATCTCTCAAACACACATACAGCTCGTTCATAACACCATTTTATTTATTTTTTAACCCCCATTTACCTTCAATAATTCTCTCGCTTCTCTTTTCACACCGAGTGCCCATTATATATATATTTTTTTTTTTCTTCACGAACCCGATGACAAATTTCGTTCCCGGATTTTGGCGCTGTTTCTCTTTTTTTCCCGACCCAAAGTTTGCGAGCTATACTGAGATGCTAATTAGTCGTTTGGACCTTACAAAGTTTATCGTCATCAATTAACATTTGTTTGGTTTAAAGATTGTTTGAATCTAATGAAATTTTATGGTAATTCAATACCTTTTTTCTCGTGTACACAATTAGTTTGATAAAACATTGGAGCGAAAAATTTGGAAACCTGACAAAGTAAAGATGAAAATACATTGACGAAATTTATTTCGATTAAATGCACTTTTCTCGCGTTAGCAATTGGTCTTACATACGAGAAATACTAAAGTGGTTATATACGAGAAAAAAACGTTTAAAAAAAACGAACATTTTTCAACGTGCCGTGTTGTAACGAATGGCAATTTTAAATTCTATCAAAATGTTTTGAAAACATTTCGAGGATCGAAAGAAGAAATTTTGTATCATCACCTTTTATGCATGATTTTCGTGCTCGAGGCTTGATGAACGTCGGTTCATTTATTAGTGTTACGAGTACACATATTACTATGGCCTCTCGTGCTCGCAATAAATGGTACGATACAAATGGATCTCGTACATATAATACAAGAAGAAAGAGAGAGAGAGAGAGAGAGAGAGAAAGCAAGGAGATTCCTCGGAGGCTGTGGATAACGAAGACGATGACAGCAACGATGATTTAATGACGTGAGGTGGGATAATGGTCGGTGTGTGCACCGCGAGAGATCCCAAGCCACGCACATAAGCTATTCTTCAAGAAAATCGTTCACAACGAGCTCGCCCTCTCTTTCTCTTTCTCCGGCACGTTGTCCTGATCTT
Source organism: Oxytorus armatus (assembly GCA_958009045.1). Classification (NCBI taxonomy): domain Eukaryota; kingdom Metazoa; phylum Arthropoda; class Insecta; order Hymenoptera; family Ichneumonidae; genus Oxytorus; species Oxytorus armatus. Next base: position 13,774,668 of record OY253750.1, read on the forward strand.
TGCCTCTTCTGTGCATTATACCTACGTGCTTCAACATCCTCTTGGCATTTTATATACATAGATATATATATGTATATTAAAAAAAAAAAAGATAAGAGGGCCCCCCGTATCAGAGTGCCCGTAGCGTGGCGCGCGCTCTCTCACCCCCCGCGGATTTTTTTCTCTCCGAACGTCCAAACGAAAAAATCTCTCCCGTTTCTCAGTCGTTCAACTCTTTATCCCCTTCCAAATCCTCCTCACGGTACTATTCGGACGGCTGCTTTATGAGACAATTTTCAAACGATAATGAACCAACGACGATTGTATTTTCGTTTAATAATTCTTTCCATCTCAAATTTCAATCCCGAATCGATTCTCGAAAGTCGCAAGGGTATAAGAAGAAGAAAAAAAAAACGTCCTATTTGCTACACCGCTAAGGGCAGCAGGTGTTCCAAAATCGTAGACGAGCATCGGTTGATCTTCGATCTATCTCATTTCTCATCTCTCAGTGACTTACACCGTATACACGGATACATCCATTATAATACGTACAGTTCCTATCCGCAGTTTTCATTATAACTCTCAAATCTCCAACTCCGCCCACACGAGGTTCGTCGTCGACGAACACAAATCAATCGAGCGTTGAATATCAAAAATCTCACTGGATTATCGTGGTGGTGGTGGTGTTGTGAAGTTTGTAGGTGCGACAGGACACGAACGAGATGATCGAGGTGAGTTTACGCTCTCTCGAACTTTATTATACGGGACATTTCGCTTGAAGAGAACCAATTTTTGGCTGACTGGTAACATCCAATAGTTAAATGTTTAAAAAAACTGTAGCTTCAACAAACAAATTAGAAAGTTACCTGTATTTTCAAGTTAGATTATTATTGTTCAAATTAGATTACATTTACATGTTTTGAAGGGGGGAAATAGGGTTAGGACAGCGTTTTTTCAATGATTTTCATGAATTTTTTTATAGTATAAAAAATTAATATAATTTATTGAAACTTTGAGAATATTTTATACGTATATTTAAGTATATACTATAAAATTTTTGAAGAATTTTCTTGAAAAACACCGGGGATATTAGCGACCCCATATTGCAGGTCACAATTAGACTCAGCATTTTGCGTACATTCTGGAAGCCGCAATTTTCATCTGAAATCAAACGAGGTTGGAATTTACTTTTATGATATGTCTCTCTTCTATATGAACCTAACCCCCCCCCCCCTACCCCCCCCCCCCCCCTTGACCCTCTCTATTTTTTTGATAGCATTTATGCTATCAAAAAAATAGAAAATTGAATTTTTCACAGCGGTCAAAACAAAAAAGCATGATTTTTTGCCATTTTTTACAACTTTATTTGCAAAAAAAAAATTATTTTAAATAATGATAATATTCCGATTTTAGGTTCATATAGAGCGCAATACTATGAAGAAAGTAACTGCCAATTATCAAAACGATTGGTTGAAAACTTTTCAAACTAGCGTGTAAATAACAAAATGGCGGACTTTGGAAAAAAGTTTTTTTTTCCAAAGTCCGCCATTTTGTTATTTATCCATGAAATTTAACTTCAGTAGTTCCGACACAGAATGACATGTCTATAGATTAAGAATTATCAAGAATTTTTTATTTCAGACAGCATCAAGATGCAAAATCATCGGGGATATCCACGCGCTTTTTTTTCGAGGTGCCAACTTCGATCAATAACAATAATAATAATAAACTATTAAATTTTTTCGAAAACATTTTTTTTTGTATCTTTAATATGTAAATAAAAACATCCTAAATATCCAAAACGATTCATTTTTATTTTCCTACAGAAAAACGCCCTCCAAAAAAGACATGAAAGCTTAATGTCGGCTTAAGTTACCAGACTACTACCTTAATGGCTTATAACAATAGAACGAGTCGGAATTTTCAATTAAAATTTTGGGAACATATTTTTCAATAGTATTAGTAACAATTTATGAAATAAAAAAAAAATCGATTTTTCGAACCGTCTAACCCTATTTCTCCCCTTAAGATCATTGCCTCTAGGGTCTCTATACACTTATGAGATAGAAATAGTTCATTTTATAAGGTTGCACTGATTTTAATTTTCGCCGTTCGGCTACATTTTTGATTTTTGTTTTTCAGCATCTTTTCGTTACTTAGTTCTAATGAAGAAGTGAGGTAAATGGAGATGAGGATTGAGAGGGGATGATTAATGGAAAGGGTGATTGAATTGGGTAAAGGATGTTGGTCCTCGCCGAGGGATTGTCGGTCGAAGGATTATGGTCTTCGATTTTCTGGCGTAAATCCTCTATAGATAGGGACAGAGCGTGATTTTGAAGTTTATCAAGTCACTTTTCGTGTATTAGACATATAGTCTTTTGAGAAAGGGTTTCTCATCAGTCACGGGTCGGCGGTTGGAAAAGATACCTGTAGGCCGGAAGCTTGTTTTAGCAATTTTTTTGTAGAAAATCTCCATCCTGCGTAAGGATGTTTTATTATACAGTGACAGTAAAGTGCCATAATCCAGAGATAGCAGGACACATGCTCTGATTATTCTCCATTTTACGTACGCGTCTACTTCGCTGTAGCGCTCAATGATTCCTTGCAGACAGTTTATTACGACTTTGGCGATTCCGAGTCGCTTATCAGATTGTGGAAAGTTACCTTAAAGGAGCATTATACTGGATTTTTCTTAATACTCCAAGTTTTCATCGACTCAATTACCACGCGATTAATATTAATTATTTAATTATTACTAAAGAAATTCGTGACTGTGAACAAGTTCCAAAAACGTGTCCGCGCTTGAAATGGAATTATTCACAAAATATCACAAATTCCTCATAATTCGCCTTAATTTTATTTTATTAAACGTACCATTAAAAAATTAGACAACTGCCAAAAATGTTCTCAGCGAAAAATGTTTATGAAACGTCCCGTACAATTATTATCGACTAATAACTCTTGCGATACGCCAGCGACTTGTGAAACGAGTATTTCTAACATTCGTGCAAATATTTATCTCGCAAAAAAGAATCCTCCGGTATATAATTAGCTTCTGGATTATTACCAAGTACAAATTCGTTCTTCATCCTCCGATGAATGTCTTTACGAATCGTCTTCGGCTGCTTTATTACGCTGTTGCTTCTTCGCGCTCGTGCAATGGCGGAATCTTCGAAAGAGTGGAGTTGAGGAGAATTAAAGTGAAAGAGCGAGAGAGCTCGTATCTTTTATGTATATGTATACGCTGGTTTTTTGTATATAACCGTGGTCGGGTCATTTGTCGCATTAATAATTATAAGAAGGTGTGACCCCTCACTCTCCGGCTACACCTACGGGGGGGCGCTTCTCCGCGAACGGATATTTATGAATCTCACGGTGAGGGCCCCGGCCCGTGTCCCACGAAAATTGCTGGTGCTGCTGCTGGTCGAAAAAGATCATACACACGGACAAACAAATTTTTTGTATAAGTGTGGCGTTGTCTCATTCTGGTGTGGCGAGACCGTACGAAAAACTGCGGGAGGCCGACGTAAACTAACCGTCTGGTTAATTATTGTCCTCCGGTCGTCTCGCGCGCACTCATATTCTCTACCGGGGCCTTAAGAACTCCTCGCTCTTTTTGGACCTCTTTCCTCGGTACCAAAACTCATCCACGTAGATATATATACATATAATACGAATACTTCCCTGCGTAATATTTTATATATGAGTATTGGGGCGATTTTTTTTTTCGACTATTTTTTTTTCTCGGTCCCCACCTGAAATTTTGTTGGATATGTCGTTAAACAAACTCCCTGAAAGTTACAGTCCTTAATATTAATTCTAAGTACTTTCCCTTTGCGTGAAAAGATTTTCCATCTAAAATACACGTAAATCGATTTTTTTTTTTTTTTTTCACAATTCTATAACTCAGCCGCATTTTATGCTATCATATTGTTCTTGGTTTCGATTTACTCAGAATAAAACAATCTAGAAAAGTGCCTGTTGCGGCGAAAGTGTAAATTGTACTGGTGAGTTGGTACGGGTCACTGAAGTTGATTTTTACTCAAAATTCTCGTTTTTTTTGCTGTTATCTCCGAAACAATTAACTTTACGAAAAAAATGTAAATGAAAAATTTGTTGGAAATTTAATTTCCCACAAAAAAGATCATATCGACCCAATTGCTTAGATTAATATTTCTTGAGATATTGAACTTTAACTTTTACACAATTTTTACGGTTTATATTACCGTACAAATTTTATACTACTCATAAGTTAAAGTTCAATATCTCAAGAAATATTAATCTAAGCAATTGGGTCGATGGAACCTTTTTTATAGGAAATTAAATTTCCAACAAATTTTTCATTCACATTTTTTTCGTAAAGTTAATTGTTTCGGAGATAACAGCAAAAAAACGAGAATTTTGGGGAAAAATCAACTTTAGTGACCCGTACCAACTCACCAGTACAATTTACACTTTCGCCGCAATGGGCACTTTTCTAGATTGTTTTATTCTGAGTAAATCGAAACCAAGAACAATATGATAGCATAAAATGCGGCTGAGTTGTAGAATTTTGAAACGAAAAAATTCTATTTACGTGTATTTTAGATGGACAATCTTTTCACGCTAAGGAAAAGTACTTAGAATTAATATTAAGGGCTGTAACTTTCAGGGAATTTGTGTTTCGACATATCCAACAAAATTTCAATCGGGGACTGTGAAAAAAAAATAGTCGAAAAAAAAAATCGGCCTAATGAGTATGTGAGATATTCCACGGGAAGTGAAACGATTTTTCATCGAGGAAAATTCCTAGGAGCAGCTCAGTTTGCATAGGATCACTAAACAGCAGCCTGACTAAAGAAATTGAAAAGATTTCTTCGACGTTTCTTCTTTTGGCGTAACTGTTGGCGAATTAGCAAAAACTCTCCCGAACAAAAGTCTCGTTTCACATGAAATGGCTCGTACATTATTATATATTTATGTATATACATGGTGTCCGCACGGACCCATCGCGCAAGTTTACTCCGCGCCGAGGTGCGCGCGAACACACGCGGAGGACCCACGGTTATCGCCATAGCAGCGCCAAAGAAAGCGCAGAAGGAATGAGAGAGGGCGAGAGAGAGAGAGAGAGAATAAAAGAGAGGGGCCCGCCTATGGCTAAAGCTTCGGAACTACCGTGGTAGCATTCAATTAGCCTCGCGCCCCACGTGAAATATTATTGTCCGCCACACACGCGCAACCCCCATATCATATACGCGTGTATATACACGAGAATATATTCGTCGACTGTTCCGAGATTATTATTTTTCTCTCCCCTTTTTTTTCTTCTCTTTATTTTCTCTTGCGAAGATGAAAATAAAGAGTATGAAGTCTGTGAAGACATTACGAGCGATCACCAGGCGTATTTCATTACTGATTCATCCACCACCCCGGATGAATATTAAATGGCCGCATATGCGATACGACGAAGAGACGCCATGGCTCATAACGAAATACCAAAATGGCGTCCCCTTGTATAAATACATCAATATCGGAATTTTCATGAATTCGTTGGGTGAATGGTTTCATTATATCAATTATTTTTGCATTCAATCGTTAAATATAGATAAATATTCGTGCCTGATATCGCAATTTATCTCGAGAATTATCACCACGAGCAGTGACGCGGTTTGATATTAGCAAACGGTGGTAAAAAAATAAAACAGTACAAACGATAAACTAATTAATCGCTCCGAAGCAGATACGAAGAGGGGAAACACTGGAAAAGAACGATCCAGCAGAGCGTATGTTGTGAATTATTTATGAGTTTATAGTCATAGGAAAACTAATCGAGCACATAAATATTCTGTTGTGTATAACATTTTTTTAAAGTATACAAACGAAAGACCCCGAAGTACAAACCTACTGTAAGTAGAAAAAGTACTTGAACTATTCGATACTTTTTATTTCTGCCACTTTTACACGCACTTCTATATGGCCTGAATGTTTTTTTAACGTAGTAGTCTGGTAACTTAAGCCGATTTTCGTGTTTTTTTTGGAGGACGTTTTTTTGTAGGAAAATAAAAATGTATCGTTTTGGATATTTAGGATGTTTTTATTTACATATTAAAGATACAAATAAAAATCTTTTTGAAAAAAATTAATAGTTTATTATTATTATTATTATTATTGATCGAAGTTGGCACCTCGAAGTTGGCAGCACGGGTCCTAACTTTTTTTCTACAGAACCGAATGCTTTCAAATTTTAACAGGCTACTACTACACACTTATAGTTCTCGTCGGAAATACCGAGAAATTTTTTCACCCCTAACTTTTTATTTTACAACCCCTTCTTTTCTCAAGTCCTTTTATTTTAGCAAAGGAGGGGTTGTAAAATAAAAAGTTAGGGGTGAAAAAATTTCTCGGTTGTTCCGACGAGAACTATAAGTGTGTAGAGTAGCCTGTTAAAATTTGTAAGCAATTTTTATTTACATATTAAAGATACAAAAAAAATATTCTTTCGAACAAATTCAATAGTTTTTCTATTATTATTATTATTGATCGAAGTTGGCACCTCGAAGTTGGCAGCCCGGGTAATAACTTTTTTTCTACCGAACCGATTGCTTTCAAATTTGAATAGGCTACTCTACACACCTATAGTTTTCGTCGGAACTACCGAGAAATTTGTTCACTCCTAACTTTTTATTTTACAACTCCTTCTTTGCTAAAGTCCTTTTATTTTAGCAAAGAAGGGGTTGTAAAATAAAAAGTTTGAGGTGAAAAAATTTCTTGGTGGTTCCAACGAGAACTATAAGTGTGTAGAGTAGCCTGTTAAAATTTGAAAGCAATTTTTATTTACATATTAAAGATACAAAAAAAAAATGTTTTGAACAAATTTATTAGTTTATTATTATTATTATTATTGATCGAAGTTGGCACCTCGAAGTTGGCAGCCCGGGTCCTAACTTTTTTTCTACCGAACCGATTGCTTTCAAATTTTAACAGGCTACTCTACACACTTATAGTTCTCGTCGGAACTACCGAGACATTTTTTCACCCCTAACTTTTTATTTTACAACCCCTTCTTTGCGTAAAATAAAAGGACTTTTGTTTCCAAAGTCCGCCATTTTGTTATTTATCCATGAAATTTTAATTTCTCGGTAGTTCCGACGAGAATTATAAGTTTGTAGAGTAGCGTGTTAAAATTTGAAAGCAATCGGTTCGGTAGAAAAAAAGTTAGGAGCCGGGCTGTCAACTTCGAGGTGCCAACTTCGATCAATAATAATAATAATAATAAACCATTAAATTTTTTCAAACAAATTTTTTTTTGTATCTTTAATATGTAAATAAAAACATCCTAAATATCCAAAACGATTCATTTTTATTTTCCTACAAAAAAACGCCCTCCAAAAAAGACAAGAAAATCGGTTTAAGTTACCGGACTACTACCTCAAATGTATGACAATGAAAAAGTATTTTTATTTAAACATTTACATAATTCAGTTTTGGAAAGTGCGATCTTAGTTGTGAACGAGCCTGTACAAAATCTGAGCCCGGAGAGTCGATTAAATTAATCTTCGAGTGGGCGTATGAACTTGTCGTGTGTGTATATGGTATATACGTCGCGACCTGGCGCAGATCGCTAGGATAATTAATTTTCTCACCTATCGTTACTAATTGAGCATGCACCTACATAGCTAATGTACGTGGGGAGAGGGAGGGCGGAGGAGGGAGAGGGACGCACGAGCACACACCACTCCACCCTCTATGGAAAATATATGTATGTATATATTCAAGCAGCACTCCTTCCCCTAATTGCAACGATACTCTTGAATTAGATCCGCTAATTAAATCTCCATAATCGAATTTTCGCGTAGTACAACCTCTCGTCTCCGCGCGTCTCTTTTTCTTTATCTTCCTAATCGAACATAAATTAATTAGCACGACGAGATAAGATACGATATTCGATGAAGATTATCGATCCGCCTATATTCATATTGAATTTGCGATGTATAATGAAAAACTTTTTTTTAAACGACAGATTAGAATAGCGTACGGGGATGACGAGCGTGAGGCAGAGAGAAATTGACATTGGACGTATGTGGCCAATCGAAGTGAGACGGACGCAACGTGTGAGCATTATAGAAAATTACTTATCACTTATCTCGAAGAGCCAAGTATATTTTTCCATGTAAAACTAAATCGGAAGATCGTGGTTTGTGAGTTTTTTTACGATTATTCAAAGCTGTTCGAGGAAAAAAATATGAGACATTTATAGAGTACGAAACGGCAGTTTTCGAATAAAAATTCAACTATTGTCACTGTATACAGATAAAATATCTTCCTTTATCGACGAATGATGTTGCAGAGCGACAAGAAGAATCGGTTCTTTTGTGGTGGATCATTAAATACGCAATACGTTGTCTGAGATTCGTTGACGTCCACACTCATACAGATCTTTCATCCCCGAATGAACCTCTTCGTGTCTTTACTCACGATGTAAAAGCTTTCCGAGAGTGTCGCCATCTGCCGTCAGGGTTGATGGTACCCGGGGAAAAAGGCGTAAAGGGAGGCGAAAGGAGTGTGAAAGAGGACAGCGAGTGCTGGGTAGAACGGGTATTCAGCTCGTGCGAACGATAAATCGCGAGCAAGCGCAGAAGGGAGGATGGCGTTAGCTGATGCCGGTAGTCTCATCCTCTTTCAACCCCTCTGTGTCTCGCGCAACGAGTTTTCTCTCGCGACAAACGAGCGTGAGAGACCGCAGAGCGGGAGGAGAGTCACGAATTTGCTTTCGAGCGAGGGCCTTCGGATATTACTGTATATTATACAGAGAGGGAGAGCAATGGAGGCGTCGAGAGAATCGCAAGGAGTGGCGGTAAAACGTGGTGCGCGCTCAATCCGGTTACGAGACGGCGAGAGCAGCTCTCCTCCTCCCTTCCTCTTCTTTTTTTTTCTCGCCAATGGTGGGTAAAGACGTAAGATTGAGCGAGACAGTCTGTTCGGGAGGAATTGCAAGAAGAAAACGAAGAAGAGAACGAAGAAAAGGAGATGGGAGCTTGATAGAGGAGTTGCTCCTCCCGCTGTATATACAGCTCGATTGTCTTCTCTTTTCCCGGAAGGGTTGTAGGTCGAACGGTGTGCCGGGGAAAACTGCTGTGCGCCGTTCGCGCGGCAGCGGAGAGTTCGGCCGGGGATGCGGACGCGAGAAAAGGAACCGGGGGTGGGTTAGAGGGAGGGAGGTCGAGAAAGACGAGGAGGAGGAGGAACTGTCGACCGGAGAATCCGCAGCAGAGAGAGAGAAGAGTCACCGGCATTGCGGGATGAAGCGTATCCAAGAGGAGTTTTTGGGGGATGGGGAGGGGACGAGACCCCGGATAAAACGACGAAGGGAGAACTGCTAGCGAATTAACTATAGTGATACTAACATTACCTTATATCTACGAGTGTGTGTGTGTATGTCCGAGGGGGGTGAGTACACTGGGGTTGTGAGGAAGGGAGCACCGGAGCGTGTAATTGAGTCCCGTGCGCGCGATCGCTACTTTATCGACCCCCTTTATTCACCCCCTTCATCCCACACCGTAGAAGAACCGACGAAACGTTCTCTCCGGCCACACCATCAACCCCTCTCCCGTGGAATCCACTTGCCCTCGACGCTCTCAGCTATGTATTGGCTGAAAAACGAAAAGGCGAAAGCCACATGAATTCACTAGCCTAAATCATGAGGGCTGTGCCCTTTTGTTCGTTAGTTTTCGATATCGCAGCTTCCAGATAGAGACAGAAAAGGAGGAGAACGTCGAGGGCAAACTTGTGCCACACGCCACTCTCTCTCTCTCTCTCGGTCTCTCTTCGCTCTAAGCCCTCATCATCCCCCGATCCAACTCTGCACCCTTACGCCGCATAATGTGTGTACGTGTATTAGGGTGGTTCTTAATTTGGTGATGTTGGAAATTCTTTGGTATTGTTCCTCAAAAGTAATCAACATATCGAGAAAAAAAATTGGGCCCAAGCGGAACTTTGTCCAATAATTCTAACCCACCCTGCCGAGCTGTCGAATTTTTATATGAAAAAATGCATGCATTCAAAATTTTGTTAAGAAATTTGTTTATTATTTCAAAACTATTTATGATAAAAGAATTTTATATAACGTTTTTGTAGGAAATATAATGCTCTGCAAAAAAGGTATCTCGTGAAATTCTCGTGAATCTAATATTTATCACGTAATTAGCAAAAAACTGTCATCGTTTATTCCAAAAGTCGATCATTATGGTCAAAACAGGAGTTTGACGTCAAATAGCTGCAATTTATTTTTCGTATGTATATAAGATTATGAAGAAATACGTAGCGCACTCAACAATGAAATGTAAACAATATTCAAATTTTCAGTTTTATCAATTTTATTGTGAATTATAATGAATAATGTCATATATTTAAAAAATCAACTTACAATAATGAATTACATCGGTTGGAGCAAAGTTGCTTTGTTAATATCAAGATATTTTTTTTAATATTCTTCAATTATTTGTACAATGAATTGTTTCTGATCTTCATCATAAGTGAGACGATCATTGTACTCTGTAATAAGTATCACTCCTCTTTCTGCAACATCGTTAACCACTTTAATTTCTTTATCTATTTTTAAGCCTTGTAAATAATTTTCATTAGAAATCCACTAGCTCACATCGATATAAAAAAATCAGGAGTTGATTTCGAATCTTTCGAAAAAAGCCATCGATTTGGAACTGATAAAGAAATCAATGTCCTTATCGATCAAAGAAGCAAAATGTATCATGAATGATAATAAAATTGATAAAATTGAAAACTTAAATATCGTTCACATACTGTTATTGAGTGCACTACGTATCTCTTCATATTTCTAATTGCATATGAAGAATACATTGCAGTTCTTCGACGTCAAACTCCTGTTTTGGCCATAATGATGGACTTTTGGAATAAATGATGACAGTTTTTTGCTAATAACGTGATAAATATTAGATTCACAAGAATTTGACAAGATACCTTTTTTGTAGAGCATTAAATTTCCTATAAAAACACAATATAACATTTTTTATCATGAATAGTTTTGAAATAATAAACAATTTTCTTAACAAAATTTTGAATGCATGCATTTTTTCATATAAAAATTCGACAGCTCGGTGGGGTGGGTTAGAATTATTGGACAAAGTTCCGCTTGCGCCCAATTTTTTTTCTGGATATGTTGATTACTTTCAAGGAACAATACCAAAGAATTTCCAACATCACCAAATTAAGAACTACCTTAACGTGTATGTATGTGTGTGGGGGGGGGCAGTCGACCCTGCGTGAAAACCCGGTCGACTTAGAACGCGATCTCTTCGCCACCCTTCGCCTACTCTTTTCATCTCCCTGTGGCCCACTAAACGCGGAAAAAAAAGCACAGAGTCCTTTTGCTCGCTCTCCACACTCTCCGGCGAATTGCCCAATGCTTTCACGAAGAAACTGGGCAGGGAGTTGGGAGGATGAGAGAGGACGCCAGTAATCCACTGGAGTTACTCTCCATTTTCTTCTTCACCAAGCATCGGCTCTGAGAATAAGTGGCAACACACATGCATATATTTATATATCTATTTTCGTACATATAGATATTTCAGCGAGAGCTTTTCGCGGAGTGTGTGTCGGCATTTCGAAAATTGATGGAAACGAGCTGACGCTTCGCGCGCGTATACACATCTATAGGCAAATTTTACTTTTACGTCGCACCATCTTTTCTCGCTCGTATCTCGACAACCGTATATTCCACGCTTTTATCATCACGCATATGGGACATTTCATACAAGGCAGAATGTTTCAAGGAAACAAAAAATTTATAACTGAACTTTAAGCTCACGAAATTTGCAAAAACGAAATTAGAAAAAATCAATTTTTTTTCAATTAAACTACCATTATTTTTATTACAATTTTTTAAATAATTAATACCAACAATTCTTTCGTTCAAAAATCGTTCTACTTTACTTGAAATGCTTCGTGTTTATGACAGAAGAAAAATGGAACTAAAGTACGAGGGGCGACCCAAAAAAAACGGGAATTGCGCTGCGGCGGGGAGGGAGAGTGGGGGAACCCATTGCTCGACCAGGTGTCCGTTGGGGACACGTCTCCCGAGTTAGTGTGCGAAGTTCTGTCGCCGTGAGTGCATCGGTTCGCCCGTGGGAATTTTTGTAGTGAAACAACTTTTTCCATTTCGGCGAAAACGTGATGGCCGATTGTCGAGATCAACGCGCGGCTATGAAATTTTGTTTCCCGTTGGGGAAATCGGCCGCGGAAACTACCGAAATGCTTAAGACTATTTATGGAGATGCTGCCTTAAGTAAAACCAGAGTCTACGAGTGGTTTACACGTTTTAAAAATGGAGAAATGTCAATTGAAGACCAACCTCTATCAGGACGCCCCTGAACGTCAAGTAGTGACGAAAACGTCGACAAAATCAATGCTCTCATTCGTGAAGACCGTCGACGAACCATTGATCAACTCTGTGAGATGTCTGGGATATCATGGAGTTGAATTCAGAGGATTTTATCCAAAGATTTGCACATGAGCAGAGTTGCAGCCAAATTTGTCTCTCGCCTTCTCACGGACAAGCAAAGGGAGCGTCGACTTCGGGCATGTTTTCAACTTCAAAATCAGCTCGAAGATGACCCTGAACTTTTTTCCAAGGTGATTACTGGTGATGAATCGTGGTGCTATGGATTCGACCCCGAAACAAAGCAGCAATAAAGCGTTTTGTCACTGTGGAGGAGGTAAAACAAAAATCGCTGGAAGGCCTAAAGAACATCCCGATAAGTGAATTTAAAAAATGTTTTGAACATTGGAAGGATCGTTTGCAGAGGAGAAGAAGGGGGGAGGAGGGGTTGTGGTCAAAGGAGAATACTTTGAAGGTGATCAAAATTTGGTGTAAAAATATTTAAAAATAAAGAAATTATGATGAAATTCCCGTTTTTTTTGGGTCCCCCCTCGTACAAGCGACCTTTTCCTCACACTCCGGTACTCTTTTTCATCGAGAAAAGTGTTCTGTACGGCATGTAACGTCGCGCAACTCTCGCTTCCCACGCTGTATTACACATTATACAATATATATACGTATAGAGCGTCCGATATAAATGACTTGGGCTACCGGTGAGCGAGTGAGTTTGTTGGAAGATGATTCTATTTGAAAATCCCTCTAATCATACTTCACCATTCAATATGCGTTATGACGGTACGTGTGTATATATATATACAGATAGAAATCTCTTGCCAACATTGGAATGGCTTATAAAGGGGTATACAGAAGCCATTATCAGCTATATCTGGCGATCGGTGAATACACTCTGTATTAACGATTTTACTCGCGGGATAAAAGAGGAGAAATCGGTTGCGGCTAATACAACCCTCTAATTCGATCTCGTGAATTGCACGCGCTTCAAACTATTAATTGTATCGACAATTACCGCGAGCTCTCGAGCCCCTCCATATGTATACAATTCGCAATATACCTTTCAATATACTATATACCGATAGAGCACTCTATATATGAAAGAAAAAATGTGTATATACGGGTTGAGAAGAACCGTAAAAGGACGAGCAATTAAGTCGAACGACGCGCCACGATGAATTCGCATGAGATCTCTTCCGCTTGGTTCCGCGCAGCGACCTCTTTCTTGAGCGTCTCGAAGTGTATTCCTAGTTGCGCGACTCGCGTACACCGACGAGAATGAAGAAGGAAAAAAAAAGGATCAGCGAAAAGAAACGAGAGAGAGAGAGAGTGAGATGAGAGTTAGAGGGACGAGATTAAACCCTTCGGTCCCGTGAGATCGGCTCGCAGCAGTGACTCGTCGACGAGAGAAAGAGATTCGCTCGCGCCTGACGCGCATAACAGAGAAATGATTTGATTAAAATGTAAAGGAGACTCCGACGAGAGTCCCGGGGCACATTGAGTCCCGGGGTTGAGCTTCTGTTTGCGCGCATTTCACGCTTCGGTTGTAAGAAAAAGTTAAAAAAATAATAAAAATAAAAGCTACACAACTCGCGCCCGGATCCTCTCTTTTGCTGCCTATATATCCCCTCCGAACAGTGCGCTGCTGCTACTCGACGGCGCGCGCGGGCGTTAGACAGATGGTAGTCGCCGCATTCAATGGTCTGAGAAATTGGATCGCGTTTTAACTCCCTTTACGTTTCGGTTGCTCTCTTACTTTTATCTCAGTCTTTCTCTATCTCTCACTCTCTCCCTCTCTTTTGTATATCTACCTTTATCTCGATGCTATTTGGATTTTTTTTATATATCCGTTGCATAGAGAGACGATAACAGTTTATTTAATGTATAGTCGTGCTGTGAAAGTCGAAAAGCACGAAATCCGGGATGAACGGTATAAACGAGTAGTATAATTTTAATGGTCAGAAAAAATCATCCGGAAGAATCCGTTACTTTTACTCTTCGCCAGCTTGACAATACAATGATCGAATTAAGGGGAGATATACACCTAGCATGGCCGAAAAAGTCGATTTTTTTTTGCATCATCTTGAAGCTTGAGGTCTCAAGAATTTCTAGTGAAAATTGCAAGTCAATATCTCGGTAAATAACGAAGTTACGGCTGAGAGAGTGAACCACCCACGTAGAAATTGCCAGTATAATTCTACTGGCCAAGCTTTGGGCCAATATTGGCGGCCAAACTTTGGCAGCCAGTATTGTTTCAGTACTGGCTGACAATCTGGCCAAGCTTTGGGTCAGTATAAAATATCGTCTTGTGCCAGTACTGGTTGTCAATATGGTCGCACTACGGGCCGGTATAATAACCAGATCTGGGCCAAAATAGGCTATAAAATACGGCCAAGCTCTGGCTTCGGTACAGGCTTAGTACTGGGCTATAGAAAATGCCAATACTGAGAGTATTTCACTTTAACAGTTTGCGTTCTGCAATGTAATTGTAGATTAGGTTATTCTGATCAAAATTCCATTATTTTGCAAACAACCAAATTGTTGAATTATAATTTGTCCCGGACTTGAAATTGCACGATCAATACAATATTTTTTAGTGTGATATTTGCTTCATATAGCCTCTATTTTATAAACACTGTTCTATAAACATTTAAGTACGTATTTTAGACCTATGTACTTAGTCTCTTATTAATAAAAACTACTCCGAGTATTTAGTATATATCAAGTGCATTTAATTATCAAACATTTGTGCATAAACAACCCAGACAACACAGACATCCAAAGGACGTCCTGAAAACATCCGAAGAACGTCCTTACGTCCAAAGTACATCCTTTGGACGTACGTGTGCTGGTTGGGAAACATCTGGTAACCTGGTAAAAAGAAATATAAATTACTCCCAGAGAGAAATAGAATTTAAATAGACATTGGATCGGCGTCCACTAGACGCCAAAAGTGTCTAAAAGATGTCGATTCGATATCTATTTAATTTGCCATTCCTCGCTGAAATGTAATTTGCACCGTCGACAAAATCGTCTGCCAAGATCCGGCCCAATGAAATAACCAGTATTGGTACGACCGTTGGTGCCAGTAGTAAGCCAGAAGTTTGCCAGATCTGGGCCAAAGTCCAGGCCAAAGTCTGGGCCAAAGTCTGGTCCAAAGTCAGAGCCAAAGTCCGGGTCAAAGTCCGGGCCAAATTTCGGGCCAATTGAATAACCGGTATCTACGGCAACCAGTATTGGCCCAACGCTCGGGCGTTACAATTTTTCTAAGTGGGCGCCTCCGAGAGCGCGCCGGATTTCGTCTGTGAATAAATATTCTGGCAATAATGGATAACAGATATAAAGGTTCTCGGAAAGCTTATCAATCCGGATCTTTTCACAAAGATCGAAGTGAAAAGAAAAAACCGCCTAAAAAACGGCATACTGCCGAAAAAGTTGAGCTTTCCGACGAGAATATCAGTTCCAGTGCCAGAAAATTGAAGACTGAACGTGACAGATCCGTACCAGAAGATCCAAACATCGGGTATCGAATTTTGAATTTTTCTGACAGTATTTTCCGCCTTATCGAAATGTGTAAAATGGAAAAAGTGTGATAGTGATGTTCGATTCTCAATAGAAAGCACTCGAAAGCAGTCATGAACGAGTTAGGAATATCAGTAGGATCGGGCGCGCACTTGCACGCTGCGCAAGAAGACGAAACTCGCATAGCGAAAGCCGAGCTTCAAGCGCAAGAACAGACGAGAGAAGGTCGAATACGGCGCCTACAACAAAATTTAGAAGACACGAACATTCCGTCGACCGTAGAAGACTTACACTATGGGCCTGGTATCGATGATTCCATGTGAGTTGACAAATTTCATGAATTCATTCCCAAATTTTCAAACGCGTTTTTCTCAAAACCACAGTTTCCAAATCGATACCCAAAATTTCTCGAAAACCAATGACCCGATTACCTTGAATTTTTTTGTGGTTATTCTATACATCATTATCTAGTACTTGTCATAGAATTTTTTTTTTTTCGTTGCTTAGTTTTTGTTTTATAGGCAAAAAAATAATTAACTTTTAGTGGAAAACAGCTATGTTATGTTCAAACGTCCGCCATTTTGTCATAAATCGATATTTTAAAAATTGGCTATGTCAAGTACTAGATTTTAGTATCTAATTTAATAAGCTTTTTGGTTTTTTTGTTTCAGATGATTTTTGAAGAAACGCCAGAGGGTACAGTTTACCCAGATTTTTTTACGGCGCTCCGGAGATTACACAACAACCTGGTCGATTTTTAATTTTTTTTGATAAAAAAAATTGAACATATTTTTGAATGTGCATACTTTTGGATAGAAAATCTCCCAATCCGAAATTTCAAATAGTTTTCCTTAAAAAATTTTTCAAAAATGATCTTTGTTTTGCGGTTAATAGATATAACATTTTTTTTCTATTGAAAACGAGCATTATTAAATTACGCGAAAATGAATTTTTAATCAATAATTAAAATTGATGAATACAAATAATTTGTTTGTGGATGAAAAACATAATTTTCGGCTGTGCACAACACGCGCAATACAATTGCAATTAATTTTTTTGTGTATACAAAAACAATTGACGAAAATGCTTAGGAATTATTATTATTTTTAATATCGTGCGGTCGAAGCAGTTTGACGATAATCGCGACTTCCGGGTACAACTCACATGACTCTATGACCAATCAGACCAATCAGTCTCGCAATGAAATTACGCAATGACTAATGCATATTCACAGCGTGACGAATAAACGTCATCTGGTTTGTAATACCTACAATGAGAGGCAAATTCGAATGAAATCGAGAGGTTAATCTAATAACAATGATAATAATTTTGTGATGGTTGATCACGCAGTCGAGCTACCATACGTTTTAGCCTAATCGTGTGGCTAAATTGCCCAAGGGGCAATTTTCTCAATGGTCCTCCGTGTTTTTGTATGTATATACAAATAGACATTGGAGAAACGAGAATAAGGGATGAATGTGCACTAGCGAATATTCATTCTTTTGGCTTTCGTAGAATTAATCGAAACAGCGGGGAAAAAAAAACTATGAAATTATCGTCTCTTTTGATCGTCCGGGTTTTTAATTAAACGACGAATAATGAACGCTTCGTGCGATAAATTAATTTATTCCGGGATGTGTCTCGTGATCAGTGGTATCAACGACTTTCCCTCGAACGATTAAATAGCCAGTCGTGTACAATGTAACCGGTCCCCAGAGATGGTACTTTGCATGCTTTCCACTTAGCTTCCACTAATTTTGGTCAATGACGATGTACACCCGTCGACGATTAAATTCTCGCTAAACGAGACCATGCGTGTTTCAAGCTAATGGTCCATGATGTTCGACGTTAACTTCGAGTTAAAAGGCTACCAATGATCAAAAGGTATGGCGTAGAATCGAAAATACGAAAAAAGAAATGATGTTCAATTTTCATCCCTTGCGTTTTTTAACAAAATATCGAGATCCATTGTTTGCCATTTTACTCGAGCTCCACTTAACATCAGTCTAAACTAAAAAGGCTAGAACTTTTTCGTACGCCTTTCGATTCTCAAATACTTAATTTGTCTAAAAAAAAAACAGAAAAGAATTGCTCCAACCCGAAGAAGATCGTTATTCAGGTAAAACAGGGTTTTCATACGTATATATATCCGCATATATATAAAAAGCTTTCGTTCTCCGTTCGCAACTGCTCTCTTTCTCTCTCTCTCTCTTTCTATCTTTCTCTTTTCTCCCACGTATATATATGTACGTATACAGCAAATAGTGGCTCGTCGCGCTGTAATCTAATCGAATGGAATGAGGGTCGGACGTAGGAACGAACAGGGTCCGTTCGTTTCGGTCGTTCGAAAGGGTGGTTCTACCTCCATATATACCTGATTGCTGGGAGAACGTGGATGAGAAGCGAGAGGGAACGAGAAAGGGAAGGTTGATAGGGGCCAGATTGGCGAAGAGAGACGGAAAATGAAAGAGAGACGGAAAGAGCGCGAAGGGATGATCGGCGCGAGGGAACGCGAGAGCTTTTGGTGAACGGATTGGCGTGTTCCTCTTCGCGCCCAGATCCTACCAGCGCGTCCGCCATTCCCGAACCGCGAGCAATAGAACGAGAGAGACGTTGAGGAGAAGAGAGAAAATAGCCAGGGGGGATGATACGACACAAACACATAGTAGCGGTTCACAAACGATCGCGAGGGAGGTTAGAGAAAGATAGAGAGTGAGAAGAGGAAACGTGGCAGGGATAAAGTATATATATATCCGGTACAAGCCTGCCGGCAGCGCAATCACTGTGAGTGGGCGACACGCGCTTCTCGAGGGGTTATCAGGCTGATGAGACTCATCCTACCCCTCTTCCCGCCTCTCGCCACTGAACCACCAGCTATACGCACTCTTTGGGAAAACCTTCGCGAACCGGAATTCTCGTTAAGGGGGATTGGCAGGGGAAGAGAGAAAGAACGATGGTAAAGCTACGGATTATCGACTTTGTACAGCCTCGATACAAAAGAGATCCACTCTCTTTTGCCCGCACTCTTTTCATAACGAAAGAGTCGTTGCAACGGGACAAAACGGATTTATTCAATTCATATGAATTCGCTTTTTAAATAAAAAATAAAAAATTATTACGAGAATTGAACATTACTTTGTCGTTACGAATCTTGTGTTATTGCAATCGTATTTTTTATTTATTTATTTTTCATAGATATTTATTGTTCTTATTTGTTACATGGTTCATGTTTATTTATTGCCCCTAGGGTCTCTAAACTATTATGGTGTAGGAAGTAAGTGTGTCGCACATTGGTGTACATTATGTTTTGGTTGTTTATCAACTTGCATGTGTCCGTGTGTAATGAATCTTTTATATTTTATTTTTATTTAAAATTCGTTGCTTATTTATTGTATCAATTTGTGAGGTTGTATATTATTTTATGATCATTAGGGAATGAAATAATTCATTAAACAAAAGTGATATGAATTTATACTCGAGGATCTTCAGATCGCGATTTAATAAAAATTGATATTTCGAATACAATATATTGTTGTGTATATATGACAAAGAGCGTCGTAATTACCATCGATATCGCAGTTGGAATTATTATATATTCACCCACAAAGTTTTCCCGGGTATGAACAATGCACAAGATTGTTATTATAATTACAATGATATCTGGTAGAATGATATAAAATTGGTCAAACATTATGTACAGGGAGACGTGTTTGCCATTCTCATTTCAGAAATTAAATTTGTTATAAACTGTGTCTTTAAAGAAATATATCCACCGCAGCTTTGTGATCGCAATCCCGCATGAACGCGTACAATTAAACAAATGTTCGGACTCAGCTTTTTCTATGAAAATCGATGTCAATCCGCAGAACCGATGATGTTGAACCAGATCTGGGTTTTTTCTCTGGCGGTTGACGCTTTATTTTTTTAAGGCTCGAAAAGAGCAACGCTGAACCGACGATAATATGATCGATGTCAGTTATTCAGCGTTGGATGAAAATACGTGTATAATTATATGACTGACAATCGCGTCTTGCTTGAGCTTGCGATCGCTACGGCGGATCGATGATAACTCGCTTGTGGTGTCCGAGATACTACTCAACGTGAGACCGAGAATCCACGAAAATCGTCGAGGGGAAACGATGGCGATTCTCGGTGACTCTCGTGGCTTTTCGTACCTCGTCATCACCTGTACAATCATAAATTAAGTTTTTCAGCACACGTGTTTGTCTTTCGACATTATTTTCCTTAATTCTAATGAGGTTGAGTGATTGGATGGGTTTTTACAATGAGATGAGGTTTATTACTTGTGATTTGTTGGTCGGGTTACTATACTGGGCAAAGGATGTTTTGTTTTGCCGCTGGATTGTTGTAGGGACGCTGGTCCTCCGGTGTCAGTCCTTTTAGGTAGGGGCAGGTGTGGTTACTAAGCTTCCCTAGTCCATCTCGGTGTAGTTATTGCAATCGTAGAACAATCGTTTCGAAGTTAGTCCGCTGATTTACTATTCAACCGAGCCAATCGATTATAAAGTAAATATCATCGGAAATATCTTCAATTTCGAGTAAAATTTAATTAAGTCAACTTTTCTCGCCGAAATTTTCGTAGCATGCACGACACTATTTTCTCGACGTCTTTCGGCTGTTCCATGTGTGTTCGAGGGGTTGTGCGCTCGTAATGAGAGGGACCGCAAGAACTTGCTCGTTGCTCGCGCGACATATGTGGCAAGTTCGTACAGTGTATTACCTTCTCTCTCTCTCTCTCTCTCTCTTTTTGTCCCACTCCCTGCGTGCGTTTGAACGATCAATGGCTCACTCTCCTGTTCACCCTGTGGCTACCGAACAATTTGTATTAAAATGAGAGAAAGCGCGCCTCGACTCGCACCCTCCGGCTGGCTTTGCGAGAGGCGGGTCGTCGCTCGCGATACAAAAAAGCACAAGCCCCACGGCACACGAAGAGGAAGCGTTGGAAAAAAAAAAAGAACGTTCGGTCGCTTGGAGCTTCTCGGATTAAAGTCTCTTCCGCCTATAAAACAATCTATATTTGTTATTGATGCTGCATTTTGTGTTAGGCCGTGAAATATGTAGCGGCAAAAATTCAACTTGTCCCTCAAGAAAAAGAAAACCTCGCTAACGGAGTATCTCGAAAAAGAATTATCTCTACATTCGGTACCCACGTAGAAATTGCCAGTATAATTCTACTGGCCAAGCTTTGGGCCAATATTGGCGGCCAAGCTTTGGGCCAATATTGGCGGCCAAACTTTGACCGCCAGTAATGGCCCCGTACTGGCTGACTATCTGGCCATACTATGGGCCATACTGCGGGCCATACTACGGGCCAGTATAAAATACAGTCTTATGCCAGTGCGGGTTGAATTCTACTGGCCAAGCTTTGAGACAGTATTGGCGGCCAAACTTTGGCAGCCAGTCTTGTGCCAGTACTGGTTGTCAATCTGGCCGCACTACGGGCCGGTATAATAACCAGATCTGGGCCAAAATAGGCTATAAAATACGGCCAAGCTCTGGCTTCGATACAGGCTTAGTACTGGGCTATAGAAAATGCCAATACTGAGAGTATTTCACTTTAACAGTTGCGTTCTGTAATGCAATTGTACATTAGGTTATTCTGATCAAAAGTCCATTTTTTTGCAAACAACCAAATTGTTGAATTATAATTTGTCCCGAACTTGAAATTGCACAATTAATACAATATTTTTTAGTGTAATATTTGCTTCATATAGCCTATATTTTATAAACACTGTTCTATAAACATTTAAGTACGTATTTTAGACCTGTATATGTACTTACCCACGTAGAAAATTGCCAGTATAATTCTACTGGCCAAGCTTTGGGCCAATATTGACGGCCAAACTTTGGCCGCCAGTACTGGTCCCGTACTGGCTAACTATCTGGCTATACTGTGGGCCATACTACGGGCCAGTATAAAATACAGTCTTATACCAGTGCGGGTTGAATTCTACTGGCCAAGCTTTGAGCCAGTATTGGCGGCCAAACTTTGGCAGCCAGTATTGTTTCAGTACTGGCTGACAATCTGGCCAAGCTTTGAGTCAGTATAAAATATCGTCTTGTGCCAGTACTGGTTGTCCATCTGGCCGCACTACCAGCCGGTATAATAACCAGATCTGGGCTAAAATAGGCTATAAAATACGGCCAAGATCTGACTTCGATACGTGCTCAGTACTGGGCTATAGAAAATGCCAATACTGAGAGTATTTCACTTTAACAGTTGCGTTCTGTAATGTAATTGTAGATCAGGTTATTCTGATCTACAATTACAGGCTTAGTACTGGCTATAGAACCGGCTTAGTACCGGGCTATAGAACATGCCAATACTGAGAGTATTTCACTTTAACAGTTGCGTACTGTAATGTAATTGTAGATTAGGTTATTCCGATCAAAAGTCCATTATTTTGCAAACAACCAAATTGTTGAATTATAATTTGCCCCGAACTTGAAATTGCACAATTAATACAATATTTTTTAGTGTAACATTTGCTTCATATAGCCTATATTTTATAAACACTGTTCTATAAACATTTAAGTACGTATTTTAGACCTGTATATGTACTTAGTCTCTTATTAATAAAAACTACTCCGAGTATTAAGTATATATCAAGTGCATTTAATTATCAAACATTTGTGCATAAACAACCCAGACAACACAGACATCCAAAGGACGTCCTAAAAACATCCGAAGAACGTCCTTACGTCCAAAGTACATCTTTTGGACGTGCGTGTGCTGCTTGGGAAATATCTGGTAACGTGGTAAAAAGAAATATAAATTACTCCCAGAGAGAAATAGAATTTAAATAGACATTGGATCGGCGTCCACTAGACGCCAAAAGTGTCTAAAAGACGTCGATTCGATATCTATTTAATTTGCCATTTCTCGCTGAGATGTAATTTGCACCGTCGGCAAAATCGTCTGCCAAGATCCGGCCCAATGAAATAACCAGTATTGGTACGACCGTTGGTGACAGTAGTAAGCCCGAAGTTTGCCGGATCTGGGCCAAAGTCCGGGCCAAAATCTGGGCCAAAGTCTTGTCCAAAGTCAGAGCCAAAGTCCGGGCCAAAGTTCGGGCCAATTAAATAACCGGTACCGGCCCGACCGTTGGTGCCAGTATAACGGCCGGCTATTACACTCCTCTACCGAATCTGTACTGGCCCAATACTGGCAGCCAGTACCGGCACTACGGCAACCAGTATTGGCCCAACGCTCGGCCGTTACAATTTTTCTACTTGGGTACTTTTCAAAGACGTTTCGAAATTAATCATTATTATAATATTGTTTACTCACTTATTTTTCCCTCTTTACAACCCACCAAACAATATTGTTTGCCTTTCAACTGGGCATCAAAGAAATTAGCCTCTCGCTTGAAATCCAAAGGAATTGCTCAATCTTAATTATTATAAATCATTATGTAATTTTTCTCTCGTTACAGGTACACGTGTATAGAGAGGCAGAAGAGTAAAGAAGAAGAAAAAAATCTCAGTGAGGCACACGCGAACGCGTTAAATTCAGATAAGATCTTCCTCGAGCCGTGACCGCGAGAGGATCCTGTCGGATCATCGTTATACGACCGATACATCGGTAGATTCAGCAGCAGAAACAGACTCGAGTATATCCAGTCATGATTGTCATATATACATGTATATTCAAGTATCAGTGCGCGTGTGTGTTCGATCTTCTTGCGCTGATGCTCTGGTGTACGGCTCCCTGTGACTCGTGAACTCTGCGGCTGCTGTATTATATTCCTCTCGTATACACTGGACAACTCGACGGCTTGACAGTCGTTCATTTCGTCCAATCGATCATCCCGCGATGTTGGACAACCCCAGTCTTTCAGATCTACATATATACCTACAGCCTCTGATCTCTCTTACCGTTTGCTTCTACGACGCGCTACCAAGAACGACGAAGAGAATTTTCTTAGCTCCGTTTCGGCGAGAACGAACGTCCCAACGTGAGAGAGCTATTGTTGCCACCCACGTTGTGAATTCTCGAGTTAAAAAAGAAATCGTACAAAACGTTTCTTTTTTTTTTCTTCTTTTCTTTACCCCCTCGCTCGTCATCACCGCGAGCCACGGAAGCCACGAAGGTGGAGAAAAAAAAATGTCGAAAAATCGACCATTTGACTCGCGGAAATTCACAAATTTTCTGTATATCTGAGAGCACATTTCGGTAATGTGTACATAGCAGCTTCCGAGAATCTCAGTTAGAGAGAGGGATAGGCGCGAGAAAATAAAGAGAAGAGATTGCGATCTCGTATATATGTACGAAAGTCTGAAAGAGCACGGGGCAGAGGAAGAGGGAGAGAAAACGACTGAAGTCGTAAATTTCGTCTCCGAAATCCAAAAAAACCCCCCGAAGCGAACGAGAAATGTGGGCAACACTGTGATAAGGAAGTAAATAAATATATGTGGAAAAAGTTCCCGTGGGAGAGATGTTAAACGGTATGTATTCGCGGGAGGGAAAAAGAAAAGGCTCGCGCTAGCTACACAAAATGCTTATTTTCTCCTTATTTCTCATCTCATCTCTCTCTCTCTCTCTCTCTCTCTCTTTCTCTGCTAAATAATCGCGGTTAAAGGCCCACCGGCTATACACGCGACGCAGTTGTAAATTTCGTATAATACGACTCGCACAGCAATAAATACAATCCCTCTCTTTTAACATTATACACGCTTATGATTTACAACATCGTTCGCGCGAATATTTCACCGTGATATATTTAAATCACCGGCGAGAAATTTCGGATTGTAAATTCATTTAATTATAAATCGCTACTGGATAACGCGTATATACGAGTACAGATGCTCACGAGCTACTGGAACTAAGAGAAAGAATCCGAGCCCCTTTTTACCCCCTTCTGCCTTTCCTCAAACGCCTTTTCCTCTGCTTTTCGCGATGTAGCAAAAAAACAAAGGTTTCAGAGCCGCACTGTTTTCGAGATTTCCGATAAAATATCCCAACAATGAATTCCTACGAGAAGTATATTTGTTCGTAATTTTTTAAGGGTGTGTAAGGAGAAATTAATTCTTCTAAATTAATTAGTTTTTTTGTAGGAAAATAAAAATGAATCGTTTGGAATATTTAAGATGTTTTTATTTACATATTAAAGATTTAAAAAAAATTTTTTGACAAAATTTAATAGTTTATTATTATTAGTGATCGAAGTTGGCACCTTGAAAAAAAAAGCGCATGGGTGGCCCCGGTGATTTTGGCTCTTGATGTTATATGAAATAAAAAATTCTTGATAATTCTTAATCTATAGACATGTAATTCTGGTAGGAACTACTGAAGTTAAATTTCATGGGTAAATAACAAAATGGCGGACTTTGGAAAAAAAAACTTTTCTTTCCAAAGTCTGCCATTTTGTTATTTATCCATGAAATTTAACTTCAGTAGTTCCGACCAGAATTACATGTCTATAGATTAAGAATTATCAAGAATTTTTGATTCATGTCTTTATTGGAGGGCGTTTTTTGTAGGAAAATAAAAATGAATCGTTTTGGATATTTAGGATGTTTTTATTTACATATTAAAGATTAAAAAAAAAATTTTTGACAAAATTTAATAGTTTATTATTATTATTATTATTGATCGAAGTTGGCACCTTGAAAAATAAAGCGCGTGGGTGGCCCCGGTGATTTTGGCTCTTGATGTTATCTGAAATAAAAAATTCTTGATAATTCTTAATCTATAGACATGTCATTCTGGTCGGAACTACTGAAGTTAAATTTCATGGATAAATAACAATATGGCGGACTTTGGAAAAAAAAGTCCTTTTATTTTAGCAAATAAATTTTGTTATTTATCCATGAAATTTAACTTCAGTAGTTCCGACCAGAATGACATGTCTATAGATTAAGAATTATCAAGAATTTTTGATTCATGTCTTTATTGGAGGGCGTTTTTTGTAGGAAAATAAAAATGAATCGTTTTGGATATTTAGGATGTTTTTATTTACATATTAAAGATTAAAAAAAAAAATTTTGACAAAATTTAATAGTTTATTATTATTATTATTATTGATCGGAGTTGGCACCTCGAAAAAAAAGCGCGTGGGTGGCCCCAAGTGATTTTGGGTCTTGATGTTATCTGAAATAAAAAATTCTTGATAATTCTTAATCTATAGACATGTCATTCTGGTCGGAACTACTGAAGTTAAATTTCATGGATTTTTACAATACAAATACAATACAAAAAACGCCCTCCAAAAAAGACATGAAAATCGGTTTAAGTTACCAGACTACTACCTTAAATAATATTACGAAACCAAAAACTCATGTACACCAAATCTCCAACCCTGCTCGAGCGTTAAAGAAAAAAAACTTGCCTCGTCGTTGGGTAAATTCGTATGGAGCTTCAACGGAGTTTACAGAAATGCCACGTGCCACATGTTCGTGGATCGTGTGCTCGTGGGCTACGTAAAAAAACTCGACTCTTGAGCTCCCTTATCTATTCTCCACTACCGAAGAGAGCTAATGTCTACCGTACACGTAATTCTTGGTACATATACGTGTGTGCCCTACCGTATCCCTTCTAGACACCAAAAGCACCCTGGACTTCGTTGACTCGAGTCTGTATGTTCTAAGGGTTAGATTATGGCTCGTTTAGGTCCTTCGGCTTTTCCACACAGCGATGCTGTACACGATAATATACTTGTGGCCACCGAACACTCGTCAAAAGCCTCTCGAAAGCTTCTGTGTCGCCGCCGACGCCACACCACTCGAGCATCGCGTAGACCCGAAAAGAAATCCATCCGCATCTCTTCGCATTCGTCTCGCCACTTTATCTCAACTAATTTCTCTATTAATATACACGTAAAGTAATGCTGCCCTCCCTCTCTCCGATGAACTTATCTAGCCGCCTAAACAACGCTAAGATAATGGAGGCGCACACAGCTTAGAAGTCATTTTTCTTCCCCGCGTTTCTTTACAAGCAGATTCAAGACTATACGTGTGACCATTGAAATCCCTGAAAATCATTGTTAACATATGCGTGAACGTTTGAAAAATATTTTTAAAGTTAAGCTTTTCCCATTCGAAACGCTGTAGTTAATGGCTCCATGTCATGACGATCGACGCCGGCCAGTTTGTGATCACTCCCCGAAGTTAAACGTCGCTAAAACCGTGAATAATAGAGCCTTCTCAATTCCGTAGGATCCCATAAACGATATTGTATTGAAAAGTTGAAGAATTGGGAGCGCAGCGTGATACGAAATTTCGCGTGTGTGCGGGCTTGAAATTGAAAACTCTTCACGCAAAGCTGCGTGTGACCGTGCACGTATACATAACTTTGAAAAAGTCCATCCTTCGTCGCGATGCAGTCCCATACCTTTCTCTCTCTCTCTCTCTATATATATATTTTTTCCCAAGAATCGAAAACTACTTGAGCCTCTAAACTCCTAAATTATCGTATGAGTCCTACAAACGCGTATATATCCATTTCGAAGATTTTTCAATGTCGATTCATTGGGACCGAAAGAACGAGGCGTGTCGCCGCATGAAGTCCATGATGATACAATGGAGACGACATAAACAGGGGCATTGTCGAGTTTCAAGCATATATAGATTTTGTAACGGTGAAGAGAACGTGTGATTTTGAGTGTCGTTTAATGGTCATCGAGAATTGTATCCACAGGCATCGTGTTTCGTCCGTGTGTGGGCCTCACTTTCGGTATATACGAACGTGGCATTCTTCAATCTCAGTCTTCTTTTTTCTTTCTATACCTCGTTTCTGTCGTCCACTGCGGGAATTCGTCGAGGGGCTTCCCCCCGTTG
Organism: Oxytorus armatus; assembly: GCA_958009045.1. Taxonomy (NCBI): domain Eukaryota; kingdom Metazoa; phylum Arthropoda; class Insecta; order Hymenoptera; family Ichneumonidae; genus Oxytorus; species Oxytorus armatus. The sequence continues at coordinate 13,802,371 of OY253750.1, forward strand.
ACAATCTCAGAGAGACTATATCCTAGTCGAGGACTCTGTATAAACTGTACGACGGGAGTTTGCGGTATGTGCAGCGGTGAGCCACACCGTAACGATACAATTTTTGTACGTGTCGAACGGTTAACGAACAAACGTCCGCAAGTTATACGATCGTCGTCTGGTCTAGAGCGAGATTTTTGACGTCATATCTAATGTGCAATAACGTTTAAACCGTTGAAGTTATCTTGACGAAAATTTACACGTGCATTTATTGATCCTTAGAGGATACTTGTAAGTTAAAAAAAAATTATTTTAAATATTTTCATGTAGTTTTTTGCCTTGTTGCAACATGGTGCACCGAAATCGGCGCCCACTCTGGACGATGTTGTATGCATCTGAAAAAAAAATATATATATATTCTCGATCTGTATGAGTATTCCGAGCACTGGTAGCAGAATTGGTACTTAAAAAAATGTTATTACATTATTTTATTACATTTTATAACTCGTCGAATACCCGAAAGTGTATGAAATATCATTACAGAAAGTTCAACAGGCCGCTACTTTGTCAAAAATTTTTTTTTAAGTACCAATTCTGCTACCAGTGCTCAGAATACTCATACAGATTGAGAATATATATATATTTTTTTTTTTTCCGATGCATACAACGTCGTCCAGACTGGGCGCCGATTGAGGCGCACCATGTTGCAACAAGACAAAAAACTACATGAAAATATTTAAAATAATTTTGTTTTTTCAACGTACAAGTATTCTCTAAGGATCAATAAATGCACGTGTAAAATTTCATCAAGACAACTTCAACGGTTTAAACTAGGGCTGTCACTTTTATCCGGGTTAGCCGGATGCCCGAAAGTATCCGGGTATCCGGGAAATCGGATCCAACACTTCAGATTCGAATACCCGAATATCCGGGTATCCGGATATCCGAATAATCACGGATCCGGGCAATCGGGTAATAACGAATAATGTCGGGTAATTACCCGATTTTTCGCGTACAGGCTCAAATAGGACCGCCGGCGTAAAAAAAAATAATGATATTGTATTAGTCTGGTCATCAAATAAGCCGAAATATAGGGCGTTAATGGTTACCATTGAAAAAAAATTGGACAATAACTTGTATCAAATTTGCTCTGTTCAAAGAAATTGTGCAAAACTACGGTAAAAATGAAAACTTAGTGTTGACGAATCAGACGTCACGGTTTTTCAATTTATAATAATTGTGTATTTACTCGGGAAAACATTTTACATGTGACTCCCACAATTTTTTAGAATCTGCTGTTACGATCACAATTGCTTGCCCGCGCATATTAAGGCCTTACATACGTCCAGCGGTACCGAAAACGTACCAAAAGAAAAACTGTTTTTAGGAGGGATAGAAATAGAAATTGATAAAAAAATTCTTACACATTGTTTATTACTGTGTTAAGTTTGTAAAAAAATTTATTTCAATTTTTTTTTTCAAAAATTACAACATGAAAAATCACATTTTTTGAAACACTGTAAAAAAAAAAGTTGCTCCACGGTCGGCGGTATTTCTTCCTCAAATGTTGACGGATCTGCAAAATGTAAAGAAATTCTTATAAAATAAGGTAGTAGTTATAGTCTGTCGAGCCGGATTTTTGAAATTCGAAAAATTAACCAATTTACGGTAATTTAAAAAAAAATGTTAAGTTTGTGTCAAAAAAGTCACACTTTAATTGTTTTTATAAAATTTTCTAATTATAATTTTAAAAATCCGGCTCGACAGACTATAGAAAAAACAATTCCGAATATTTAAAAAAAAAAAATCATCAAAAAATATTAAAAACCGTACGAGATATCATGCCGACCGTGTCAGAGAAAGTAGTTTTGAGAAAAACGCGTTTAAAGTTTCAAGCGCGTTTCGCTCGTAGTCGCGCGCGGCTGGAGCAAGAACTTTATGAATTTTTTTAATTTATTTAGTTAACTTACGTCTAATCTCCCATTCCAGCTTCATATTGTACGCCTTCCTTGTCAGTAAAAAATTGTTGTTGTTTATTTTTTTCTAATCGACGACTGCCTCAAACAACTCAACTCAGGTAGGCGCGCGTCAGACCTTTGTTCTTTCGTCGGGCAGTCACATTATCTACAATAACTTTTGAACTATGGAGAATTTTTACAATCAGCTTACACAGAAATACGCCTAAGACTATAAGGAATAATAATCTGTAAACAAAAAAAATCGATTTTTTGAAAATTCTCGACGTATGTAAGGCCTTAAGAATAGCCGAGATCCGCTTCTTCACATTCTATATTTTCTCTCCAACTCTAAAGTCCATAAAAGCTGCACACACGCCCATAAAGCAAATATACATTTCAGAAACTAAGGATATTTATTAAATAATAATAAATCGTGATGAAAAAATAATATTAAAGATGCAAATAGTGCAGGTCAATGTTGATTACGTTCTTATGAAATGATCATGTGTTTCCCTAACATTGTATAGAAGATTATGTCATTGCTTTTTCAATCTACACAAGAATGTTTTATTGAAATTGTAGTTTTTGTCGGATGTGAATTACAGTAAAGAAGTAGTTTGGTAATAATAGTAAATATGCCTGCAAGATTCTTTCCAAGAATCTTCGTTATGATGATAATCTAATTTGTTTAATATCGATATCAGTCGGTAAAAATAAAAAATGGTCAACTAAATGATCGGACATGAACACCGATATAATCCCGGTTTCTCAATCTTCCGGTAATGATTTATTATTCGTCTTATAAATGTACTTCGCAAACATTGTTCTTGGCAACATCTACGCGTGCCTCACAAATAGTGTAAATTGAACAATTATTTTCGGCATTTTCGGCATCAATCATCGGCGGTAATTGCCCGATATTATTCGTTATTATCCGAGTACCCGGATACCCCGAAACTATCCGTATACCCGAATCCGTTATTACCCGGATATTATCGAGTTATCGGGATTAATATACGGATTTGAAGCGTCGGTTCCGTGAAACCCGAATTACTCGGGTATCCGGATACCCGGAAAAGTTCAAGCTCTAGTTCAAACGTTATTGCACATTAGAAATTACGTCAAAAATCTCGCTCTAGACCAGAAGACGGTCTTAAGACTTGAGTAGTATTATGAATTTTGCCCTTAGGTTTACTAGCGAACGACGTGTATCGTTTTTCTTGGAGGGTGCAACGAGCGGTATATTACATTCGCCGGGCTCCAAAAGTCAACCCCACGGGGGTGGTTGATGACGCGCGTGGATCGTGAAAGAAGGGAATATGTTTCTTCTTTCTCGACCATTCGGACACACGGGAAAGTCCGCTTGGGATGCTCGCATCAGTTCGATGGTTATCTCTCTTTTTTTTTGTCCACCGGAGATCCAGAGGACGAGCTGGAAGTCTGCATCATCCCGGGACTCTTTTTTTTTTTTCATTTACATGTGCTTGTGTGCGTCCGCAATCTGTGTACGCGTAAGCGACCCCCGGCGTCCCGGCACAGATCTCGCACCATTACTCAGTGCGGGGTCCAGCCGTGAGGAATCCTCTCTTCCTCTCTCTCGCATCTTCTTCCCGTGTATAAACACTGCTCGTGCCCCTCTCGTGTACATCCTCACGACACCGGGTAGAACGAGAATTAGAGAAGGATAGAAGATATATATCCCGAGTGGGTATGTGGCCGCCCATCGTGCGTGGGATACCGCGTAAAAATGAGTTGTGTCAACGGTGTACCGGAGGACCCCGAGTAAAAGAGAGAGAGAGAGGACCCCCTGTGTTCGTGTCTCCAGGTGGGCATAGAGGTTTGTTTTATAATGCTTTGCCAAGGATCTTCCTCTTTACTCGTCTCGTTCTTCTCGTCGTCGATCTACCCAATGAAAAGAGCGAGAAAGAGAGGGATGGGAAGGGAAGCTATAAACCGGAATAAAAATCGCACCCCACAGAATCGTCATCTACACGGAGGGAAACATCCAACGGATATGTGACAATAATACATTCGAGGAAATAGCATCAGGAACCTGGATTCTGGCAGTTTGACGCGAAAGCTTGCCGGGATCGAGGCTTCAATCTCTAAAGTCGGAGATCGGGAGGAAATTATGTTATTTCGTAATACAAAAAGAAAAAAGAACGAGCAGTGATCGAAGGCAATGACTCACGTAGAAAAATTGTAACGGCTGAGCGTTGGGCCAATACTGGTTTGCCGTAGTGCCGGTACTGGCTGCCAGTATTGGGCCAGTACAGATTCGGTACAGGAGTGTAATAGCCGGCCGTTATACTGGCACCAACGGTCGGGCCAGTACCGGTTATTTAATTGGCCCGGACTTTGGCTCTGACTTTGGACCAGACTTTGGAGCAGACTTTGGCCCAGACTTTGGCCCGGACTTTGGCCCAGATCTGGCAAACTTCTGGCTTACTACGGGCACCAACTATCGTACCAATACTGGTTATTTCATTGGGCCGGATCTTGGCAGACGATTTTGCCGACGGTGTAAATTACATCTCAGCGAGAAATGGCAAGTTTAATAGATATCGAATCGACGACTTTTAGACACTTTTGGCGTCTAGTGGACGCCGATCCAATGTCTATTTAAATTCTATTTCTCTCTAGGAGTAATTTATATTTCCTTTTACCACGTTACCAGATGTTTCCCAAGCAGCACACGCACGTCCAAAGGATGTACTTTGGACGTAAGGACGTTCTTCGGATGTTTTTAGGACGTCCTTTGGATGTCTGTGTTGTCTGGGTTGTTTATGCACAAATGTTTGATAATTAAATGCACTTGATATATACTAAATACTCGGAGTAGTTTTATTAATAAGAGACTAAGTACATATACAGTAGGGTGGTTCTTAATTTGGTGATGTTGGAAATTCTTTGGTATTGTTCATCCTCGAAAGTAATCAACATATCCAGAAAAAAAATTGGACGCAAGCGGAACTTTGTTCAATAATTCTAACCCACCCCACCGAGCTGTCGAATTTTTATATGAAAAATTGCATGCATTCAAAATTTTGTTAGGAAAATTGTTTATTATTTCAAAACTATTCATGATAAAAAAATTTTATATTGTGTTTTTATAGGAAATTGAATGCTCTACAAAAAAAGGTATCTTGTAAAATTCTTGTGAATCTAATATTTATCACGTTATTAGCAAAAATAACTGTCTTCATTTATTCCGAAAGTCCATCATTATGGTCAAAACAGGAGTTTGACGTCGAAAAACTGCAATGTATTCTTCATATGCAATTAGAAATATGAAGAGATACGTAGTGCATTCAATAACAGTATGTGAACGATATTTAAATTTTCAATTTTATCAATTTTATTAACATTCATGATAAATTTTTCTTCTTTGATCGATAAGGATATTGATTTCTTTATCAGTTCCAAATCGATGGCTTTTTTCGAAAGATTTGAAATCAACTTCTCATTTTTTGATATCGATGTGAGCGAGTGGATTTCTAATGAAAATTATTTACAAGGCTTAAAAATAGTTAAAGGAATTAAAGTGGTTAACGATGTTGCAGAAAGAGGAGTGAAACTTATTACAGAGTACAATGATCGTCTCACTTATGATGAAGATCAGAAACAATTCATTGTACAAATAATTGAAGAATATAAAAAAAAATATCCTGATATTAACAAAGCAACTTTGCTCCAACCGATGTAATTCATTATTGTAAGTTGATTTTCAAAATATATGACATCATTCATTATAATTCGCAATAAAATTAATAAAATTGAAAATTTGAATATTGTTTACATTTCATTGTTGAGTGCGCTACGTATTTCTTCATAATCTTATATACATACGAAAAATAAATTGCAGCTATTCGACGTCAAACTCCTGTTTTTACCATAATGATCGACTTTTGGAATAAATGATGACAGTTTTTTGCTAATTACGTGATAAATATTAGATTCACGAGAATTTCACAAGATACCTTTTTTGTAGAGCATTATATTTTCTACAAAAATGTTATATAAAATTCTTTTATCATAAATAGTTTTGAAATAATAAACAATTTTCTTAAGAAAATTTTGAGTGCATGCATTTTTTCATATAAAAATTCGACAGCTCGGTGGGGTGGGTCAGAATTATTGGACAAAGTTCCGCTTGCGCCCAATTTTTTTTCTAGATATGTTGATTACTTTTGAGTATTTCCAACATCAAGAATTTGCAACATCACCAAATTAAGAACCACCCTAATATAGAGGTCTGAAATACGTACTCAAATGTTTATAGAACAGTGTTTATAAAATATAGGCTATATGAAGCAAACATTACACTAAAAAATATTGTATTAATCGTGCAATTTCAAGTTCGGGGCAAATTATAATTCAACAATTTGGTTGTTTGCAAAATAATGGACTTTTGATCAGAATAACCTAATCTACAATTACATTACAGAACGCAACTGTTAAAGTGAAATACTCTCAGTATTGGCATTTTCCATAGCTCAGTACTAAGCCTGTATCGAAGCCAGAGCTTGGCCGTATTTTATAGCCTATTTTGGCCGAGATCTGGGCCCATAGTGCGGCCAGATTGACAACCAGTACTGGCACAAGACGATATTTTATACTGACCCAAAGCTTGGCCAGATTGTCAGCCAGTACTGAATCGATACTGGCTGCCAAAGTTTGGCCGCCAATACTTTCCCAAAGCTTGGCCAGTAGAATTCAACCAGTACTGGCATAAGACTGTATTTTATACCGACCCGTAGTATGGTCCGTAGTATGGCCCGCAGTATGGCCCATAGTATGGCCAGATAGTCAGCCAGTACGGGGCCAGTACTGGCGGCCAAACTTTGGCCGCCAATATTGGTCCAAAGCTTAGCCAGTAGAATTATACTGGCAATTTCTACGTGGGGAGTGGCGAACAAAGTCCGGTGTAATTAGAGCTTGGTAGTTGAGATCGAGCGAGCCTTTTGCGCTTTTATGAAAATATCAAACTGAAGAATACCGACGCCTATATAATACCGTAATGATCGCTCAGAGCGAACGACCATCCAGCCAACCATCGATCGTATCTAGTGGTGGATGAGTGCGCGAGTAATCTCCGCGAGTCCGAAGAAGACAACGTTACTTTTTTCTTTTGCTCTTGTGAGAAATAGAGAAAGGGGAAATGAGGGAGATCTCGCGGGAGCGTGCGCGAGGCACGTGCGAATGGAAATGGCAGGGGCTTCGAGATGTAGAAACGGGAGGCAGTCATTTGATCATTTGATGGGATTGCCCGGTGCGCGCTCTCGGGGATAGCGCGTAAAGAGAATCCAGCGGGAGAGAGAGAGAGAGTTGGGGACGGGGATAGGATGATGGTAGAATGATAGTTGTGCGGGCCCTGTCCTCTGGATGGACCCGCGGGAGACCAAGAGAGAAAGAGACAGAGACAGAAACGCCGTGATCTCTCTCGGCGTTGCGCCCTGTGGTTACTTCAATTAGGTGGAATCGTGCTCTGTCGCTGCTCACTTGGTTTCCCCATCCCTTCTTTCCGATATCTATACTGTAGAGAAAGGAGCCGACACTCTACCACTTCTCCTCTTTTTGTTTCTTCATTTTTTTTTTTAATGTTTTGGTCTCACTCCTTTTTTCGCCGTATCACGAGACTCGAATCGATCGCGAAAAACGTGATTTCCAACCCTTTCGTACTTATCGTTAATCGTCCCGATTCAACGACGACTTTTACCCGCCACCAATTCCCTCTATTATTCATCATGTCTTTTGCCGCAGTCTGACAACGACTTTGTAAGGATTCAAACGCCAAAAGAACCCAGACACCCACTCTCGTTCAAATGAAATTACTGGATTTTAACACATTGGCGCTTCCCTCGAATATTTCGAAATGTTTACTTTTATTACAAAATCACTCACTTCCGAACGTTGCCGGCGTTTTGAAATCTCGAGTATCAACCGTTAAACGGCCATTTTATTGTTAGAGCGCCACGACTACCAGATGGCACGGTTTCACGACGCTTTGTTCGAATTACGCGAGATATTTTTCTTTTCGGCGCTCTTCAATTGTGATTTGTTGTCTTATAATGAATTTTCATCGTGTCTGCCACTTCCCCACGAGTTTATTAATCTCACGTATGGTCTTGACGGGACTGTGGCTGAACACTAGGGTGGTTCTTAATTTGGTGATGTTGGAAATTCTTTGGTATTGTTCCTCAAAAGTAATCAACATATCTAGAAAAAAAATTGGGCGCAAGCGGAACTTTGTCCAATAATTCTAACCCACCCTACCGAGCTGTCGAATTTTTACATGAAAAAATGCATGCGTTCAAAATTTTGTTAAGAAAATTGTTTATTATTTCAAAACTATTTATGATAAAAGAATTTTATATAACGTTTTTGTAGGAAATATAATGCTCTACAAAAAAGGTATCTTGTGAAATTCTCGTGAATCTAATATTTATCACGTAATTAGCAAAAAACTGTCATCATTTATTCCAAAAGTCGATCATTATGGTCAAAACAGGAGTTTGACGTCGAATAGCTGCAATTTATTTTTCTTATGTATATAAGATTATGAAGAAATACGTAGCGCACTCAACAATGAAATATAAACAATATTCAAATTTTCAATTTTATCAATTTTATTGTGAATTATAATGAATAATGTCATATATTTAAAAAATCAACTTACAATAATGAATTACATCGGTTGGAGCAAAGTTGCTCTGTTAATATCAGGATATTTTTTTTAAATATTCTTCAATTATTTGTACAATGAATTGTTTCTGATCTTCATCATAAGTGAGACGATCATTGTATTCTGTAATAAGTTTCACTCCTCTTTCTGCAACATCGTTAACCACTTTCATTCCTTTAACTATTTTTAAGCCTTGTAAATAATTTTCATTAGAAATCCACTCGCTCACATCGATATAAAAAAATGAGGAGTTGATGTCAAATCTTTCGAAAAAAGCCATCGATCTGGAACTGATAAAAAAATCAATGTCCTTATCGATCAAAGAAGAAAAATTTATCATGAATGATAATAAAATTGATAATATTGAAAATTTAAATATCGTTCACATACTGTTATTGAGTGCACTACGGTATCTCTTCATATTTCTAATTGCATATGAAGAATACATTGCATTTTTTCGACGTCAAACTCCTGTTTTGGCCATAATGATGGACTTTTGGAATAAATGATGACAGTTTTTTGCTAATAACGTGATAAATATTGGATTCACAAGAATTTTACAAGATACCTTTCGTTGTAGAGCATTAAATTTCCTACAAAAACACAATATAAAATTTTTTTATCATGAATAGTTTTGAAATAATAAACAATTTTCTTAACAAAATTTTGAATGCATGCATTTTTTCATATAAAAATTCGACAGCTCGGTGGGGTGGGTTAGAATTATTGGACAAAGTTCCGCTTGCGCCCAATTTTTTTTCTGGATATGTTGATTACTTTCAAGGAACAATACCAAAGAATTTCCAACATCACCAAATTAAGAACCACCCTACTGAACACGTGCCCTCGTCGATATCTTCAGAGTTCGAGGGCCTGGCAGAAGCCCCCGACAAGCTTATTATACCGATAAAACGGCGTGTGTTACTTGAAATAAAGTAACACGTGCCACCGTGAGCCAGCTGCAGTCGTGAAAATTTATCCGAAATAAAAAATCAGTCCAGATCCTCTAGATCGGAGTGGCCGTGCGGGCCTTCAACGATTCAGGAGGCCATTTGGTGTTCACGAACGACACGAGCCCGGTTTGAGCGAAATCGAGCAACGTCGTATAGGTATATATGACGAGACGGGGCGTTATATGCCCAGCGGGGGGGTTGCGCGATTATATACAGATAGTCTTTTTCCGAATTCGTGGAATCCCGTCGTGAGGTATTTCTATATTAACCAATGATCCGTCGTATACTCTGCAAGATAAAGAGGAAATAAACGTTGAACTCAAAAACTACATTATAAATACATCGGTTGAGAATTCTCGACAGTTTTATTTCCCATCAAAACCTACGCAGAGGCCAACTTGAAATATTCGTCGTAAATCCTGTCTTATGATAACGAAAATGGAACATTTTTATTTCATCGAATTTATATCGTAATGACAGAGAATTATTTTTATTATTGATGAAAGATCGATCGATCTACTGATCGGGATTAATCTGATCTATTTATGATGTCATCAGTTTGAACCATACATTATAATCTTGCTTTTTGAAATTCTCTGAAAACAAAAACAGAATTGAGATTCTGGTTCAAGAGGCGGCTCGACAATTAAACATTGAAAAAGAAGCATGTTATTTTCTTAATTTACGAAAAAAAAAATCTTACCGAAAATCCCACACGTGAGTTCATTCGAAATACTGTCCGGGTTATGGAAGAAAAAATATTGATAACAGTATTGTGTACAAAATTGTGTATGTAGTACAATTAATCAATTTTTCTTTCCGAAAAAATGCATCTTCCAATTTTTTTAGATGCGAATCTGATGTTTGAATAATCGTAGAAACATTTCAACAATCGTTCGTTTCGGATTTTCGATATGATTTCTTTTTCCGCAACTCAAAAACTATCATGGAGATTCCCTCCTTTAAAATTGAACACGTGTCGCCATCTAACGTGAGTCGAATTAAACCGAACGCGCATTACGTTACAACGTTACCCATGTATACATTTCGCGCCGTTTACCGTAAAGTGAGATGAGCGACGTTCGAATAAAAAACAATCTATGATGAAATAATTGATTTTCGATTATCGTTACTCAACTAAATTCATCGCATTTAATGATTAAAAGAAAGGATAATTGATAAAACAGAAACATCAAACGAAACGAAGTCGATAATCGATTAATACAATCGACTCAGAACAGCCGCCTTGATGCAATCGATTGTTCAATAATCGATTGAGCATCGCCACTCGGCTTGCGCCGCGACATCATCATCGTCTCATCATTTCCCGCAGTAACGATTTTTAGGTTACTCCAATACAATACTATTGCTGCATCGCTTAGTGTGTCACGAAGAAAAGGAAAAAAAAAGAAAGAAAACCGTAAAACGAAACCGCGCAATGTCGAAGAGGAACTCCAGCGAAGATTACAGAAAAGGTTTCGTTAAATCCTATTGTAACTATGCTACTCGATGACGGTGAAACGAACTATGTGGTTAATCCGCGATCAGCGTCGATCGTTTTCCGATTGCATTTTTCAATTTCACGCTCGTGTGTTTACCGCCACTTTTCATACGATAAATATTCAGTGCTAGACATACAATTTTTTTTTTTTTTTTAATTTCGAGATTGCACCAAATATTTATCGTTTTCACGCTATTCGTACATTAAACAAGGCTGCGGGTAGACTTTGCATGGGAAATTCGGACTTATCTATATCTCGCGTGACTCGCGCATGCAACTCAATGCCTGTTGAAATTTTTTTTTTTACATACTTTCTACAAACACGACCTGAGGAGCTCAAATCAGGTGCCGGCCTTATGTAATAATTATTTAGAGCGGCACTAAAGCGTAGCTTTTGTTTCGAGAAGGATTGTCTACTTTTTCCCTAAGTACAGAACTAAAAATGTTCTGTCTCTTTTTTTTTTTCTACTCCGATACTTTTGCCTCGCATTGCGTTACCTAGTCTAGATCCATGCAGCCTTCGCAAACTCTTGATGAACATGTAAATTGCACTGGCGCCGAGCATGCTGCTTGAAAGTTTTCCGGTTATTAAGTCAGCCTTGTTTAACTTGATCTGAACTTTGCCAGTGTTTGACGTTGTCAGGGTCAAGTGCCTACAGAGCAGAGGATGGCAGGGACGACGACGGAGAAAGAGATCGATCGCCCCTGAGAACTGAGGAGGGACGCGAGACTTCGGGTTATTCGCAGACGGACACCAAGAAACAGAAGCTTGCTTTTGGATTTGGAAAAAAGTCTTCCGCGCCGCCAGACTCCAAAAAAGGCATACAAATCAAATTGGGCTCAACGTCGGTCAGTGTTTATCACTTTTTTCTCACGAGAAGAATGAAAAAAAAAGAGAAAAGCTTTAACGAAAAAAATGGTTTTTTGTCGTTTTCATTTGTTTAACAGAAACCAAACGCGAAACCAGCTGCGTCCTTTCAAAAGCCCACAGTTGCGTCTGTATTCAATGCCGACGATGACGACGACGAGCCCGAGGAAATGCCGGCAGAGGCGCGAATGAGAATGCGAAATATCGGACGCGAAACACCGACGTCAGCCGGACCAAATTCATTCGGCAAAACGAAGCAAGGTTTTTGCGATTCCAAAAAAATTTTCGAAAAGACGCTGAAGAAGGCCATGGAAGAGGCTAACAAATGATTCGACGAAACGATCTGTCCTGAGAGAGCGTTGTTAATTCTGTACATTAATTTAACATAAAAAGTAAGATTATCATAGAGGTAATTGATATTATATTAGATATGAAAACATTTTCTCGGCGCGTTTACGATTGACTATAGTACAAGCCTGGTGCTATCATTTTACGCCAACTTTTTTCGCTTCGTAACTTCGTTACTTGCACAACAGGCAATAAATATCATTTCTTACGCGCCATAGACAACGATACCAACAAACGATTTTTCGATATTCCTGAGGGAAAAATATAAATCCAATCGAGCACAATGAAATCGCATTCGTTCGATTTTTTTTTTAATTCATTTTAAATTGAATATTGTAGATACAATTTTTCCATGTACGTAATCGTTCAAGTCTCAATTAAAACCGGAGGGAGCTTAAATATCGAGTAGAAATACGACGGAAAGTTAGCACGAAAAGCAATAAATTGAATCATATCCAAACTGAAGAATCGTAGCTAATAAGAGTGGTAAATAAATCTTTGAACAACGACAACATTTTCGGATTTTTCCAATGTTTTTGTCATTTATTTTATTTACGAAAGTTACACATGATTGTTTCACTTCCTGTTCTGCTGACCCTGACGCATATCCTGAAAAAAAAAAAAAAAATCAAAACTGAATTATTCAATATTGAAAGTTCAGGCATGAGCGTTCTTTGAGATAAAAATCGTTTGAAATACTATTACAGTGAAATCTGTTTACAATTTGTGTTTGCAAATAATTTTCAATTATTATTTCACCACGAAATACCAATCCGTGGAATATTTACTCATAATTTTTTTTCTTCAAATAGTATCGTAAATGGAACTTGATTTGAACTATGCTCATTTCCAAGCTCTGATAATTACCCTAGGGAAGTTACGAGCGGGTGGTGTCCTGATACGGCGATCTGCCTTGGACCTGTTGCGAACGACTTTAGAGTGAATCGCGCAGGATACGCAGTAGTGCAACTTAGCGTATAACTTAGGTAGTTGATAAGCTTCGTAGACACTGGCGTCATTGATATCACGAACAGCGGCAGCCTCCACTATGTTACGAATGACAAATTTTTTGATTGCCTTGTCCTTAGGAACGCAGCGTGCACAATTGGTACAACGAACGGGATTCACATGACCACGACCGTGCTTTGCACGTCCTCCGTTTCTACGTTTACACGTCTGAAACAAGAAAAATATGAAGAATGAACACGTGTACGAGTAACTCATGGAAATTCTGACTTTTGAGGTTGGATAACGCGTGCTTGGGTTACAAACATAGCGATCAAAATATAATACGTTTCATTGTGTATTCTACGATTCTGAAAAATCGGAAAATTAATCTAACGTACAATCTGACAATTAGTGAGATTTCTTTGTTGAAAAAAATAGCCATTTGACAATTAATTCATACACATAATCACATGGCTTGCACGCTGAAACGTCGCTCGTTATTCGGCTAATATTTTTCGTTAAATTCAATTATTTGTAACCCGTCGTGTTGTATCGTAAACACAAAGAAACTTCTTTAACAATTGTTCATATTAATTTTTACGTCGTAAAACGATCAACATCGGTGTAATTGTGTAAAAACCAGTACAATCTTTCTTACCATTTCGTTGCTACAGCCAGTGGTGGCCAGTGGAAAGAAACCGGAAAAGACTCTCGGCGGCCATATGTAACAAATGAATTGCTAGTAAAACGAGCGACTCTCGCGACTTCCGAATACCACCATTGAGAATCTGTTTTATCAATCTATTTATGCGCTATTGTTGTTTACATCGAAACATTTTTAATTACGAATTCACCTTGAAACATAAGATACAGATCTACGGTGACTCGTAACAGGTTTTAATTATTTTAAGCTCGATTTGACAGATCCTGAAATGGCGGGAATTTCAAAATGACGCACAACTACATTACGTTTGAAGATGTTTTATTCAACATTTTCATGTCGTTCGGCAGTAATGTTTCTATCAAACGAATATTATTGTAAATTAGATTTTCAGACCTATGAAACAGATTTTTTTTACTGATAATGAAAATTTGTTGTTCCTTTACCCAAACATCTTCCGGAAATCGCTCTGACAGCATGGTTGCTTCATTCGCGAAACTCCCCTTCCGTCTCGGACGAAGTGGTGTATTTAATGAACAGAGTCGTACGTGCGAACGTGTGTTTTCAACTTCAACTTTTTGCAGCATGCGTCATACGAAATTTATCGTACGAATAAACTCGACAGTGTTGGTTTTCAAGAAACAAGACGTAGCATTGCCGTGCATCATCATTTAAGATACCAATATGGGTACTCAAGACACGACGACAGTTATTAAGAAGCATCTCAGTGAAAGTAACGACAATATCGAGGAATATGGCCCAAATTTGAAGATTCTACCGACGAACGATCAAGTGAAAGAGTTACAAACAATTTTACGCGACAAGTGAGTAAAATTACAATCGCAACAAAGCGGCGCGGCTTTTTATCACCTTCGTCACATGGCAGAGAGAATGACCGGAGGAATGGTGACGTAGACTTAGTGGGAGAAAAAAAATGTACAAGGTCAAGATTCCCAGAAATTCGTCGTTCTTTATTATTGTTTTTTTTTTTCGCAGGAATACAACGCGCAGCGATTTTAAGTTTTATGCAGATCGTCTGGTAAGTTGATGAAGATGTACAAAAAAAAAATCATGCATCAATATTTTCTATGATTGCAGTCACGTTTTTAATTTCGGAATTATCATTGATAATACTCAATGACACTGGCTGTATCTCTCGAAAGTGTTTAATCTTGTTTGCTTTATAGATCAGGCTGGTTATAGAAGAAAGCCTGAATCAATTGCCTTTTTCCAAATGCGTCGTAACCACTCCAACCGGTGCCAAGTACAAAGGATTAAAGTATCAAAAAGGCAACTGCGGAGTTTCTATAGTACGAAGCGGAGAAGCAATGGAACAGGTAACAATAAATCAAAGATAATTTCAGGGAATCTAACGATTGTACAGATTTTTATTTTAATATAAGACACGCGGCACTGCTTTTAATTCGTTTGCAGGGCCTAAGGGATTGTTGTCGTAGTATAAGGATTGGAAAAATATTGGTTGAAAGCGATGCGGACACGCACGAGGCCAAAGTTGTCTATGCGAAGTTTCCAGATGACATATCTGAGAGAAAAGTGCTATTAATGTATCCCATAATGAGTTAGTACAGAGGAATCTACAATTTTCCCATTCTCTCATATCCATTGATGCTCTTGAGAATGAAACAATCCGAAAATTCCAATACTCCAAACAAATTTTAGTCCTTTTTGCATGCTCAAACATTCAACGTTAATCTGTCTGAATCTAGGTACAGGAAATACTGTCATAAAAGCGATAGCCGTCCTCAAAGAACATCATGTGCTCGAAGAGAATATCATACTGTCAAATTTATTTTGTACACCACCGGCTGCCAAAACTCTAGTCACCGCGTTCCCCAAGGTACAATTGCACGAAACGTGGAAGCTCTACTGTAATCGTCATTCTGTCACGTTTAAAATATTCATTAAACACGTATTGTCTCTTACAGATGAAATTCTTGACTTCGGAGATCCATAATATAGCACCAAATCATTTTGGACAAAAATACTTTGGTACGGATTGAATTCCTTGATTAATTTTAACAAAGAAGTACCTTTACGTAGAGAATAAAGAGAACCAGGATAGAAAATAATGGAAAGAGACAAACTATTGAAGATAGTGAATTGATGAATCATTGAGGAAAAGTGCTGTAGTGCAATTTTTTTTATACATAAATTTTCATTGATTTATGCGATGTGTGATACACGCGTTTTTCGAACCTATATCATTGGTCAAGGTGCCGTTTAAGTATTATTTAAATTTTGACTACTATTTACCGTTTAGGCTTAGCAAAGTATACCGATTTATATAAGATCATGAAATATGCGAGGACGCAGATGAAAATCATAATTATGTAGCATTGACGAGAATAACGGAATTTTACTTCTTCAATAGTTTGAATTTTTCTACTACTAATTATAAGACTGCATCTCGTTTAATATTTTACATTTTACAAGTACTTATACACCAATTCCTCGAGACCAGGAATAATTCTTATTAATCGTAATGGATCATAAATATTTTTATTTTATTTTTTTTTGTTGATCAAGGATACGATGTGCCGGTGGTCTTGTTGAAGAATTTGTATTTCTTTCAATTCAGTTATGGCTCTTAAGTGATAAGTTATACGTATGTGGCACAACAATTATGAATATCATTAATTATTTGACCCACCAAAAGAGGCGGCTCTGAGTCACTGTATTTAAAACCAAATTGAATCTCCGGAAATCGTAGGGTTAAGGATGATGGTGCATAAAAAAGAATTAATTATACGAAACTGGTATAGTCAATGAAACCTGCGAAAATATGTAAAATGATTTCGATGCTTTCAGTGACATAAAACGATGTCATTATTATATGCAATTAGTGTTTTAGTGTATCTAGAACGGTTTATTGGTGCATAATACGAAGAATGAATGCGGTAAAAAGTTTTTTTTTTAAACGTGTGTTCTTATGCACTGAACGATTAACGTTGTATTTGCCATAACGCAATAGAGCTCGTCTTATCGTGATACGACATTTATTAAGTACTTCGTAAAAAAAAAAGCCTTAGAATTTGGAAGATTTTTGATTCCATCACGAATTGAGGTGTGACAATGGGTTCAGGGAGTAATGCATAATATTAAATTGTTACTCATACAAAGCGTATGAAAGAAGAAATCGTTTCCTTTATTTTACGAAATTCACGATATATCGTTCTATCGTTGAAGCGTAGCATAAACAATTTTTATATACAAACCAACCTTAAGCCGTGTTGTGTAAAACGTTTGCAGAGAACATTTTTGAGCAGGATTTATAGATTCCGACGGTTTTATATGCAATGAGAAATGGAAAAAATACACGATGTAATATACATTTTTTTTTTAAACCTCGACGTTCATCATAACGAAGCATTGGATTATAGCAATGATGCATCTGTCGTTGACCGTTAACGTATACATATTTTGGAATAAACACTACAGTCGAAGAAGAATTTGTTTGTTTTTTTTTTTCTACTTCTTAAATTCCAACATTTATCCTGATACGAAAAGATAAATACATTTGCTATAATTGTTTTCAGGCTGTTCGTATCACAATGTAGTGATATAGTGGATTCGAAGAGAGCGGAGGACATAGAAAAAAAAATACGTGTTTCACATTAGAAACGAGTGTTGATGATTGGCGAGAAAATAAAACGATGTATCTGTAAATCTAACAGGGGGGGAATATAGTGTGAATGGTATATAATTTCACACCGGGAAAGTTGATTGAAATACGCCGCGGTAAGCAAAAACAGCCGATGAACTAGGTCACAGTGTTGAGTGAGTGTATGTATGTATCTAATAACAAAGCAGGCCGTCAGTGCTATTTTCACCAATGAAGATCAGTGAACTTTCTGGAATCTTACCAATGACGATGAAGAAATCAATTATATACGCTAATTTGATGATGATTTGCGATTAAATAAAATCTAAAAAAATGTTTGGTCAACAGTATTTTTTATTCTGGAATATAAGCTTCAAAGAAATTTCATTCAGGCAATTTTCTTTTTAGAATTATTAACTATACGTTAATGCTTTACTTATTTATACAAGAACGTTCGATATTCGTACGGAAGCTTTTCTTGATACATCATAGTTTACCCTTTCGCGTCTTTCTCTCTCATTGCCACAAATAACGGGATTCTATGACATAATATTTTATGGAAGTGTGCATATATAAATATCTAGAAAACGCTAAGCTAGTATTATAGATTTATGTTATTAGAATCATTTGCGATAATTAATCCATTATTTATTACAGCCGATACATCCCCAATATTCGTAGATTATTTTTCTTTACTCTATCTTTTTTCGTTTCTACCATCAGACTTTGACTTATGTTCGACCAAACTTACGTTCTCAATTAAGCTCGTATACATCGTGTGCATTCACGAGAATTAAAAAAAAATCAGCCGTCGTTATTCGAGTTTTTTTGCACATCGAGATCATAAAAATATGAAATAGAAAGTCGAACGTAAGTCCGTTAAATCTTTAGGCTGCAGGCGTAATTTTGTTCACCCGGAGAGGAAGAATAAAAGTTTGTTTTTTCTTTTAACTACTTTGAGCTTGGAACTGACGTAAAATTGCGATTAAAAGTATTCAACGCGGTTTCTCTTAAGCGTATTAAAAACTGAGGATTGAAATTAATGTGGGAATAATTCGTTAACCAACTGCCCCCAAAATACTATCAATCAAGTATCGTAATAACAATCGTATTGCTAAATCATACGATGAGCAAACAAAAATATATATAATCTTTCAAAGGACACTGCCGGACTTCTGCGAATCATTCGGACACGATATTATGCTTTGGCCACGTTTAAAGTAATACAACAAAATCCTAATCCGTACATGGCTATATGAACGTGAGGGATATGTTGTATGTAGGCGAACGTAGATGTGATGCAAGCGCTTGAGAAAAGAATCTTTCGAATTCATGAATAAAATATAATGTGATGACGTAAATTGAAATGCTCAATGCAACTCGACTGAACATATACTTTCTAAATGTTTGATGAGGAGTCCGTATTTATTTTATTTTCTTAAATTATAAAATAAGGTCTTAATTATAACAATCTTGTTTTTTATAACCATTTGTTCCATCTGTCCTTGCCATACAGTGTGATCAAATTATCTTGGCAGTATCTTTCAATCAGCCTGAGTTGCACAATCAAAAAAAGAAACTGAAAAATTCTACGCGTGGAAAATAAGGATACCGAAAGATTTTACGAAATGTTTCGGTTTTTCTTTGTCGCTTTTGTCATTTTTCTTTTCATTCGACTCTCAAATTACTCTTCTTGCTCTTGATCGTCCGATTTTTCTTCGTTCCTGTCTGCACTATCGTCCATCGTTTCGGAATCAAGCTCATCAGCCGTTTCTCTTGTCGCACTCTCGGATTCTGTTGCTTTTGGCTTATCCTCATCCTTATCTCCCGGCGTTTCAGACGGCCTCTCGTCCAACTCCCTGAAATCAATGTTTCACCCGTGATTTACTAAAAAGCTCTAATTTCTTTTAGTAATTTCTGTCACTTATATCTTCATAATAAGCCTTTAGATCATTTGCAATATACAAACATAAATATAATCGCTACTACATTTATTGCACTGGATTGATTGTTTGATTGTTTTTTAACTGGAAAAACGGATCGAAAGACAGAAAATTTCTTTGTAATTTATGTATAGAGAGCATATGCGGCATTGCATTTATTTAATTTACTTTCTATTCCATTTCATTGTACTACTTACACTTCTGATTGTACGGCGCTTGTGTCCTTTTCCGTAGATGCCTTTCAACAGAAATAACTCAAAATATATCTACGATTCATAACTGATTTAATTATGTGAATTAAATTTATACTATACCTCTCGACTCGAGGCATTTCCATTCTGTTGAACATTGTTACTCTGTATGGAATTGTTTCGACTAACTTCAGCCGTACTTGGCACTAATTTGAGAAATTTGTCCAACTCATCAATTTCATTTGCTAAATCAAAGTCCTCGTAATCCTGTCGATAAATCGGACAAATATAGTGTTACTGTAATAGGCAATTTCTAATGAATTTATAAATATATCATAATTTAGTTATAAGAAATTTATCATGTATTTATTAACGAGTCAATGTTTTAAATTACACCGCAGTAATCTTCGTCGTTGAATATTTGTGGAGGCAAAGGATGTTTGCTGTCCTTGGCTGTACTGTTACCCTGCATAAATTCTTTTTCATCCTCTTTACCAGGTTCCGTTATGTCAATTGCTTCATACTCGACGCTTTTACTATCAAGAATCATCAGTACTCGCTGTTGTCGTTTTTTCACCTGCAAACAATTCATACTTTTATCATTCAGAGTGGACATTAGTGATATACTGTTGATAAGAGTGAATCACTACACGGAATTCGCATTGTACAGACAAGATTCACGGGAAATTACAATTTTTGTCGGTACACAGGACCATATGCATTATTTAAAAATCTATAGAAACAAAAGAGAGGATTAATAATAAAAGTTGTTTGTTAGGGATTATTGAAAGAAAAAGTTGAGCGTTCAGGAATATTGTTAAGGGCTGATTTTTAAATAGATTGTCGCGACATCGTTGTCATTGACTATGGTTCGTGATTTAATAATGTAATTGTCGACAGAAGGTCACTCTAAATTGTAATTTGATACGAATCGCGGTGGCGCGTATGGATCACGAAATGTCATAAGTACGAGTGTGTCGGCAGATTGAGGGTTTTGGCACTGCCCAAGGTCACTTCGAAACAAAATGCATTTGTGTGTGTGTGCGCCTAACTATCTTTCATCTAACAAAAAAAAACTAATTTATAATTTGGCACTCACTTCTTTGTTACCGCTGATACCCGATATGTAGATCTTGACGGGCATGATTATTGATTATTTATTAATTATTTCCTGTCAAACCGGCACACGCGACTTTGCAACTGTGTCCTTTTTTTCACAAACACGCACACAAACACCAATGTACACATGTACGCACGTTAACGGACGGTCGGTGGTTTGGTTATTATAAAAGTTGGTAAACTAAAAAAACAACAACCACAATTCTCTGTGGCTGATTATGGACTGATGACGATTAGTATAGCTAATAGCCTAAAGCCCCACGAAAAGTCTAGTCTAGCCTGGGGAGGGGAACGCTCCTCTCGCCACCTCTCGCTTCTTTGCTGCTGTTACTACGTCACCGGAAATCTATACGCATATATATATATATTAGGGCGATTTTTTTTGTCGACTATTTTTTTTTTCTCACTCCCCACGGAAATTTTGTTGGATATGTCGAAAAACAAATTCCCTGAAAGTTACAGCTCTTAATATTAATTCTAAGTACTTTCCCTTAGCGTGAAAAGATTTTCCATTTAAAATACACGTAAATCGAATTTTATTTATTTTTTCAAATTTCTATAACTCAGCCGCATTTTATGCTATTTTATGCTTGGTTTCGATTTACTCAGAATAAAACAATCCAGAAAAGTGCATATTGCGGCGAAAGTGTAAATTTTACTGGTGAGTTGGTACGAGTCACTGAAGTTGATTTTTACCCAAAATTCTCGTTTTTTTGCCGTTATCTCCGAAATAATTAACTTTACGAAAAAAATGTGAACGAAAAATTTGTTGGAAATTTAATTTCCTACAAAAAAGGTCCTATCGACCCAATTGCTTAGATTAATATTTCTTGAGATATTGAACTTTTATTATTTTTTATTTTTTTTATTATTTAATATTTCATATTTTATAAATTTTATACTACTCATAAGTTAAAGTTCAATATCTCAAGAAATATTAATCTAAGCAATTGGGTCTATAGGATCTTTTTTGTAGAAAATTAAATTTCCGCCAAATTTTTCATTTACATTTTTTTCGTAAAGTTAATTGTTTCGGAGATAACAGCAAAAAAACGAGAATTTTGGGTAAAAATCAACTTCAGTGACCCGTACCAACTCACCAGTACAATTTGGACTTTCACCGCAAAAAGCGCTTTTTTAGATTGTTTTATTCTGAGTAAATCGAAACCAAGAACAATATGATAGCATAAAATGCGGCTGAGTTATAGAAATTTGAAAAAAATAAAATAAATTCGATTTACGTGTATTTTAGATGGAAAATCTTCTCACGCTTTGGGAAAGTACTTAGAATTAACATTAAGAGCTGCAACTTTCAGGGAATTTCTTTTTCGACATATCCAACAAAATTTCGTGTGGGGACTGAAAAAAAAATAGTCGAAAAAAAAATCGCCCTAATATATATACGTAAAATTGTATATGCTGATAAATCAACACCTACACTCGCGGATTAAATTAATCTGCGATTATTCCTGCGAGGTTACTCCGACAAAAAAATTCATTGAAACATCTCATGTGTGAGGCTGGATCCTATTTACAGAGTAAAATATGTGAAATTTATTGACTTTTGTGTGGTGAAACAAAACACAGTACTAAAGGAAGACTGCACCTGTCAAGGATATCAAAGGTTGAACGAAAAGTTGCATTTGCCTCCCTGTTCACCCTTAAAGAAGTGCGGTTAGTATATTTTCTAGTAAAATCTCTGTCGTATTAAAAACATTCGTTTTTTAACGTTGTCAAATCTTGATACCTGTTATCAATGCTATATTTCATTCAAGTAACGTTTCTTTAAGAATAAAAATAAATAAAAAGTACTTTCAAACATTAGCAATTGTAATGAAATTGATTCCAAGTAATTTCCTTCTAGTTCGACACTGATTTGACTCGTAAGTAACTCGCACTTCCTTAAATTGTCGGAAAATTATTTTAAAAAAGATGAAAAAATAGATTGCGTAGCAGTGAGGAGCAGTCCGAGCAGTGCAGCACTCCTAGTGAAAAAAAATAAAATAAACAGGTCATCGCCGATTCACCAACTTCACACCGTATGATTGCAGGATTCTTGACAATGGATGCGTTCTTTGATTCGACTCTTTATCGTTGTGTCTCTCTTTAATACAGTGCGTGCGAAAGAGACAGAGTGATCAAACGATGAATTAAAAACGCACCCATGCCTCCGTGTTCGCACATCTTCGTTGCGCGCGTGCCCCAGTTGTTCACTTGATCAGGTCTGATCAGGAACCCCACGTGAAAAAAGATGTTTGGCCCCATTCTGAACTGTCGTCTGTTCTGTCTTGCTCAGAATAACAAAAATTTTTTTTATCGCAAAACTTCGACACGATTTAACGTCATCACGAGACAGATGATACTCTGCAAAGGTCGTACCTTCAATCTAACCAAGCACAGCGCAACTATATCGGCCGCTGCAATCAGGGTAATAATTGTTACATATACACTTTAATTTCACTTTAATTTCTTCTGTCTTTCCTCAATGTGCGAACCTCAAAATTTAATTTGCATCAGACACTTTTCTACCATTGTCAATTGTTATAGATCACTCAGGAATCAAATTTACATCTAGTCTCATTGACCTTCGTATGATTCTGCAGATTTAACAGTTGTTCAGAGATTATGGGTCGAACGTCAAGGGAACGTCGTCGAAGGAAGAAAAAATGTTTGAAAAACTTAGTTACAAATGAAACTGAGATTTTTAACAATATGGAAGAATGGATGTTGGCCTTAGATTGGTTTCCAGTTTGCACATTGTCTCCGACTATATTTCCCATAACAGGCAGAGGCTTGAAGTGTCTGGACGATATACAGATCGATGATATACTTGTAAAAATACCGAAAGAATTGTTAATTACGACCTCTGTTCTACGAAACAGTCGGATCCTTAAGCTCTTTCAAACCGGAGATAGTTACGAGGCTCAGTGTATTCTAGCTGTATTTTTGATGTATGAGAAACACTTGAAGGAAAATTCTAGGTGGAAGCCATATCTAAACAGTCTTCCTCGTTCCTATACTACTCCCGATTTTTGTTCACCAAGAGAGAAACGATTGTTATCTTTTATCTCAAGAGATCTAGAGATACAGAGAAATAAAGTACAAAATAATTATCAATCCGTGGTTAGGTCTATGGATAGGTTGAAAAATTTAGACGAGCACTTTTGTCCTCATTGTTTCAAGCCGCTGTATGAAATACTGACGTTTACTGCGTTCAAATGGGCATATTATACGGTCAATACAAGAGCCGTATATATTGATAGTACAAAAACATTGAACGAGTACATCAAAGTCAAGGATATTGATAATATGGCCTTGGCTCCATTTTTGGATCTATTCAATCATAGCTACGACGCCTCTGTCCAAGTTAATTTAGTGTGTAATAATCAAAATCAAGAATATTATGAGATTAAAACTTTAAAAGCTTTCGCCGGAGGATCCCAAGTTTTCATAAATTATGGCTCTCACGACAGTCAAAAACTCTTTATGGAGTATGGATTTTTCATTCCTAATAATCCTTTGGATCAAGTTTCCTTTAACATCTCACATATCAAACAATTCTCATCCATCCCTCGATCGTTTTACGATTTTATTGTATCGCACGATTTTGATAAAAATATGGGCTTTATATCAGAAGGATTAACTTACAATGCAAAGATTGTACTTTTTATTCTGAGTACCCGTTCCGCTATGGATCAGTGGAAAATGACAGTGTATAACGGACAATTTTCATCTCAAGACTTGTTGGGAATAAATGCTCTCGGCATAAAAATATTGAATATGAGAATGTTCGAATTAGTTGGGCAATTGAATAATATGAAGCAGATTGTTGGAGGAACTGAAAGTTTTAAAATTGCCACAAATCTTATAGAAGAATACATCCATCTATTGAAAAGATCTCTTGAGCAATTAAACATAAATAATTTTTTATTATAATGCAGAATTAATAGAACCTCGTGATAATTTAATATGATATCATTTTGTTACTATTTTTTATATTTAGTAATATTGTAATATTGGTTGAATAAAAAATACATTTTTTCATACACAACTATGGTAACTTTTATTTGCAGTATTGCAGTGGCAACGTAATCGATCGAGCTCAATCGAAAAAATGTGTTCCTCAAACGAAACCGGTGGTAACACCGACAAAAGTTCGACTCATAGTCGACGGAGTAACGGGAGGAAAACCCGGACAACAAAAACGTAATTGCTTTCATCCTGGTGTTTCGAGCTTGAGTAGAGACAACAATGGTTTTACCGACAGTCCGCCCGTTAACAGTGCGCAAATGATTAAAGCAATGCTCAGTTACATATGGCCCGAGGTTTGTGTAATGTTATTCACATGTTAGAAGATACGCGAATACCTTAAATGAAAAACAGAAACATAATTAGGATCTTAGTGTAAAGAATAATTAATGTATCGTGCAATTTTTGCTCAGGACGAACCGGAAATAAGAAAACGGGTCAAAATAGCTGTTGGACTGCTTGTTGGTGCGAAAGGACTGAATGTCTGTGTACCGATTATATTCAAACACGCGGTAGACAAACTGAATGCCTTTTCGATCGAGTCCGGGGGTGAAGCAATTCTCGGTATGGGAACAGCTCCGGAAACTGTAACTGCAGTCGCGACATCGATACTTCTGGGATGTGAGGACATTAAAATGTAGTTAATTAAGGTAGATACAGCACTACCTGCTAATGAAATGAGTACAATATTTTTTCAATTATTTTTACAAAACTTTGTCGAATAATCAACAGTGATGTGGGTTGATATGTACAAGCGCAACTGGGATCTTGGCATTAAAGAATTCTAGTTATTATCATAATTGATATTGATATTGCTGAAGAGAAAGTGTAACGTTTCAAAAATTGGCATAACTTAGTGAAATTTTCACGTAGTTCATTGTAAATGATATTGTTAGTTAATTAACTGTAATTACCTTCATTCGATATAAAAAATTATCTAGAAATTATTTTACTAAATTAATTTAGCACTCATTTGACTAGTACGCGGCCCTGTTGCTTAAAATATATCCTTAAAAATATTCTAGAAACTCGAACGATTAAAGGATAATAAAAAAAAAATTAATACTCTCAGATGGAATAGCACGTGCCGGAGCGGGAGGTTTGAATGAACTGAGAAACGCTGTATTTGCAAAAGTTGCGCAGCATTCTATACGGAAGATTGCAAAGAATGTATTTCTACATTTGCACAATCTCGATCTGGCGTTTCATCTCGGCAGACAAACCGGTGGTCTTTCCAAGGTGAGGTAATGTTATATTAAATAAAAAAGCCAATTAATCTCAATGGGATAATTTAACTATGGATGACTTGAAGTACAGCTCTGTTATATGAATCACAGACGATAGATCGTGGGAGTCGAGGAATCAATTTCGTTCTCTCGGCAATGGTATTCAATATTGTGCCGATAATATTTGAATTGGGACTTGTCTGTACGATTCTCGGTTTAAAGTGCGGTCCCGAATATGCCGGTGTAGCGTTGGGCTGCGTTGGATTCTATACCGCGTTTACACTCTTGGTAACGCAATGGAGAACGAAATTTCGAGTTTTCATGAATCAAGCTGAGAACGAAGCTGGCAACAAAGCGGTTGATTCGTTGATCAATTATGAAACAGTGAAGGTTCGTTGATTAGTTTCAAAAGATGTAAAGATGAAATTCTTCAATTACATTTGAAAAACATTAATTAACAGTGTCCTAACATTTTTTGATAAACGAAAAAAATTCGTTGATCAGCAAAGAATGATGAAACATCAAATGTTATTTTACAAATGTAATTGGAAAATTAGAGTTTACCCATTTTCGGACAAAGCTCAATCGTAAAAAAACGAATTCACATGCTCTAATAAAAATGAATATCTTGAACAGTATTTCAATAACGAAAGATTCGAGGCCGAACGATACGACGAGTCCCTCAAAAAATATGAAGCTGCCTCGCTCAAAACGAGTACGAGTTTGGCGATGCTAAATTTTGGTCAACATGCAATTTTTAGCGTAGGTTTGAGTGTTATAATGATAATGGCGGCGCAGGCCATTGCGACAGGTACAAGACTTTTTTTGTATGTTTATTTGTCTGTTGTATTTTCGAAATCTTAATCCTTATTTCTACATAGGAACCATGACTCTGGGTGACTTGGTGATGGTCAATGCACTCTTGTTTCAACTATCGGTTCCTCTAGGATTTCTGGGCTCTGTTTATCGAGAAGTTCGACAAGCATTCATTGACATGCAAACGATGTTTACGCTAATGGCAAAAGATCCAGCGATCAAAGTAGGTCAAAGTTAACAAAATCTGCAATTTCTTCTGCCAATTTTTTTTTTCTCTGAATTTTCATTGACTTCAACTTTTGGTTGGAAAAAACTCCAATCATTCTTCAAATGTTATATCTGCAAGTAACGACTGTAAATACTTCCAATAGAACAGAGACAACGCTGTACGATTCATCATATCGCCGGCAACGGCCGATATCTCTTTTAACAACGTAAACTTCCAGTACGTAGAAGGAAAGCCAATATGCAATGACATGACTTTCACGATACCGAGTGGAAAGAAAGTTGCAATTGTCGGAGGATCGGGCTCTGGGTGAGCTTTGACTTTGACTTTTTTTAAATTTAAAATTACTCCTGTCAGTAAATTGTTATGATTAAATAATTGCTTACACGTTTCAAACAGCAAGACATCGATTGTCAGATTACTTTATCGATTCTTCGAACCACAGGACGGTGAGATATTTATCAATGGACAAAATATCCAGGATGTTGATATCAATGACCTGAGACGATCGATCGCCATTGTGCCACAGGTACGACATTTGAAAAGTCTTGAAAAGCTCGAACGTTCTCAACAAAGATGTCTTACAGCTGTTAATCTCATTATTATTATTATTATTATTATTATTATTATTATTGTTGTTGTTCATTCCTCAGGATTCAGTACTGTTTCATGATACAATTTATCACAATCTGCATTACGGAGATCTCACAAGGTCTGAAGCTGAGGTGTTCGAGGCGGCTAAAATGGCGAATTTGCACGAGGCAATTCTGAAATGGCCGCAACGTTACGAGACGCCTGTTGGAGAAAGAGGATTGAAATTGAGCGGTGGCGAGAAGCAGAGAGTAGCGATAGCTCGAGCGATTTTAAAGAATAGCCCCATTCTGATATTTGACGAGGCGACATCGTCGTTGGATTCGATCACGGAACACGTAAGACAAGAGCCAATTGACCTCGTTATGAAAAATGGCAAACATTAAATTTTTCAGTCGCATAGAAAAAATGGAAATTTTAATTTTCATCTTCTAATTAAAGTGTTTCTTAAGTGCAATTTCGTTCTAGGGCTGCTAGCAATTTTACAAGGCAGCGATTTCATTTCCGTGATTCATAATGAATTGAAAGAAAAATTTCAATGGTTTTTTTTGTTTTTTTCGTACAGCATATCCTGGAGGCTCTTCGTCGAGCTACTACCGGACGTACGTCGATCGTAATAGCTCATAGACTATCAACGGTTATGGATGCCGATGAAATTCTCGTTTTGGACAATGGACGATTGGTAGATCGGGGAACACACGCGGAACTCGTGGCGAAATCACAATCGGTATACAACAAATTGTGGGAGGCGCAGCATATGGGAATGGAAAAGAGTTCTCGAAAGGAACATTGTTGAGATACGTAACAGAGGGCTTTTGACGATACTCGTCGCACTTCGATAAATAGAGATATATATTGTAAATAATGTAGGTGACGAGAACTGTAGCGTTAACAATTGTACAGTATTTCCAAGGAGAAATATATAATAGCGTAAGAGTATGGTCAAAAAGTTAAAAATTATATAGGTAAAGATGCAGGCATCTTTGACGATATCCTCAATATCGTAAAGCCAGTATCTATATGACCATAAAACAAAATGAAAGTATGACACTGCGGTGTACAAAAGCGTTGCGAAAAGAATAATGACTTACAGTACAAGTGTGAGGGGAGCGAGTTAAAATATGTATGTTACATATGCTGGTCAGAGGTATTCAGTCGACCGTGACGGCTCGTTCTTAATCTGGGATATAGTCACACGTTCCAAATTGAAAATACACGCTTCATGTAACATAGTTATTGATCATCGAATGTGTTATTGCCTCGATATCACCATGACAACCCTTGGTGAAACAATCATGGAAGCCGCACAGCCGGCAATATGTTTTTTCTTTTTTTTTTTTGACAACTCCAAGTTTATTTGGAACGCGTTGACCGAAACTGAGTAACTGGATTCGACGATTGAAATGTGATTAGTTGAGTGAAAACGATTGTTCATCGTAAAATGCAATCCGAAGTGCCTACACTGCCGGTAGTGTGTTCCGATGACCACAAACGTCCCACTAGGTAAAAATAAAATGATACTGTCAATAAACGTTTTTCATATGGTGCATAGAAAACTGTGTGTTCTCGCGAGATTAACGATAAACGATTGATAATTTATTGACGTTAGAAATTCAGATCTAAACGACAAAAGTTCGACCGTAGATGTTAAGAATCATAACACGTGCAAGATCTCATCGAATCTCGTGTCTAATCGCAAGCAATTACATCCGTTAGTCGGTATGTATACAATTTCTTTGTTTCACGCGACGTATTAATTTTTCTTTTCATTAATAATTGATATTGTGCTCATTTTCGACAGGAGGACCGTATAGAAATAGCATGCGTCTATACGCCTTGTCCGAGCCCATTAGATCGACTAACAAAACTACCGTGGGCCAACGTGTTATGTCAGCGAAAATGTTACGCGTGAAACAATTACAGAATCAACTAACCGACGCACATTATCACTTGAACGTAATTTTCCTCTCTCATTATTCACTCATTAATGCACAGAAGACTTTGATTTTTTTTAGTCTACACCCACAATTTTTTGTTAATTAGGAATTGGCTAATGAAAATAGACTACTGAAAGCTCTTCAAAAACGCCAAGATTCTGCTTTGAGAAAGTACGAAGGTACGAGCGCTGAATTGCCACGAATTATAAATTCTCATCACGAAGAACTCAAAGTGTTACAAACCAAGCACAAAAAATTGAGAACTCAGCACAAACATACGTGCGATTTGTTGAAAGAGAAGGAAAATGATATACACTCGTTGCAGGTGAATTTTTATTTATCTCCTAGGTATGACAATAGTGTTTAAAGTTACTGAATAATAATTTATGGGGTTTCGACAGTCGCAGAATAAGCATCTGATGCAGTTGAGCAAAGATCGACATCTCGAGGAACGAGACAAATTACAGATGCGCGTTTCTGATCTCAACTTCAGGATTCAACAGCAACAAGAGACTATTCAGGTAAAAATTGGGAAAAAAAAAATTTGAATCTGTCGAATTGAGGCATCATTATTTTTGTACTCTCACACAGACACTGAATAGAAAACTTGCTCTTGAGAGTAAAAGCTTGAAACATCAGCTTAACGCCGAGGTGGCAAAGCACAAAGAGACTCAGAAGCATTTGCACGAGGCATTGGAGAAATTGAAGAATCTCGAAGATTTGTTGGATAATAGAGAGAAGAGATTGTACTATAGTGGTCGTTTGCCGATTTGCAATAAGGGAAAACCTATGGGGAGTCAATCACTCATGAATTTAGGACAAAATGGGTAAGTAAACAGATTTAAATTAGTTACACAATTTTGTTTAATCTAAAAAAAAGCCCTCTTTTAATAACTTGTATACATCGTTTGACGTTAAAGCTGTTGTTTGATCGATAAAACCATGTAAATACCTTTTTCTTCAGTTTAGCACCTTAATGTGTTTCTTCTAAGATCTTATTATCATATGAATGGTTTCAGTATTACCTCGAATCCTTTGAAGTCTGGGGGCAAAAGCAGAGGATTACAAAATGACACCGAGAACGGAAGTTTGGTGAGTCATACTCAATTATATTGTGTCCAATTATCTTTGTCGATATTTCTCGAATAATAAATAAAATGTCTCAATATTCTCAGCCAAAGCTCACCAAAACGGAGTCGAGCGATGGACAGACTGTACCAAATCTGATAGTCGATCAGGCCGACGGAACATTGGTAACTGAGACAATGAGTAGTTTACAACAGGTACGAAAATTTCGTCTTCAAAAATCCTACAGTCGAAATGGTTCTGCTGGTCTATTGAACGATATGGAGAAATTCGAGGATGACGAGACTTCGAGAAACGAGAATAACGGTATAGCGAAGTATTCGAATATCGAGAAACTCCGAGCAAAGAGATCAACGATGAACGACATAGAATCGGATGGCGAGGAGATAAAGAAATTTGTCGAAAATTTCGAGATTACGAATGGCAAGGAACCTTACAAATTGCCGAAACAATTGATGAGAGAATTTGGCTATTCTAGTAGCGAAAGCGAGAGCGAGGAAAACAGCGGAGACAATGAAAAATTGGATTCCGGGTCACTGGCAAGTAAATCGAGAGATTTGCACACGAGGTTTGTATAATAATTGATTTTTTTTTCGTATATGTCGTATATGTAACGTTGTAGTTGTACATTGTGACGAATTACGAATTGCTTCGTACTGTAAAAGCTTGAACGAAATTTCAGATTAATCAGCGATCACGTCACGTACACTGACACGGATCCTAGTAAATTGGGGAAAAATAAAAGTTCGCCAAGCTCGTTGGAAAGTGATTCGGAATCCGAGAGTGGAGTAAATACGGTATCAACGGCAATAGACAATTATAGTATTGCACTGCGATCACAAAATGGGCAGAACACTGCTGGACTTTCGTTGGATGATTTTCTCAAACTCGATATAAATGCAACCGACTCAGATTTGGAAACTGAGAGACATCGTAAAACGGACGCTGAACCATCGGAAAAATCGTCGGATAGTTTATTGGCGGAAGGATACGAGGGTAGTCAGCAGCGTTTATTGACTATAACAAAATCCTGGACGGAGCTGCAAGCTAAGATAAAGAGAGATCGGGAAATTTCGGAAAATCAATTGAAGGCACTGAGCGAGGGAACGTTGGCTGATGAATTTTTATTAGAAAAGAAATTGAGTAACCTAGAGGACATTGATAATTTGTCAAAAGACAGAACATTGCCTATGTCCGGTAAAACGAATGGAATTTTCGAAGAATCGTACGAAGATATTCCCGTTGGATCATTTCGATCACATAGAAGAATAAATAAACTTGGCGGAGTGCCTATTGAAACCCATATCGAACGACCTCATGCGCAACAAAATGGTGTAATTCAAGATCCGCACATTAGCGAGAAAGTTTCAATAACAAAGACTGAAATGGCCGACGGCCATTCGTTATCGACAAACAGCAAAGAAACGATAACGAAGAATGGCGAAAATTTAGCAATTACGACGGGCACGGATCACGAATTATCGGAAAAAATAACGGAAAATGGCATTGGAAACGATGAATCCGTCGATGATGGCAATTCAACGGACGTGAAATTGGTAAATTTCAACAAACAAAAATTATTGGCCGCTATGAAAGCGATCGATGATAACGAGAACATTGATTTTCTATCTAATCAAAAGCATCGTGCCGCTAACACCGCTATTCGATCACAAACGACGATATCCGACAATCTGTACAGAGGACTTCCGGCTCATGCGCGAAAGAAAAATGACATTCTGAAGGAAATATTCGGCGACGCTAAAGTAGAGACTAAACTTCGTGCCAGTTGTAGTAAGCTACATTGAAAAAAAACTTGAAGTTACAAAAATAACTGACACGCGAGCATTCTGCAAAAATGCCCGCTAAGCGTGAGACCTTTTGAATATCACGCCATTTCGAATTGCAATATCTTCTTCGCCAAAGTGGATTATTAAAGAAGGATGAAGAAGCGTGTATCAATCATCGAAAGCCTGGAAATCCTGATTGTACAAAACGGTGAGCCTTCGCAATTTGTATAAAGTCTTATTTAAAAGTATTGTACTACGGAGCCCAAGATAACAAAACAAAGAATAAATAATTTCTTACAATAAAATACACTGTGATTTATCGTCGGATTACGAGCGATTAAACGTTAAAAAAATCCTTTATGGAAAGTCGATACAAAAATTTATTTCGCTAAAAATATAAATCTGATAATTGTTTCATTATGATACATCAAAAATTTTCATTATGCGTATTAAATTAACAGTACAGTATAAAAGTGTTGATCGATATTTAACATTAATATACATATATATATATATATTTATATAATTTTCAATACTCTCTAATACTCGTGGTTGTTAGTCTTGTACATTTACAAAATATCATGAAACTGCTCGCCTTGACAATTCTTACGCTGTTTAATATGAAAACAAAGCACTGAACTTATGTTTCATTTAACGTTATCTCATCGGTATATTAATGCGTGATATGGTAAAATGCTATGACAACGTAAGATCCAATAATTTTTGGCATCAACAGGTAGCTAATAGACAAGAAGAAAAACACTTACGTCCCGTTGTCATTGACGCTCAACTCTGCTTTGTAAGCAGAGTATAACCATCCAATGATTTATGACAATAATAATTATACATAAGTATGCTGAAGACAAATATTTCCAGTTTTGAGGTTCAATTGAGAGTGATTTTAAACATTTAAAAAAGAGTATTTAAAATCATGCGAGTCGCGCCCATCTTTGTAAGAACTAATTATTCTTAAAAAATCTCTCCCTCAAAGTTTATCCCCATCCCATTAATAACACTATACATCGTCCAATAGTCACCGTTCGACACGTCTTCATTCTTTTTTCCTCGTCGTCTAATGCCCGCTAATAAATATTTCTCACATTTATTACTTCACCGTATTCGAAATAACAATTAACATAAAATACGTTTCAAATATTCAACAAATTCAAACTTAACACAGGATGGATAGTTCGAACTGACTCGGGCATTCTTTTTTTTCTTTTCTTTTTTTTTGTTACTTACATCAATAATCTCCACAGAATGTTTGCTAAAAATCTCCCATCGCCGCGATTATGTTGGAGAGAGCTGTTCTGGCGTCGCTCTCCTGAAAAACACTGAGAACCTCCATTGCTTTCTGCGAATGTTCCTTTTGCAGTAGCTTCGTTTGCTCGATTCCCGGTCCTTTCGTGATAATATCGTACACCTATTGTATAAACGATGAGTTAAGGAAATATGAAATCCTAATTCAAAGTGATGGCAACGATGCTGGTTGTGAATTGTAAGAAGCACAAAACTCCAGATTTATATATATTATGGGAATTTTACAAACCTTATCGTAATCTACATTTTGAACGGATTCAAGTCCCTTATCTATCTCCGTTAAAATAGTAGGATCGTATTCAATGTGAAACATAACCGGGGCTGAGCAAAGATTGAAAGGCGTGGTAGAGTCTTTATTGATGAATGGACTGAGATCCAGACATGCCTAAAAAAACCGAATTCCACCATTATATTAATGCCATTTCAGAGTAATGAAACGTTTGAATTCCAATCAACGATATCCATATAAGATATAATGGAAATGACAAAAAAAAAAAAGAAGATTTTTCACCTGCCACGCGAGAGCTAAATGTTTGCCAAATTTGTATCCCTGCGCTTGAATTTCCTCGTTATGTCCGGCAAGTGTCAGTGTACCTTGACAAGACTTGCCCAACAATGCGCCGGCGCTCAATACATTTTGAAGGGTCCATTCCTTAACGGCATAGCCAGTACGATCGGCGGGCGGTATCGATGGCAATGGATTATTCTGGCTGTCCCTGCGACCGACAAATTCTGCTTCCGCCAAGTCGCGAACGGCACTGGACATCAATTCGACAACCTTTGATGGGAAAAACATCAAATCTCTCATTCTACGAATACGCTGAATAGACCCATGAATGACTAATTGAGAGAATTTTGTAATACGCATTATATTCTGTTGAGAGTAAAAAAACCGCTATCAAAAATCTTTGCAAAATGAGGTCTTAATTGTAGTTTGATATCGATAAGTATCGCAAACTCGAAAAAAATGTTTTAAAGAAAATAAAACAGCTAAAATAATAGCGGTATATTTAGAGCTGAAAATGATAACTTTTGTTGAATAAAAAAGAACAACTATTTTCTATGGTTAAAATACATTTGATGTCTTGAGATTCAATAAATTATTATTATTAGTCATTCACTGGCGAAACGCACCTTAAGTTATAATTTACTTGGCGAAATGTCTTACATCTTGATTCCTCAAATTGGCAAGTTCAGCGCTGCTATTACCAAGCAGATAGTCACCGCTAAGAAGGGCAATTTTATTACCGAACGTCATATCATTCAGTTCGGAAGCTTCGGGATAAACGCCCGGTTGTATGTTGACCAAACCTTTGTGAACCAAGTGGCTGGTTCTTATCATCTCTGTGACCTCTGCCAATGCTCTCTGACTATCATTTACAAAATGATATAAATTTTCCCTCTCGAAGAAACGATAAAATTAATCAATGGAGCAAATTATAAAGTTTACCTGTGCAATACTCCAGCAGCTTTATCCTCTTCCATATCGTCTACGTGTAAATGTCCAGCAGCTTTTGATATCAATAATACTATAAGGCCCCACGCTTGCATATTGTTTCGTCCGTTGTAGATTAAGCTCCTGAGTGATAAGCGATAAAAGTGATTGGTTAAAAAATAGGCAAGAACAACTAGCATCTGTGATGTAACTTTTGAAACGGAGATAGTACAAACTTGGCAGTTTTGAGCAAAGGATGATTAGATCCGACGAGTTTTCTCAGATGAAGAGCAACATTGGCAATTTCGTCGCTGAGTAACCATCGTAAACTGAGAAACGACGTGGGATAACCAACGATTTTTTCAGCCTCCGAAACTGCTCTGTTCCAATCGGGTTTTTGATTAGCAGCCACTTTAGTACCGTAATTTTTTGTTTCATCGCCGCGAAGAATATTTCTCTGTGACGACGTTGAAACACGATTTTCCGCACACAAAACGTAATACTTGTCGCACAATAACGAGGACATTCCATTGCTCTTTCTGAGCATTGTTATAAGTGACTTGTTTACCGACATTTTTCGGTTTTTATTTTTTTAATCGCAATATGCGTGCACAACGCTTTCGTTCAACGAGGACGATCACTGCTCGAGCTCAATGCGTTCACGTATGCTTGCATGTTCAACAGGTATTTTTTTAACGTACGACTTTATAAAAACTTTCACCTCTGACCTGAATTTCTACTATAACCCCCTTCGTACCTATTCGTGACGTAGCTCAAAGTTGCTCAAAGTCAACGCGGTGCTACACCGATCTTGTGAACGAGGAGTGGGATGGTGGGGATAGATGCTAAATTCCAAGGACGAAATTATTCACACATTCGCGTTTCGACATATTTATAATTAGTGTGAAAATGGATTTTAATATTTTTAATGCTTTTAAATGTGTTAATGACTTAGCGATACGTAAAACTGAAATTTCACTTCAAGTTCTCGCATGTATAATAACAAAATTACTGTTGTTTTGTTAATTGACGCGTCCGACGCTATATTGCGTTTTGCTATACTACAAATTTAAGGTATCAACAAATTTATTAACACAATTTGCCACTTCACTGACGGCAAATTTAAAATCTAATTTTTCATAGGTAATTGAAAAATATGGTTCTGCACATATCTCTTTTCGCAGCTTTTACCGTTCGCATTCATAATAATGGGTCGATGGTCCTGAAGAAATTATCATTTTTGTGTAACGAAAATATTTATCCTCAATTGCCCGGCGTTTGGATGTGAAATTTCTATGATTTACAACCGGAAAGAAACTTCTTTTGAATTAATTAGAATAATTTGCTTCGATTCATGCATTTGATTTAAATTCGAAATAGCAAGGAGTGCCAATCAACCAGTCTGTCCATAACAACACAAAAAAATATAATTATAATAATAACTATATCTATAATCGATAAATTCCCACCATTAAGTTTGAATTTTCCGGTCAACTATGAAACTAGAGAATAAGGAAATCAAAGGAAATAAACCGTTGGCACGTGCCAAACATCGCACACACCGGTACTAGTGTTTTTTACATGTTGTTGCTAAAATTTTTTGTAAAAAAAATCAAATACGTTTCAAAAACAACAGCGACTTCTTTGGCAATTTACGATCGACCTCCTCAGTCGTATAATATCATAAGTATTTATCGGTTTTTACGCACAACTTCGGAAGAAGGCGTCATGCCGCCAAAGCGTGGACGCCCAGCCAAGGTTAGACTATTCGCAATTTTCACAAAATAGAAATAAATTTGATTTATCTCGAGAATTAATTAAATTCATAAGATTCGGATAAGCGATCGTTCGAGATGTATGGCTAATTGATTAATTCACAAAGGCCGGTTCGACAAAAGCTTCAAAAGGCTCCAAAAGCACAATTCCCGTATCCACAACACCTGCCAAAAAAACAAAGAGAGAGGACAACGAAGACGAGGAGCCTCCAACAAAAAAGTCCAAAACGGAATCACCAAAGCCAATGATTAACAAAGTAGACACAGATTTGGATGCTGTAGATTTTGGCTGTGACAAATTAAATGCCAACGGCGACAAGTACAACCTGAAAATAACAACATGGAATGTTTCTGGTATTAGAGCAGTCATAAAAGTAATTATAACTCAATTTTGAGACTTTCCAAATCTTTGTGCCGGGCAGCTATACTATCAACATTTTTTCACTTAGAAAAATGGTATGGATTATATTCTCAAAGAGGATGCTGATATAGTGGCTTTGCAAGAAACAAAATGTGACAGTGACAAGCTCCCTGTTGAAGTCAAATTACCTGGATATCAACGTTACTTCTTAGAGAGTATGAAAATTTCATTCAATATATTACTGATCATGTCCCTTATCCATAAAAAAAACGAAAATAATGCCTTTTAGTGACATTTAATACAGTTTTCAATGTCTTCACCTAATCGTTTCAATTCAATATTTATGAGTTATGAGTAATTGGAGTTTAGGACTTGATCAGCAACGTTTATTTACGTATTCACCATTCACCTGAAAACATTATTTTAATAAAATGTTTTATACTATTGTTAGGCAAGAAACCTGGCTATTGTGGTGTGGCCTTGTATTCAAAAGTTAAACCCATTGATGTGAAGTATGGCCTGGCAAACTCAGGCTGCAACGATGAGGGCAGATGCATAATCGCAGAATATGATAAATTTTACCTCATCAATGTTTGTGAGTGCGACTAACCCGATGGAAATACCATTTTGATAATTATAATTCATGACTATTCGTACATTTCAGATGTACCAAATGCTGGGGCAAAATTGGTCACTATGCCGAAAAAACTAAAGTGGAACGAAGCATTTAAGGCGCACATTCAGAAATTGGACAAACAGAAGCCTGTTATTGTTTGCGGTGATCTAAACGTAGCCCATCAAGAGATAGGTCTTTTTTTTGTCTTTCGCATTATCGTACAATTGTCGCAATTCCAGAGATTATAAAACAAACGTTTTGTAATTATTGTAGATCTGAAAAACCCCAAAACCAATACGAAAAATGCTGGTTTTACTCCGGAAGAACGAGAAGGGATGACTGATTTTTTGGCGGCTGGTTTTATCGATACATTCAGATATTTGTATCCCGAAAAAACTGGCGCTTACACGTTCTGGTCATACTTCAACAACGCCAGAGGCAAAAACATCGGATGGTGAGATGGAACTTTGCTTTTTTCCTACCATCGCGATTGCAGAATGCTAATTTTCTTTTACCGTGTTACAGGAGACTCGATTACTACTTGGTATCCGAACGAGTCAAAAAAAGTGTTTGTGACCAAGTCATAAGAGACAATGTGTATGGTAGCGACCATTGTCCCGTTGTTCTATACGTGAATTTGTAAATTATGAAAAAGCCATTCCAATCGAGTGCCACATTACACAAATCATGTACGATGGAATACTTTATTGCGCTATTTATTTTATTTTTTGCTAATAAAACTGGTCTTGAGAATTACTGTTGAGAATTACTAAATTGACGATTCCATGATTCCGAGAATGGCTTATCGAACTTTGATATTTCGATTTTTTCAGATGTCAGTTTTTTTTCAACGAAAGGAATTTAAAATAAGAAAGGATTACTTCAATCATGTTCTATCATGGATAATCAGTGTATTTACATGTTATATATCTATGTTTATGATATAATTTGAAATTTTAATGTCAGGATAATTTCTTGAAGATTCCTCAATCTTCTCCAGCTGGAATTGCATCCTCTAACCTTTTGATAAATTTAACACGCAATTCAGTAACACTATCATTTTTCAGTTGATCCTGAACGAACCAAGATGATATTTCCATTTGTACCATTTCGCAAGCACCCCTCAAAACTCCAGTCAGTACGTTGCAGTATTTTAGATTCAAGCAATGATCCGGCAACTCTACAAACTCTGTCAGAGGATTTGCTTCGAAGCAGAGAGAAAATTCGTCTCCAGCTGCGCTCCAATTCGTTATGGTTGGCGTTATCCCCAAAAATATCTTAAAGCCAGTTTGTATTTTTTCAGCTGTGTCTCTAAAGTCGTAACAACGTCCCGAGCCAGTTCGCGCCAAAAAGTCCTCTATTAGACGAACTCCCATGTTGTAGCCCATTCTCTCCAATTGTTTGTTAACGTCGTCAACATTTTCGTAATCCTTAAGCAGTTGTGCTACCAGAGCACCGTAAGTCAATGTGAACAATTCCGAGTTCTGGAAACATTATTACACGTCATATTGGTCTTAAGATAATGAGAACTTGAATTTTAACAACGAAATGTCAATAATTAATCGAGTTTCGTCGATTGATCGCAATAAACTTACCACTTTTTTTGCATCAAGCCTCGTTCCTGGTCTTGACATATTTGTAAAATGAATAAATAACAAGCAATAACAAGTCAGACGCCCCGTAAATTACAACTTTGCACTAATCCAGTGATTACAGAAATTGAACAATGTTTGGAGAGCTCGCGGTATATTTATCAAGCTGCTCTTGCCTATACATCGCGGCAAAAAATTGCAACATTCTTGTGACAAAAGAAATAGGTTATAGGAATTGTATCCGCTCTGTCGGTATTTCAGTTTTTTCGTTTACGTATTTACCGACGAAGTCTGGTGCTTTTTTATATCGTGATCGTAGTCACGAGCTAATTTCACTTTGGTAGACTATTGTCACGTTATGATTTTTTCCTAACGCCGTGTACAACAAATATTCGAATTCGGCTTCTTCCTTCCCATTTATCATTGTTATTTCCCTACAATCGTAGGTTTTTTCCGAGAGGTTATAAACGCGAACGGAACATGGCTGGTTACGGAAGAATTTTCAGCATTGCCGGTGCAAATATTAATCATCGGAACCTTTTTCTTAACCGGTAATAAGAATTCATATATGTTTATCATTTGTTTGAAAATTTCGTTAATATTGGACATTTCGTATGAAAAATTTGTTCATTAGATAAAAGGTGGCTTTATTAGCGTTCCGAGTCCCACATTTATCCGTACGAACAGTGAAAATATACGTCGTAGTTTTCACGTCTTAGATGCTTGTACATTTATAGCTCGACGAATGAAAAAAAAAATTCACATGAAGATTCGTCCTTTGTATTCTTTGTGTACCACCAATTATTAAACAATCTCTAATGTAATAGTAATTTTAGGAACGTTTTCTCCAACATACAACTGTATGCGACCCTGACAGGAAAAGCTCTTCTGAAATTGGGTCTACCAATGAAGCCAAAAAGGCCTCTGACACCTTTTTTCAAGTTCATGAAGAACGAGCGACTCAAGGTCATTCAGGAAAATGCAAATATGGATAGTCAAACTGTAATAAAAACAGTTGCACAAAATTGGGCGTCTTATGATGCTGCGGGAAAGGAAGTTCTACACAAAGCATATGACTTGGAGTTATTAAACTATTCGAAGCAAGTAATGACCTATGAACAATCCATAACACCCGAACAAAAGAAAATAATCAGAGACGCCAAGATAAGACAGCACGAGAAGTTGGAAAAACGTAAATTGAAAAAAGTAAGATTTTTCAGTCATACACTTTACATTAATTTTTATTTAACTGTTACTATTTCTACTTTTCTGGATATGACGCTTATTCGTATATTATTCTTTAAAAATTTTTTTAGAAAATCGAGCTACTCGGAAAACCCAGAAAACCAGCTACCGCATTCATTCAATATCTGCAGGAGAGAAAAATCACGAGAAAAGACGATGAAAAAGCGATTGTGAGTATTCCAAAGATTCGATTTAACTTTTTCAACTTTTCAACTTTATTAATTTATGCAACTTCATTAATTTATACAATTTTTTTTGTTCAACTTGTTTAAGGAGTGGATGCGAAAGGTCGCTGATGCCTGGAGAGCAATGAGCCTAGAGGAGAAAGCAAAGTATCAAGTGGAGGGTCAAAAGCTAATGGAACAGTACCAACGCGACATGAGAGAGTGGGAGGTAAAGATGGTGAGACTTGGTCACATCGATGTCGTGAGAAATAGCGGTTTGCTAGACCTGAAATCACCGAAATCGGAATAGGATATCGCGTGCCCTGTCCGTTTCCTCAAATTCGGTGATAAATCGTCATCGTACCGTATAGGATTTCCCTCGAATACCGCCAACTCGGGTCGGGGCACAAAAATCAACAGCCTCACCGGACATAGTACTGGTGCGCGGACTTCTTTAAGAAAAAAGAGTCCAGTGAAAATCGAGACGCGCCCGATTGTGGCGAAAAAAGTATATAATGAACCTGTACCCTTACGGTCAATTCCAGCAAAAGTGACATCGGTAAAACAAGATGATACAACAATCACTCGCGAAGATTTTGTAAAGTCCAATTACGTTGTTCCTGAGAAACGATATCGCAGCAAACCGTTTCAGTATGCATTTATTTTCATATGTACCATCGGCATAGCTGGGTTTTGTCACTCGCTCCTTTTGTTTAGATGACTAGCTTCATTCTTAAGTGAAACTGCCATTTGGTTCTCACAACAACTATTTTTTTTTATACGGACTCCCAACACTACAATCTGTATTTTAATGCCAATGATTTTTTTTTTATCCTTTTGGTTCTCGTTTTCGGCCTCGTCCATGTTGACAGCGCTATTATCTTTCTTTCGTTTAACTTTTGTGATAACTCATATCGTTTTTTTTTTCCTCTCTTTACTCCTCTAATGAATGCGATGATTGAATATTAGGTTTTTTGTGCAGAATAAGACATACATTTTTGATATTCGAAGCAACGAGAATTATGCGAAAGGAAGATAAGTATTGGCCAAGGCATGTATTATAAGTTTGAAATACATGATAAATTCATAGAATTACTTGGTCGTTGTTCTTCTCTTTTTCCCAATGTCTCAGGGGCCTCGAGAGAAAATTGAACGATAATGAAGAAATGTTCTCGCAGCAAACTTAGTGAAAAGGTATGTGATTCTTTTTATTATTCAAGTTGATTACACTCAGAAGGCGTCAAGTGTGACAGGTAATGGGGACAATTTCCCCGATTTTTGTTGACAATGGGACGTATTTACAAGTGCAAAGGAGAAGTCCGCCCTCGTTCTAAGAGAGATTAGAGCAAAGCACGGATACGTCGGTAAAATAATAAATTAGAAATATTTATCTTCGCGACTCTGAAACGTCATATTTAGCGCTTTACATCGCAACGTTATCACTGAATATTGCTTCGTCATCGATTTTAAAAGACGAGATATCGGTATCGTTTTTGTAGCAAGACAGCACGTTATAGAGCAGCACGAAAGTGAAAATATAAACGGACAGATCACTGAAGATTTTGCGAAACAACGAGAAAGTGCCCTTCAGTCTCTGCATAAATTTGAAGAAATTAGGTTTGCAATTCGACAATATCAGGGCAGCTAGCAGCATATTGTTGCTTTCAGATGTATTATCATTTTTGAACGTGCACAGTCGTCCGATCATGACTGTAAAGAATGGCACAATGATGGTCTGAAAAAGTAATGGGAAAAGTTCGTTCAAATGTACTGAAATTGTAATTTTAATTATCGAATGAATTAAATTAATGTCTCACCGTTCCAAATAAATGCTCCAGCTTCAGAAACACCATAATATTTACAACTATAGCAAGTATCACATATACCAAGCGGCTTGATAAAACATTGATCAATAAAGATGGTTTTTCTGGTGTAGCAGAATTTTCCGTTGGAACATCTGTTCTTGAATAGTCAAGTAGTGATCCGACGTGGTGATCTTGTCTGTCCGGAGGAAACCTTAAATTGTTGGAGGTATTGACGTCAAACGATTCTGTATTCTCATATTCGTGCGAAACATAGTGTCTTTCTGGGTTTCTTCTGTGAAAAAAATCGTTGACCAACATTTCTTGTTCAACGCATTGTTGAGCGGCGTACGAAGATTTGTTGGAAGGCTCGTCCGCATCAATGTTTGCATTGATTTCTGAAATGAAACAAGTACACTGCTATTATACTTGTAAAACGACAAACGTAGTAAACATACATATTATGGGAAAGGACTAGTGGAAGGATGAAAATATTTATCTATTTACCGTTAATCAGAGAATCGAAAGTTTGATTTTGCATCATTGGTTCATTCGCCAAAATTCCGTTCGAATTGGTACTCGACGTAGTAGACTGAGCCTCGACTGTCTTTTTGTTTCCTTCGTCTGTTTCAAAACAAAAAGTAGATTTTTTTCTTCAAAC
The DNA here is from genome assembly GCA_958009045.1 of Oxytorus armatus. Taxonomy (NCBI): domain Eukaryota; kingdom Metazoa; phylum Arthropoda; class Insecta; order Hymenoptera; family Ichneumonidae; genus Oxytorus; species Oxytorus armatus. The sequence continues at coordinate 13,845,816 of OY253750.1, forward strand.
GATCATTGAAACATTTACAGGTTAAGTATGTTTGTAAACACGAGAACGGAAAATGTAGCCGATTAATTCAGCAAATTTGAGAAATATTTACCCGTAGCTTCATCGTTATTAGTGCGACCGGTTATTCTTTGCAGTCGGTATTCCGAATTTTCCAGAATCTTACGTCTCCTCGCCTCCCTCTTAGCGGCTATATCGGCCATGACCAGGAGGTGTTCACTTGCATACAAAAACCACGGCTCTATTATTAGTTCACGTGAGAAAGAACGTGTCCAGAGTGCGCCACTATCGACGCACAGCTAGCGCGCCTTACATGGTAGGAGCGAAAAGTAGAACTAGAACATCTGGCAAGCTTTTACCCGTTTTACCGATTTATTTAATCGTAACAGTAGCGCCGGTGCTGCGCGTGATTCGAGGTTATACTCGCAGCTGTCGTCGTTTTGTTAAAATATAATTGAATATAAAAAAATTGTTGAATATTTCATTATTTATGATTATTGTAATTTCCTCGAGGTGTGTGCGTGTCGTGAAAATGACTTGACGCGATCTTCTAACCGTCGTCGCGTGTCTCGATGAAATTATTTCCATCGAAAATCTTCCGTTTGAAAATTCCCAAAGATTTTCTCTATTAAGTTACAATTCAGTAATTTGTCGTTTTCTTTTTAAGCATAATCCACTTTGATATTTCAGCTATTGGGATTTATGTTCGGCTGGTTAACGTTCTATCATCAGTATCCCAAAGTTGCCAAAGACTTCAAGCTGTACATGACGGAATTGCAATTGAAAAAACAACAGGTAAAATATACTAAATAAACATTGTAAAAATCTTGTTCATAGAGTCGTACAATTTTTTGTGAATACCCGAATTAATGAATCTTGAGCCAGTAAGTCAGTATTTATTTATGAAGCGATTTACATCGATAGTTTTAATTTAAACATCCATTTATGTGAAATTGTAGTATCGTAACATTGACCATGTAGCTAGGATCGGGAATCTTGTTACAACAGAAAAATTGAATTTCTTTTCAGACTTACGCTCTGCAAGGTACATCGGATTATTCTTGATGAAAATGGCTCTTCACTCGTTTCTAGATGTGTCACTGCTCTCGAAGATAAGGGTACAGCTGTTATCTGACAATTAATTTTTAATTATGAAGTTATTTTTCCAAAGCTTCAGCAGTATACAATGTTCAAACGAACAAAACTTATTTAATTAAAAATTAATAATTAACGAATAAATTCCTTTCAGCGTCGCGAACAAGTGCAGCAAGAATCTGATGACTGTGGGGAATTTGGTGGTATGTTTTGGTCCGATTTGTTGCGACCCGAGGAAGAGACGTTAGCTTCGATAATCGACATCAAATTTTATAATACAAATCACATTTTATCCACTTAATATAAATGAATGTAAATAAATACATATATATTTGTGTATATACATATATAAATGATTTGAAAATAAATCATTGGAATAACTTTTTTTTTTCATTTCCTGAAATATTCGTCTTTGATCTACTTACCGAGCGACTATTTATTTTTATGCCCACTCTTCATTCAAATAGCGCGCACGGCTGAATGTATATCTTTTTAGTTCCGACTCCAAGGAACGTGCATAGGTAGCGCTTCAAACAGTGGCTGCAATGCTTAACATGGGAGTTTCCACCCCCTGGCCATGACTGTCGCATTTTTGTGCCACGAATCTCGGAAATATTACGCCCTGGCATCAATCGAATTATTATTTTTATATGTGCTTCAATCATAAATTAGAGCCACCGGCGGTAGGGGTTATAATACACGTGGATGAAAAAGTTTTGTTATGGGCTAATTTAAATAGACGAAGCAACAACAAAAACGCTGATCTATTGACGAGCATTGCTTTTGAAATTCGATAAACATTAAGGCATTTTTCATCAATCGTTCTCGTCGCTTCCAGAAATGAACATATCATAGAATGAATGAACGATATTTCTTTCTAGATTTTATTAATCCTGCTTTATGAAGCACTAAGTAAAATGAACAATTAATATCGCAATTTGAATAAAATAAAATCGACTTCCGGTCAATTGATAATAGAGAGACGCGGAAGTCGCGTTTTCATGAAATCATAAGATGGCGGATGCGCGATTATATTTGCCCCCCCCTCTACTTTATTCTCACTCTCTTCTCGTATAATTCATATCGTCGCCGGTTGTCCGTCGGTTCCCGGGGTTCTACGTGCACGGCCTGTGTCTTTTTGGCGGGCAGAGTCAGGCAGAGTCCTTTTGGCGGTAGGACGAGAAACGAGAACCGTTTTTTTTTTTTTCGCCAAACCTGAGATCTCTATCAACGAAGTACAAATGGGTGACAAAGACGGTGGTAAGAATTCAATCTATATTATTCGCTTGTTAAACGTGTTTTTGCCAATTTCGAGTACACGACAGTCGCTGAATACGATGCGGCCGCAATAAACAACGTCACTTTTTTTTTTTTCCCTTTGCTCTATTACACGAATTTTCTCTCGACCCTTTCTCGTTTGCATTCTCGTTTTTCCGCGTGAAAAATCGATTGATAAAGGCTCCCTTGCGACTCGCTAATTTATCTTGTTACGAAAGTTTCTCTTGGGTCTCGTCCACGCTTCCAAAGATCTGCGAACTTCCACGAACGGATAACTTGTTAATCCCGGCGCGAGGCATTTCTCCGATAAAGGTCAATTAATCGAAATACGTTCGACAGGGAAGTTTGCCGGGGATAACGAAACTTTGATTATTGCCACTATAATCAAGAAAATATTCATAATTCGTTAGAATAATAATAATAACAACGTTGCTCATATAGTTAAACAAAAATTAATTGAAAGAAATCAAAGAAACTATTAAAAGACAGCGTTGTATTAAATTGAGTAACAACTATATAACAATCGATTATTCAAATATGGAGAATTTGGTAACTGAAATGTAATTGTTTTTTGTTTAATTTTTTTTTAAAGAAACCTTCGACGACGCGGTCGAGGAGCGTGTCATCAACGAGGAGTATAAAATATGGAAAAAGAATACTCCATTTTTATACGACCTTGTGATGACGCACGCTCTGGAATGGCCATCGCTGACGGCACAATGGCTACCTGACGTTACAAGGCCCGAGGGCAAGGATTATTCCGTTCATCGTTTGATACTGGGTACCCACACATCCGACGAACAGAATCACCTTCTCATCGCGAGCGTTCAATTGCCCAATGAGGATGCTCAATTCGACGCCTCTCACTATGACAACGAGAAGGGCGAATTTGGAGGCTTTGGTTCCGTCAGCGGTAAAATCGAAATTGAGATTAAGATTAATCACGAAGGAGAGGTCAACAGAGCTAGATACATGCCGCAAAATCCATGCGTTATAGCTACAAAGACACCGTCTAGCGACGTACTAGTCTTTGATTATACAAAACATCCTAGTAAACCCGATCCAAACGGAGAATGCCATCCTGATCTGAGGTAGAATTTTCATAATGCCAAATTATTGAACACCCATTTTTCGGCACTATTTCTCGTTTGCCGCTCGTAATGTCGTAGGTTACCATTAATCGTTTTTTTTTTTTACTATTTCCAAAGGCTGCGCGGCCATCAGAAGGAAGGTTATGGCCTCTCGTGGAATCCAAATCTCAATGGTTACTTGCTAAGTGCTTCCGACGATCACACGATCTGTCTTTGGGACATAAATGCTACTCCCAAGGAAAATCGCGTGATCGACGCGAAGACAATTTTTACGGGCCACACGGCGGTCGTCGAGGACGTAGCTTGGCATCTTTTGCACGAATCTCTCTTTGGCTCTGTCGCCGATGATCAAAAACTAATGATCTGGGACACAAGGTTGGTATCGCGTAATCGTAATCAATTTTGTCCATTACTTCAATTCGTTCGGATTAAAGAAAATTTGATTATAACACTTTGGTAAAGTACAATTTAACGATGCGAATTTTACTTGCCAATGAATTTGTTTTAAAAATCCGATGATAACCCAAAGAAAACTTTAGGCGGCAGTTTTAAAAAATGTTATGCAAAACTATCGACAAACACAATGACTTTGATGTTTCCGCAGATGTAACAACACGAGCAAACCCAGCCACACCGTTGACGCTCACACGGCCGAGGTGAATTGCCTGAGTTTCAATCCATACTCGGAATTCATACTCGCCACCGGAAGCGCCGACAAGACCGTTGCGTTGTGGGATTTGCGAAATTTGAAGCTCAAATTGCACTCTTTCGAGTCTCACAAGGATGAGATTTTCCAGGTACAGTGGTCGCCTCATAACGAGACGATACTCGCCAGTAGCGGCACCGATAGACGTTTACACGTATGGGATCTGAGCAAAATCGGCGAGGAACAATCGCCCGAGGACGCCGAAGATGGACCACCCGAATTACTGGTATTTTCATTCCAGCCTCAATTACACATTACGATGATATTCCGTTCCCCCATTCACACTTCTTCCTAATATCCACATTTCCGTCGGGGTTTTTTTCTTTTTGCCTTTTTCAGTTCATTCACGGCGGACACACAGCAAAGATAAGCGATTTTTCATGGAATCCCAACGAGCCTTGGGTCATTTGCTCCGTCTCCGAGGACAACATCATGCAGGTCTGGCAAATGGCAGAGAATATTTACAACGACGAGGAACCAGATACACCCGCGAGCGAACTCGAAGCCGGAGCGTCATAAGCTTTAACAAGTAATTTATTAAATATTTCGTCCGGGCTGTAAAAAACAAAAATATCGGTAACGACGTATCGGCCATTGACGTTAAAAAAAGAGGAAGAAAAAAAAACGCGTCATTTCATTAAGTCAATAATCACATCACTTACAGAGCAGAGTTACTTGCATATTCAAAATACGAGAATTAGAAAAGCGTGTTTTCTCGCGCAACCAAAAAAAAAATAGATAAGTTTCCAAATTGTTATAAAAAAAAAGAAAAAAAAAAAGACTGACGAGTCTGCTCTGCTAACACGATAAAGTTGTTTTTGTGATGAATCAGTGTCATTGTTAAACAGTTCATGTAGCCCTACTGAAAGTCTGGCCGATCGTTTCTCAACTCGCTATTAAGCGGATTCTTCCGTTATTTCTCCGTTGATGTGAATGTTTCCATTGTGGCTACGATATTGTGAGTATTTTTTCTACTTAGTTTTAAGTCTGGATAAGATTGACTGAATCGGATATTCCATATGACAATAGGATTTCTCGCAAGCTGGCATCCCCTCAATTACCATCCAAGTATCTGTAATTGTAAATTTGTCTTACAATGCCGCGAAACAAAATAATAATAATACGTGGTCATGTGAATAAAACATTTACTATAAACTTGAGAAAAAAAGTAAAAAAAGATGAAACTGTTGTTTCTAAGGATTCGAAGAGAGTAGAAATAACTTGTGGTGGGAAGCATCGTCAGTTGAAGAACCTTTTGTATTATTTTCATTGCTAGAAAAATTATTGGACACTTAGCGTATTTTATTTATGGAAAAAGTGAAAGATTAATGGCGTTACATTATGCAAGCAATTGTTCGATGCAGGAACGTTCTACTGGCAATATGATCTTTCGGTTCCGCATTAATTGATTCCGTATCACTTCGCGATTCGTTCCGATATATTATATATATATATATATATATATAATGTTTTTATTTTCTTTCGGCACTTAGTAAGTAGAGGTACGAATTAAAGCTAATTGTCACTGGAAGAAAAATTGATCCCCACATTAAACGGTTGTGTTTGAAAGCTCGTTGTAAATTTCATCTAACAGAGAACCCTCGGTTGTTTCGTTTTCGGGACTCTTCAGAGATATCATGTCCTCCATATCGACCTTCGATGTTCTGTGGGAAATGAAAGTTTTCTCGTCATATTTCATCGCATTGATTTTGACACAGGGTTAATACAATAGCGAATCACTGAATCACTATCCAAACTATAGAATATTGTATTTCAAGTATTGAAATATTTTTCTTTAGTTGTTCCATAGCGGCCAGTATCTTACTGGTGCAAGCTCCCTGAATTGAAATTTCATTAAATTATTACCAATACCGTGTCAACGAAACGTTGGTCGTACCGATTTGCCTTGTCTGTTATGCATGCAAAATTAATGATACACATGCATTTTAAGAAGGGAACAAAAAAAAACAGAAAGTATCGAAATGAAGAAAAAACCATCTCGCAGTTAATGATCGCGTTGATCGTACCTTCTACCAGAATTGTGCCTCTTGATCCCATCGAGTAGATTCAGTATTGAGGGTGTGAGAGTTGGACGAAATATCTGTGCGGATATTAAATCGTCAATAGGACGTCTCAATTATCGATAGATTTCTTATTTTCTCTTCTCATTCTTACTGTAACTGGTGCACTTCGCATTTCTCGCAGATCGATATTTCGAAATATGTCGTGAACGAGCAGTTCTTCTACGCTAGGATAACGACCGTTAGTTTTGCTGAATATCACATTCATTAGATTGACAACCTGAGGATACATCTTGAGATCGTTTAGGTGCATCGAAGAAGGTTTGAAGGAACACAACTCGTAGCCGGCGCACATCTCGAACAGCATGTGGCCTGAGGGTTGAAAGATAAAGAAAAAGCGATATATACATATATATATTGGAAGTACACTTCACGCGATCGCGTCCATGTGATACTTACCGAAGCAAATACTATCGATCGTTGTGACGTGAGGTGCTCGTGAAGTTACGACCGGATGTATGCGACTCGTGAAGCCGAGTAGAGAATTTTCGAGACCGGCAAGACGAGCCACACCGTTCTGTACGACAACGTTGCCGGAATGCAAATGTGTTACCGTTGGAAAACCGCGCTCTTTGAGAAAAACAAGAGCCTCGAGTATTTGCCGACCCATTTGTTGTATCTGAGGAAGGGGTAGACCCTTGCCACGGGCTGCATACTTCTGGCCCCAGTCCTCGTTCCAACAATTTCTCTCGATCTTCAAGAACCGCTTCGATTATTAATGCGGAGGATAAGAAGTAGGACAACATTTAAGGATGCTTCAGCTATAAAGTCATGGCGAAAGTTAAATTTACCCAAAAATTCACAAATACTCGAAGCTCTCGAATTATTGCTTACTTTGGATTGTCAAAATATTATATTTCGACATTAATTATTGCACAAAAGTCAATATCCTTAATTTTAGTATGGTTGATTTTTAACAACTTTTTTTTTCGATTTACTGACTTTGAATTTAATTTTTGTGTAAACGGTGAAGGAAAGCTCTTGTTCAATGTCCACAAATGTTAAATTCTCGACCATCAACTTTGCAATATTGAACAAAAAAAATTTGTCAACATTAAACTCTTTTCTCAATATACACGAAGCATCCTTAACGATTATCACGCTCACCCCATAAATGAGATCTTTCAAGCTTCCCTGATTCATAGGTTGTACAAGTATCACGTAATTTTGTTCCTTGTAATCGACGAACTCGAGATCCAGAACGGGACATATATAAGGATGCTGAAGAGCTAGGAAAAGATCGTTAAGAATGTCTTTGGTCGATGGACAAATGCTCAACGAGCAATTTCTGTTCAATGGCACTAGGGTCAAAAGTCTGTCGGTCTTCAGCATTGTGTCTCTCACCGCGAACCAGTACTTGTCGACGCGAGAACCTACGAAAAGTTAACACGAAATTTCTATCATCTATATTTTTTACGGTTCCGATTACAGAAATGTGCAAAATCTTTTTTTTTCAATTACGTTTGAAAAATTGCAATTGAAATTTTCCTGCTAATGAATTATCAGATTAAAAAAAAAATAATTCTCTGTACGTAGAATATTTTGTGATGAAAAGGTGAAAAGGTAATTAAAAAAAAACTGTAATTAAATGATAGAAATTAGAGTTTGAGTTTTTACATGTAATTGGAAATTTAGATTTTACGTAAGTCTGATCAATAACGATTCTACGAATTTTTATTGGACAATCTACGGGCTCGGTCACTTACCCACATTGTTGAGCTGTTCGATAAGATTATAACGCGATTTCGCCTGAATGTATGATTGACAAATTGACAGTGCACGATCTCGGGTTTTCTTTTCCATTTCCATGTATTCACCGACGTCTTCGCTAGCGGGAGGCCCGTTGCCCAATGCCGTGTACTGATGTCCCCTATTTCTGTGTCAAACGCGTCAAATCCTGCTTAACCCCGTTTTTTTTTCTCTTTTCTTTTTTTTACATAATATTACCAGATTGAAGAGTTCTACAAGGCCTGGGAAATGGTGACTGCGATATTAAATAATTCGAAGAGCATTCAATTATTTTACACACTTTTCTCGACTACTTCGAATTATCAAATCATTCGTTTAATTAAAACTTGTCAATCGCCAATTAACGTTAATTACCTATTCCCATTTTCATCTGTCTCTTGGGTCGTTTCATTCGTTCGAACTTCATCTAATTCATAAGAATCGTTTGGGAAATGGCGCCTGAAGCATATTGCGCCTGTTGGACAATGCCAATTCGACGTGGTAGCATTTGTATTCCAAGTTGCCCGACGACTGTCAAAGGTTTCATCCAATAAGGAACAGTCATAACAATGTTATTTCCGTTTTCAACTTCGTCTTAATTTATTATCGCGTTAGGCCGGCTCAGAGTGCTAACTAAATGTAACTTCGTTCAAAACTCGAAATGTAACTTTATTGAAACCCAACAAAACCCAACAAAATTAATACAAGCCAGGGTTTCTTTTAACCAAGGGCACTTTCGTAAACTTCACCCTTCTATTCCGAATGATGCGAACAAATTTATGTTGTCGTAACTCATTTTCTCAAAGAGGGGCTCAAGGATTCTTTTTCACGAGAAAAAAAACGTATTGAAAAAGTAGAACGAAAGAAAAAAAATGTTGCTACGATCATTTAAAAAAGAAACTTCAAATTTAAAAAAAAATTGTAGGGGATGCATTTTGATCCCCAAATAAAAGAAATAAATTTTAAAAAATGGAAACTCTCTCATAATTTCTTTACATGCCGTTCTGAATATTTTTTTACATGATCAGAAAAGCATTTCGAAAAATTTCTCGCTTCCCCGTTTACATGCCTGTACAAGCTTCAACAATCTCGGTTTAAAGAGACTTATAATGCATGAAATATAATTTACAAAAAACCCAAAGACTGTTGAAATAAGAAGTGGCAATTATTATTGTTTTAATAAACTTTTTCCACCTTCGCACTCTACTCCGAATGGCTGGAGGATATTTAAGTGGTTGAAAGTCTTTTCCTTGAACGTGCTGTCTATGAGCATCAACAAATTCGCACTCTACGTTTGACATAATCGTTAAATTTATACTGAAAATATAAATGAGCCAGATACGATTGACAAGTAATCGACTGCGAGGCGAAAGATCGAGGATAGAAAAAAAAAGTAATAACAATTTTGTTGATTGTTATAGAGTTTTGAAAGTCGTGGAGCAACGTGGAAATTGTACGTACACCGCAATCGATAGCCACGTATTTTCTCTCGCCCCCTCTCTCTTTCTCTTCATACACATATATGTATGTGTGGACATTTCTTAAGCTCGAGCTTAGCACAGCAAGTACTCGAGTAACAGATAAAGCGACGTGGGGTAGTACAATGAAAAGTGGTGGGCGAGAGGAAAAGGAGGCTCTGGGCTCTGGCTGCCACTCTACTCTCATGAGTGGTGACGCTTGTTACCGGAGTTACCCTATCAAGATGAAAAGGTCAGCTCTTACTCGACTTCCCTTTCAACTTTTCTTTCCTATTCAGACGTGTATTAAAACAAGCAAAGGAAAACCACACACTCTCGGTCATGAATGCGGGTTATCTTCGAGTATACTTGGGCCGGAGGGAAGGGAGAAGACTAAATTTCAAACTGACAATACACATTTAAGAATGCTTTAGCGCATATATGAATATTGAGAGAAAGTCATCAATTTTTTTTTCTATATTTCGGTAGAGAGGCTTCATATTATTATTGACAATTTTCAAACTTATTGAGTCGCTAATTTTTTATGTTCACCATTTTACAAATTCTCGAGACGGAGTATCTCAAAATTGAGACAACATTATTTCAATAATTGTATCGATTTAAAGAAGCAGCTATTATAGTTCATAAGAGAAATAGTTTTCGGAAAATTTGGTAAACATTTTTTTCCCAACTCTCATATCAATATTTTTTCAGCGTTACAATCGTTTGATATCAATCTTGAGTATGGTAAATTTTTTATCAAATTTTTGCTTGTCGAGAAGAACTGGAATTTTCGCGAATTAAAGATTTTCGATCTGAATTTGGATTAAAGATTTCGGAGGGAGAAGACTCAATTTCAAACTGACAATACACATTTAAGAATGCTTTAGAGCATATGTGAATACTGAGAGAAAGTCATCAATTTTTTTAAATGTATTTCGGTAGAGAGGCTTCATATTATAATTGAAAATTTTCAAAATTATTGAGTCGCTGATTTGTTATGTTCAGCATTTTACAGATTTTCGAGACGGCGTATCTCAAAATTGAGACAGCATTATTTAAATAATTGTATCGATTTCAAGAAACAACTATTATAGTTCATCAGAGACAAAGTTTTCAGAAAATTTGGTAATAATTTTTCCCAACTCTTATATCAATATATTTTCAGCGTTACAATTATTTGAAATCAATTTTGGAAATGGTTAATTTTTTATCCGATTTTTGTTTGTCGAGATGAACTGGAATTTTCGCGAATTAAAGATTTTAGATCTGTATAAGATCGAACATCCTTTCAGGTAGTTGTAATGTTTTCCATTTTTTTTTGAGACTCGAGTTTGAGATTTTGGTAAAAGAACACTTACAAAATCTTGCTATCAATCCTGCAGTTGAAATTTCGATATTTTTCAAAATCTCAACGCACATTAAAAAAAAAAAATTATTTAGAAAATGTTGATAGGACTTTTCTCATCGCCCTTAATACCTAGTATCGTTTTCCCGGCAGGCTTTCGCGACGGAGACTCGATTGAAGAGAATTTTGGCGAGACTGTCGATTTTATTGGTCAATTGTGATCCCTTGTCGTCCTCGCTCTCCTCATCTTCGATACTGGCGCTACGTCCTCTTCTTAATATCGCGCGTGCGGTTGTCATCGCCTCGGTATCGAGCTCTATGGCGCTCTGTGTTCTTCGCGAGAATGTTCTTCGTTTTCGGCGTGATCGCGGTTTGCCCTGGTAAAATCTGTCGTGACCGGTAACGTCCGATTCCCGACGTCCGTCTCCCTCGTCGTTCTTCTTATTCATATTTTGATAAAGATTGAACATGGTGTGCACTTTCGGCACGAACGATTTGACTAATTTGGTCCCGAATTTTCTGAAAGTCGGTGCAGATTCTCTTTGTATATTTGCGCTAATCCTTCTTCGTGTTCCATCGAACCGATCATTGTCCGGACCAAATACCAAGCTCATCCTTTTCGTATGAAAGAACATATATATAATATTTTGGGATTCTTTTAATTAATTTACGTCCCTCGTGATTTAACGATGGTTGAACATGCCATGAATAATTCAATCTCTATGAGATCTATGACTGTTGTAACTTTTTTTTTTCTTTCTTTTTCTATGGCGGAGAGAGCTATGGGATATCAGCCGAACAAGATAGTATATTAAGGAAACTTTAGGGCGCAGAGTCATGTTAATCGAGTATTAATAAATTAAAAAATTTCTTCTTTTCCATCTTTGTTAAAAAATTGTTGGTACAAATTACCGAAGGAAACTCGATGCCAATGACGATGAGCATCAAAGATCGTCTGCATAATAAAAAATAAAAAAATATATACCGATCAATTTATGGAATAATAACGTATCTTGTGGCAATAATCTCCAAGGACTATTTTTTCGCAGTTTATTGGATTTAAATATATATTATTATTTCGATCTTGATAAAACTGCTAATTTTTTTTTTCAAAACATACTCCATTAATTCCCATCTAAATCGAAAAAAAAACAACTGTTACTTAACAAACAACCGCGTGAAATAAATATCTTTTGGGTTAATTGCCAAAAACTTTTTTTATACTGAATACCTTTTATACTGAATAATTAACAAAACTGTTCTTTTTGTAACCTTGTCCAAACAATTTTACAAACTCATGTACTCGATTGACCCGACTATATGGCTAAAGTTTCCTCAATTCAACAACAACAACATAAAAAACATTGAAATCATTTTAGCAAACAGATCTCTTTGCTGGGAACTATTGTTTGCCGCTAAACAACAAAAAAACAGCTCGAAGACTATCTGACGTACACTCGATTAATTACCTCAATTATTTATTAATCACAGACGATGAAACACGTTTCAGTGGCGGACTGCCTAACGCAAATAATATTTAACTTTACTCGTGCATCATCGGTAACACAGCCGTGTATCACTCCGTTCAATTTTCATCATCGAACGGACGTTCACGTTTCCCCAATTAAACGGTGTAAAGTTACAATGAAATGAATAATAAAAATAATTATGTGAAAAGTTGTTGCAGAGAGTAAGTGCAGTCTGTCGAGAGGGTGGATGAGAACTGGAGTCGTATTGGAACGCGGGGTTGAAAAATACCCCTCCCCCACCCCAACCCCCTCGGCGATAGCCCCGGCGTGACACAGATTCGCGGGAGGGCAAGTTGTTTGGTGGCTGCGCCGTGACCGGGTCCAACTTGACTGTAAAACGCACTGTGAGCTCGACGAACACGATGAATGCCCGCGCAGGATCGACAAATCGCGTTATTAATGCAGTTAGAGCTCTTTCTCTCTCTCTCTATCTCGTTTGTACGTACCCGGAAATACACTTGAGTTCAATGCGACAAATTCAACCGGGTTATAGAGCTATGTAGCTCGAATTATCAACACTCCATTCACCCCACTCAATTTCTCTATCTGCGATTCCCAATCTTCCGCTCATTTAAACATTCAACTACCACCGCTTGTATTATATCGGACGAAATGTTTCGTTTTTTTTCCGCGTTACTCCGCTATCGATTTCCGGTTGATTTAATCGTGCATTAATATAAAAGCGAAATAAAATATTGAAGGATTTCATTCGAACGGAAATTTCCGATATTTCGATGAGATCATGGCAATTTAAGAAATTATTGAACTTTTTTTATATTGGAATTTATACGGGTTCCGTTTTATCGGATTAGTTTCAAGCCTAGGTCATTGAACCAAGAATAAGCATCGTTCGATTGAAATAATTCAATAATTGTAAAAACATAAATAACAAGTTTTTAATTAATATTCATTTTGAATAATTAGTCTTTTATAATATAATGGAATTGTTCACAATTATATTTTTAGAAAAATACCTCACATGGTTTTTCTTTATACGTACGGTGTCCATCTTTGTAGCAGACACTAAATACAGAACTGAGACTTAAAAAATCCAGATATGAAAAAACAATTGTTGATTTTTTTCACAAATTTTTATTATTTAACTGCTTGTTCCGCTGGTATAAAAAATGGCTAAAAAAATATATATTTTATCCTAAGAATTATCATCGGGCATAATACTGGGATTCTCAGAGCCCCAGTATTCTAAGTATGTGAGCAAAAAATAAATGAGATTAATTAAAGATGAATATAAATCAGAAATAGACCGACGATATCGCTCGATCAAGCGTCAATTCGTAAGATCGATTTTCTTTTTCGAGTTCGATGAGTGTCCCGATCGAACGGTTAATGTGGATATTCGAGATAGAGTCGGGTATACGAACTTTGCGAATCCAATTATAATTGAGTCGATTCGATAGAAAAGGTATCCACGGTATCTCAATAAGCCGTGGTGGATACGATAGCATAGAGCGCACGGACAAAGTGGAACGACATACGCAGGTCGACGCCGGGTTTACACACTCGGTTATCCCTGACCCCAGGACTGAACCCAGAGACCGCACTCGTACCTAATCTCACTGGCATTTTTATGGCTGCTTTTAGGAATCGCGAAACTCACGGGAGCCGATTAAACGAAAAAAAGAAAAAGAAAACACCGTATGTATATCCCGAGCATCGTTGTTATACTTTGAGTAATAGGTAGATTCTTAAGACAAATACGTAAAGCTCCGCGAATACATTTGCTCGGAAACTAACGAGCTTAAAGACGCATTGACGTTTGTTGGACTTTGTTCGACAAAGATAGGATCTCCGAGACAAAGAAAAAGCGCAAACAAACAACAAAACTGATTATCTAGTTCAGGTAACGTTTTCTTATATAATGTATCTTAAATTACGATACGAGGATAATTGGTACTCGAGTTACGACATTTCCTCTAAATTCTCTCTCGCCTGCATCATCTTGAACTGTCTTGGCCAGGTGTTTAATGGACGACCGTCGAAGATCTGTAATTACGGTAAAATACAAAAATGAAGAATCGAAGAAAAATCAATTGGATATCGTTAATAGTACAAACATTGATGTTATACCTTGGACATGAATTCCAGTACATGACGCAGTGTAATCTCGTTCTCCGCACGAACACCCCACTGATAATGTTTTATGGGTATATCCGAATTGTCGACAATCACAAGGGCCAAATAGCCTTGTTTGATGAATTTCTAATGAGAGAGATAAACTTTTGATATAGCGACCAGTACAGAGGGAAAATCTTCGAAAATTCTTCAACTCACGTCGGTCAACAGGTATTTCACATTGCCAAAGTATTCATTCTGAAAGTCGTCTTCCTCGATAATGTCGAGGGCTCTGAATAAATTGAACAGATCGTCTGAAATAGATAATGAACAATAATTATCCATACACTGAAGAAAATTCATTCGTTATGAGTTATCCAACAAAGAGAAGTTAAATCTGTTGCGCAAGCAATTTTGCTTACCTTGGCTGCATCCACTTTCGTCGGACATGAAAATATGTGCAAGGGCAATGAATAATAGTACTTGTTCAGACTTTTCCCTTTCGGAAAAATTGAGATGACGCTCATTGTTTTCCAAGTTATTGGTGAGCATGTACTTGCTGCCTTCCAATTCCAAGAGATTATAGCCAAAGACCTTGATTTTTTGAAGAAGCAACAAATTAATTAGTATTTCATATTCTTCCTTTTACGATATATTTTCTTTCAATTGACAATTTTTTTTTACCTGTCTCAGAGTCACTAGTACTTTGCTCATGATGTACTTAAAGTGTTTGGAATGATTTGGCATTGCAGCTTTAATTATGTTAAGTCGTTGTATCATATTTTTGGAACGATCCGCCACGAGCATGTATCTTATGACGCTGCCTATCAAATTATTCTCCTCCTCTATGGGAAGTTTGCGACCACCACCGGTCTGTGTACCTTCGGGTAATTCGTACGGATCCATTGAGATATTGTTGCGAGATGCTGACGCAGCTTGAGAGGCTCGAGGCGTTGAAGCAGCTTGAGAAGCTCGAGACGTTGAAGCAGCTTGCGAAGCTCTAGTCGTCGAACGTTGTGAGGTCGGAGCATCTTGCGAAGCTCGAGTATTTGGACGTCTAGACATCGAGGATCTGAATTTTGTTCTGTTTCTTTAGATCTTAGAGACACGGCGGCAAGCTAAGAAACAAAAAAATTGACGCTTTCTCATCTATTGCTCAAAGTACATAAAAAAAAACAAACAGAAAAATATTGTATCGATGACGTAGGTTAGTATCTCAAATTATCACGTACGTGAATTATCTCCGACTAATTACGATTAATTAATCGATGTTGAAGTTACGAAAGCGTTGAAACGGCAAAATTAACAAACTTGTCGAATAAGTAACACGAAAAGAAAACCTAAAAAAGCATTGCCGATATGTCAGAACGGTTACAATTGTTTCACCGAAAATTTTCGAACGAACTATGACTGACCGCGCATCGCGTACACGAGCGCGCCGTGGCGTTTTTTATAACTAGGAATCGCGTATCTACTATTTGTTGCACATCGGTATAGAAATCTGTCATACTCCGAAACTAACATTACCGACTAAAAAATAATTTCCTTAAATTCAGAAAATTATTATTATTTGAGAAAAAAATAGTTAAATTATAAGAAATCTTTTGGAAAATTTAACAAATGGGGTCTTTGTTGCAAAATTTGTAAGTAGACATGTACAAATGTGGTACTTTGGGTTACGGAAAAATGTTTTTAACGTGTTTTACAGTGTTTCTAGAATTGACAAATAAATTATTGTTGAACTCTTGAAACAGTACATTTTTGTAATATTTTTTAAATAAATGTTTATTATTGTGAGAACTGATGAGCAGCTTCATGATCAGCCTCCAGTAACATAGGGAGGTTTACCGATCGTAAAGAGTTCTGTCTCTACTTGATTCTTAAAAATTGCGGACACCGTCGGTGCATGACCGACAGAGAAATCACCATTTTATATACTTAGTCAAATGGTATATTAAATTTGAAATTTCGTTTTAACAGATTTCGTGATGACTTCTGTTCTTCAAATGAAATGCAAGTACAATTATAGTAATTTATTATCGAATTAGGTACGAGTTCCACTAATTAGTACATTTTCATTTTAATTGGTTTATTAACTGAGGAATTACGTTTTATGTCAAATTCTACGTAAAGATATATATTGATTTCAATATATCTTCCAATCGATATATTTTCCCTTATAGCTTGAACATTATCGTTTTAATAAGACTTCAATTCTCAAACAATGAATGTTATCAATACACAAATATTAAAAAATTGATAGAATATTTTCCAATAAATAAAACGTATGTAATGTCAAAAACTAAAAAAAACTGAGAAAAATGGCGCGAGGATTATTCTTCGATAAAATTAAACGAAAATAGAAACACTTCAGAAACTGGTGTATCTCGATGAATCTGTATCTAAATGCTTAGCAATTTTGTATGTTAAAAATACAAGCTACAGTGCACGTCACCTCTCATTACGTTTGGTTGATTGAAAAGTTTATTTGGTTTCATTTGACCTGTTGAGGGGGAAACAGGGTTAGACGGTTCAAAAAATCGATTTTTTTTTATCTCATAAATTGTTAGTAAAACTATTGAAAAATATGTTTCCAAAATTTTTAATGAAAATTCCGACTCGTTCTATTGTTATAAGCCATTAAAGTGAGTAGCTCTCCTTCAGGCCCCGAGCGCGCCACGTGTATAACCGAGCGGTCACTATTTTTTCAAACGCGTTTTTCTGAAAACGACTTTTTTTAAACTTGCGTACACGCTAGTTTGAAAAGATTTCAACCAATCGTTTTGAAAATTGGCAGTTACTTTCTTCATAGTATTGCGCTCTAAATGAACCTAAAATCGGAATATTATCATTATTTAAAATAATTTTTTTTTTGCAAATAAAGTTGTAAAAAATGGCAAAAAATCATGCTTTTTTGTTTTGAGCCCAGTAAAAAATTCAATTAAAAATTTTTTTGATAGCATTTAGGTTCATATAGAAGAGAGACATATAATAAAAGTAAATTCCAACCTCGTTTGATTTCAGATGAAAATTGCGGCTTCCAGAATGTACGCAAAATGCTGAGTCTGATTGTGACCTGCAATATGGAGTCGCTAATATGGGGATATTAGCGACCCCATATTGCAGGTCACAACCAATCGTTTTGAAACTTGGCAGTTACTTTCTTCATAGTATTGCGCTCTATATGAACCTAAAATCGGAATATTATCATTATTTAAAATAATTTTTTTTGCAACTAAAGTTGTAAAAAATGGCAAGAAATCATGCTTTTTTGTTTTGACCCCTGTAAAAAATTCAATTTTCTATTTTTTTGATAGCATCTAGGTTCATATAGAAGAGAGACATATAATAAAGGTAAATGCCAACCTCGTTTGATTTCAGATGAAAATTGCGGCTTCCAGAATGTACGCAAAATGCTAAGTCTGATTGTGACCTGCAATATGGGGTTACTAATATCCCCGGTGTTTTTCACGAAAATTCTTCAAAAATTTTATAGTATATACTTAAATATATGTATAAAATATTCTCAAAGTTTCAATAAATTATATTCATTTTTTATACTATAAAAAAATTCATGAAAATCATTGAGAAAACGCTGTCCTAATCCTATTTCCCCCCTTTAAGACTATACAGTTGTAGTGAAATCTAATAAATGCTAATCCACGCGTTCAACAGTTGTAAGAAAAGAAACTGGTGCGATTAGAAAACGCCATTTACTTTTTTGAATCATTACGAAAATGATGAAACGAGATTGCAATGTCTCATTGTCACACAAGAGAGGTTTGCTACCGATCTGCTCACAATGCATACTCCAACGTGATAAATATAGCTTCGTGTGGTCGGCAAACACAGCGAGAGGGAGACGCGCATTTCCTCGTACGCATCAAGATCGAAGAGCTCACGTCTTTGGCACGGTTATAGTCTTCTAGTCGTCTCACTCTCACGTTCGATTCCTGATCCTCTATACCAAGCTCTCGCGGTATCTTCTGTGGCATAGAGATGGAGAGAAACGGAGAGAGAGAGAGAGAGAGAGTGAGAGAGAGAAACAGAGTCTCGCGGGATCTCGGATGACGACGGCTGCACCTGTCTGGCCGTCTGCCTGCAGTCCGAACGGCGCCAACATCCTCTCACTCTTTCTCTCTATCGCTCGCTCAAGTCCGTCTCGCTTGTCTCATTCCAACACCCTGTGAAGCTAATTCCATTCCGACGGGCGGGCGACAATAGAGCCACCTTCCGAGTCCGTTCCTAAAGCCTCTTCTTCTCTAGTGGTGGTCTATTCAGTGACGATTCTTTCTCTCCTTTTTTTTCTCTCCACTTTTTCCCATGTCTGATCCTTTGTCGACGAGCGACAGTTTGGCGTCATTTTCTTCAAGGACCTTGATAAAGATAAACCGTCCTCGTTCCTGATAGATGATCAAAACAAAGAAAAGCGACATTGCGCGAATTTAAAAGTTATCAATCTAAGTTCTATGAAGTCGACTCGAAAGTCCTCCTGCATGTTGTTTACACTCTATGAAGAACGAAAATTTGTAAATGCGCAAGGGATTGAAAAAAAAAGACAAGGATGTTCGCATCTTCACACAGGACTTTTTCGCGTTTTTACCGAAGATTAATTCTCCGACAACGAGGAGGATATGTGGATGCAAGAGCGTTGGGGAACGAGGCTAGTCACGGATTTACAGATACATTGCCGGAATATTGTGCGAGTTCCGCGATATCGTTGCGACGGAAACAATGGGCCGTTAGTGTTATCTCTTTGGGCATTGTTGTTCATCTGCGAATGAAGAACGCAGATAAGTGAGAAGATGCCGGAGCGCGTTGGGGAGGGTAAGGTGACATTGAAAAAGGTGAAGAAAGAAAAATCGATCGGTAGGAATTGCGAATGAGTGGAAGGGAAAGTTTGCGGAGAGAAGAATAAGATGCAGAACGAAAGAGAGGTGTGCATACACACTGCGGATCAGTAATTTGCCCGTGTGACGTCGAATCCCCCGTCGGAAAGACGGAGAAGATGTTGAAACACCTTGTTTTTTGTTTTTTTTTTTCAATCTCCTTTTTTCTTCTTTCCGTTTCACTCGCTCGTGTGACTGTGCGGTATCTCGCGGTGAGAATAATCGAGATGGGGTAACGAGAGAGAAATACCGGCGGCTCGGCCTCATCCGATATATATAGGGTAATAAATAATTGCCTAATTACGGGTTGTGCTCAAGATCAGTCGAATATAAGGGAGGGGGGATCGCGGGTAGGGGGAAAACGATGCTGGAAGATTTGAGCTTCATCGCTCTCCGTGCCGCATTTCTTCATCGTCATCATCATTATTATTGCGAGTTGCCAAACTCGTATATATATTCACACACACACACATATATATATATATATATATACATATATATATACATATATATATATATATATATATATATATATATATATATATATATATATATATATATATGTATATATTAGGGTGGTTCTTAATTTGGTGATGTTGGAAATTCTTTGGTATTGTTCCTCAAAAGTAATCAACATATCTAGAAAAAAAATTGGGCACAAGCGGAACTTTGTCCAATAATTTTAACCCACCCCACCGAGCTGTCGAATTTTTATATGAAAAAATGCATGCGTTCAAAATTTTGTTAAGAAAATTGTTTATTATTTCAAAACTATTTATGATAAAAGAATTTTATATAACGTTTTTGTAGGAAATATAATGCTCTACAAAAAAGGTATCTTGTGAAATTCTCGTGAATCTAATATTTATCACGTAATTAGCAAAAAACTGTCATCATTTATTCCAAAAGTCGATCATTATGGTCAAAACAGGAGTTTGACGTCGAATAGCTGCAATTTATTTTTAAGATTATGAAGAAATACGTAGCGCACTCAACAATGAAATGTAAATAATATTCAAATTTTCAATTTTATCAATTTTATTGTGAATTATAATGAATGATGTCATATATTTAAAAAATCAACTTACAATAATGAATTACATCAGTTGGAGCAAAGTTGCTTTGTTAATATCAGGATATTTTTTTTTATATTCTTCAATTATTTGTACAATGAATTGTTTCTGATCTTCATCATAAGTGAGACGATCATTGTACTCTGTAATAAGATTCACTCCTCTTGCTGCAACATCGTTAACCACTTTAATTCCTTTAACTATTTTTAAGGCTTGTAAATATTTTCATTAGAAATCCACTCGCTCACATCGATATCAAAAAATGAGGAGTTGACTTCAAATCTTTCGAAAAAAGCCATCGATTTGGAACTGATAAAGAAATCAATGTCCTTATCGATCAAAGAAGAGAAATTTATCATGAATGATAATAAAATTGATAAAATTGAAAATTTAAATATCGTACACATACTGTTATTGAGTGCACTACGTATCTCTTCATATTTCTAATTGCATATGAAGAATATATTGCAGTTTTTCGACGTCAAACTCCTGTTTTGGCCATAATGATGGACTTTTGGAATAAATGATGACAGTTTTTTGCTAATAACGTGATAAATATTAGATTCACAAGAATTTTACAAGATACCTTTTTTATAGAGCATTAAATTTCCAATAAAAATACAATATACATTTTTTTTATCATGAATAATTTTGAAATAATAAACAATTTTCTTAACAAAATTTTGAATGCATGCATTTTTTCGTATAAAAATTCGACAGCTCGGTGGGGTGGGTTAGAATTATTGGACAAAGTTCCGCTTGCGCCCAATTTTTTTTCTGGATATGTCGATTACTTTCAAGGAACAATACCAAAGAATTTCCAACATCACCAAATTAAGAACCACCCTAATATATATATCTAGACACTACGCAGTGCATAAAACGCCTTCCTGCATATATATATGAATTGTTTAAAGTGAAAAAGGTATATGGTACCTGTTTGAGGGGGGAAATAGGGTTATGACAGCGTTTTCTCAATGATTTTCATGAATTTTTTTATAGTATAAAAAATGAATATAATTTATTAAAACTTTGAGAATATTTTATACATATATTTAAGTATATACTATAAAATTTTTGGAAAATTTCCTTGAAAAACACCGCAGATATTAGCGACTCCATATTGCAGGTCACAATCAGACTCAGCATTTTGCGTACATTCTGGAAGCCGCAATTTTCATCTGAAATCGAACGAGGTTGAAATTTACTTTTATTATATGTCTCTCTTCAATATGAACCTAAATGCTATCAAAAAAATAGAAAATCGAATTTTTCACAGGGGTCAAAACAAAAAAGCATGATTTTTTGCCATTTTTTACAACTTTATTTGCAAAAAAAAAATTATTTTAAATAATGATAATATTCCGATTTTAGGTTCATATAGAGCGCAATACTATGGAGAAAGTAACTGCCAATTTTAAAAACGATTGGTTGAAAACTTTTCAAACTAGCGTGTACGCAAGTTCAAAAGAAGTCGTTTTCAGAAAAACGCGTTTGAAAAAATAGTGACCGCTCGGTTATACACGTGGCGCGCTCGGCGCCTGAAGGAGAGCTCCTCACTTTAATGGCTTATAACAATAGAACGAGTCGGAATTTTCATTTAAAATTTTGGGAACATATTTTTCAACAGTTTTACTAACAATTTATGAAATAAAAAAAAATCGATTTTTTGAACCGTCTAACCCTGTTTCCCCCCTTAATAGGTCAAATGAAACCAAATAAACTTTTCAATCAACCAAATGTAATGAGAGGTGACATGCACTGTAGCTTGTATTTTTAACATACAAAACTGCTATGCATTTAGATACAGATCCATCGAGATACATCAGTTTCTGAAGTGTTTCTATTTTCGTTTAATTTTATCGAAGAATAATCCTCGCGCCATTTTTCTCAGTTTTATTTATTTTTGACATTACATACGTTTTATTTGTTGGAAAATATTCTATCAATTTTTTAATATTTGTGTATTGATAACATTCATTGTTTGAGAATTGAAGTCTTATTACAACGATAATGTTCAAGCTATAAGGAAAGATATATCGATTGGAAGATATATTGTGATCAATATCAAGCAAGTTCGAAAAAAAGTCGTTTTCAGAAAAACGCGTTTGAAAAAATAGCAAAATGCTAAGTCTGATTGTGACCTGCAATATGGGGTCGCTAATATCTGCGGTGTTTTTCAAGGAATTTCTTCAAAAATTTTATAGTATATACTGAAATATATGTATAAAGTATTCTCAGAGTTTCAATAAACTATATTCATCTTTTATACGATAAAAAAATTCATGAAAATCATTGAGAAAACGCTGCCCTAATCCTATTTCTTCCCTTAATGGCTTATAACAATAGAACGAGTCGGAATTTTCATTTAAAATTTTGAGAACATATTTTTCAATAGTTTTCCTAACAATTTATGAAATAAAAAAAAATCGATTTTTTGAACCGTCTAACCCTATTTCCACCCTCAAGCAAAGAATAAACGACCTTCTGACTCTGGACCATCGACATACAGTGTAAGGCTGATCGGTAGTAATATCATTGGAAAAATCTGAGCACGAGCTCCCATTCCTTCTGGGCTTATATTACACATACATGCATTTTTTTATTCTTCTTTTATAAACCCAATGCAGTCTCGCGTGCATGATCGAATCGCATATTCGTTTGCTCGAAACGATGGTGAACGAGCATATACGCATTCAACATATAGAAGCATATACGATTAAATACAACCAGATATACAAAGAGAGAGAGAGAGAGAGAGAGAGAGGACGGTTTCGAAAGCTCGTTATACGAAGACGAACGCAAGGGAGATAGAGAGAAACTTCAAAGTGTCGATACACCTGTTGCGGTGCTGGGTTAGGGGCGAGGGGGAAGAGTCATATTATCACGTTCTACTAACCGACTCCATCGTAATGACAAGCTGCGCCCGGCACGCCAGTATGCCCCGCAGGATGAGAGAATTACTCGCTGATCTCTCGTCGCTCTTCTCTTCGCATATCTTCTCACGCGGGAGGCTGTATATATGTAGAATCGAGGTGTATTACGTTAGGGAGGTGTTTTATATTTCGCTCTTCATTTCTTCTTTCACCCTAACTATCATTATTCTCGCTGTGCCGCTCGATCCTTCGGATTTCTTTCGTTCGTCTCGGCTTTTTTTTTCTCTCACATTTCTGGAGAGTTTCTCGTTCACATATATACGAGAGCAAGATTGCGCGAGAAGTATACAAGTGTGGAGACAGCGCGGAAGATTCTCCATATCTTTTGACCGTGCACTCGTCGGGAAATGTATCCTGTATATCTATACCTGTGCCCATCCGTTCATCTCTCTGGTTGTATATATATATATATATATATATATATATATATATATACATGTCTTTCTCTCGCTCACGCACTTGTAACGTGCTCGCAAGTTCGCCGATGAATTATACAGTAAGTCCGACCGTATAAGGCTCGAGCGAAAGGATACGACGAGAGACTTGCACCATGTGGTTTCTGCGCATGCTACTGGATTGGAGAACACGAAAACTTGAAGGATATGAGGTCCAGCTCCTACTTCTTCTTATTCTTCTTCTTCTCATTATCCGGTGAATGAATATAAGCCCGCGGTTTTTTTCTCAACTCTGCTGCAGTTTTTTTTTTTACGGAAAAAGAACTGTAATCTGAGATGTCGTTAAATAGAGGGAAATCGCTGGATGAAGAATGATAGTGGAAAATGGCGGAATGATCGTATAAAATGGTGGCGAAACAAAGATGGCGTCGTGTTATGTTTAAGTATTAACAACTAAGACTCTTCTTCGGATCTTCATCCGTTCACCTATTGAAAGGGTGAGATGAGAAACTTGCACCATGTGGTTTCTGCGCATGCAACTGAATTGGAGAACACGAAAACTTGAAGGATATGAGGCCCAGCTCCTTCTTCTTCTCATTATCCGGTGAATGAATATAAGCCCGCCGTTTTTTTTTTCTGAACTCTGCTGCAGTTTTTTTTTTACGGAAAAAGAACTGTAATCTGAGATGTCGTTAAGGGGGGAAATAGGGTTAGACGGTTAAAAAAATCGATTTTTTTTTATTTCATAAATTGTTAGTAAAACTATTGAAAAATATGTTCCCAAAATTTTAAATGAAAATTCCGACTCGTTCTATTGTTATAAGTTATTAAGGAGGGAAACAGGGTTAGAACAGCGTTTTCTCACTAATTTTCATGGATATTTTTATAGTATAAAAAATGAATATAATTTATTGAAACTTTGAGAATATTTTATACATATATTTAAGTATATACTATAAAATTTTTATACATATATTTAAGTATATACTATAAAATATTAGCGACCCCATATTGCTTGTTTTTTTTGGTACTATTTTTTCAAACGCGTTCTTCTGAAAACGACTTTTTTCGAACTTGCGTACACGCTAGTTTGGAAAGTTTTCAACCAATCGTTTTGAAAATTGGCAGTTACTTTCTTCATAGTATCGCTCTCTATATGAACCTAAAATCAGAATATTATCATTATTTAAAATAATTTTTTTTTGCAAATAAAGTTGTAAAAAGTGGCAAAAAATCATGCTTTTTTGTTTTGACCCCTGTAAAAAATTCAATTTTCTATTTTTTTGATAGCATTCAGGTTCATATAGAAGAGAGACATATAATAAAAGTAAATTCCAACCTCGTTTGATTTCCGATGAAAATTGCGGCTTCCAGAATGCACGCAAAATGCTGAGTCTGATTGTGACCTGCAATATGGGGTCGCTAATATCCCTGGTGTTTTTCAAGAAAATTCTTCAAAAATCTTATAGTATATACTCAAATATATGTATAAAATATTCTCAAAGTTTCAATAAATTATATTCATTTTTTATACTATAAAAAAATTCATGAAAATCATTGAGAAAACGCTGTCCTAACCCTATTTCCCCCTTACGGTAGTAGTCTGGTAACTTAAGCCGATTTTCATGTCTTTTTTGGAAGGCGTTTTTTTGTAGGAAAATAAAAATGAATCGTTTTGGATATTTAGGAAGTTTTTATTTACATATTAAACATACAAAAAAAATTTTTTTTGAAAAAATTTAATAGTTTATTATTATTATTATTATTGATCGAAGTTGGCACCTCGAAGTTGGCAGCCCGGGTCCTAACTTTTTTTTCTACCGAACCGATTGCTTTGAAATTTTAACAGGATACTCTACGCACTTATAGTTCTCGTCGGAACTACCGAGAAATTTTTTCACCCCTAACTTTTTATTTTACAACCCCTTTTTTGCTAAAATAAAAGGACTTTTTTTTCCAAAGTCCGCCATTTTGTTATTTATCCATAAAATTTAACTTCAGTAGTTCCGACGAGAACTATAAGTGTGTAGAGTAGCCTGTTAAAATTTGAAAGCAATCGGTTCGGTAGAAAAAAAGTTAGGACCCGGGCTGCCAACCTCGAGGTTCCAACTTCGATCAATAATAATAATAATAAACTATTACATTTTTCAAAAAAATTTTTTTTTGTACTCTTTTAATATGTAAATAAAAAAATCTTAAATATCCAAAACGATTCATTTTTATTTTCCTACAAAAAGACGCCCTCCAAAAAAGACATGAAAATCGGCTTAAGTTACCAGACTACTACCTTAAATAGAGAAAAATCGCTGGATGAAGAATGATAGCGGGAAATGGCGGAATGATCGTACAAAATGGTCGTGAAACGAAGATGGCGTCGTGTTATGCTTAAGTATTAACAATTAAAACTCTTCTTCGGATCTTCATCCGTTCACTTATCCCGGATATATCATGAAGAAGCCTCTCGCTGTGTCTCTTGGGATGTAGAAGGAGAACTGACGGACTCGGCGATCTGGCGCCGCACTGTCGCATCCCATATATACGTATATATACTCTATATCCCATACTAAAGTCGTGTTATACAGTAGTAAGAGAGAGAGAGAGAGAGAGAGAGAGAGAGCGAGACAGAGAGAGAATCGAGATTCGAACGACTCCTCGCAGAGGGACGAAACTGCTCTCACGCCAGATCCTCGGATCCCGTTCCACTGCAGCATCGCACACATACACACATGCAGCAGGATTGCACGATGTCCTGGATCGCCCGTTCCTCTCGCTTCTGCTGGTGCATTAATTAAGCGCAGATGCCGATGCCTTGTCACCCGCCATTTGCCATTCGCGTTTGGGCAAGAGAGATGAGAGTGAGAGAGTTCGAGGCAACCAGGACCAGGGTAAACCGGTGCGGTGTTGCCTGGGCGGCACCTAATTCATCCTCGTTCGTCCGAATCGTGCCTGTCCGCCTGTCTTCCTATGCACTCTCCCCTTCCCACAAAACACCCCTCACTCTCTTCCACATCCCTGCATAACATGCCAGCTTAAGCTCGTCTGTTTGTATAGCTGCAAATGGCAATATCCCAACTTGCATACACGCTGTTCGTTCGAACTTAAGCTGATCCGGCGTAATAGTGTGCTTGAACGCGAAGTTCTAATTCACAGTTGGATACATGATGTTTGACGGCCATTTTGATCGTCATTTCGTTGACAACCATTTTGTTTGATATTGTAGAAACGATTTAAAGACTTCTTTGACGAATTCACGATCACTGTTATTACCTACGTATATAGAAAAAAAGAAAAAACTCTTTTGTTATGGTTATAGCAAATAAGTGGTACACACTCGTTTCCGCCGTGTACACTCAATTGGTTGTGCACCTGCTCGTATCTTGAGATGAAACGATCTCGCGTTCCCGAGCCTGTGAATATAAACTTTTTGTTGCTCCACTTTTTTTTTCGTTGAACGCTCTCGATGACACGTATCGCCGTGGACGCGGTGCCGGGGGTTCTTCTACCGCGGCATTATATGGGTAGAGGTGTCGCCAGATGAACAGGTCGTTTTCTTTCTCTTGGCTCTGTCGTTTTATAGCTCGCCCGATCTCACCAAACCTGCAGCAGACACGTATAATCACCCCCCAAACGGTATAATGGATGTGGCATTCCTGAAACCAAGCGGTGGACATCGACGGGGGGGAAAACAAAAAGGAAGAGAACCACAAGGAGGGAACCGAGAGATGATCCGACACACCTGTTCCCAACGACGTCGACGACGACGACGAAATTGCAACGATTGCTACCTGAGGCGATTCGGAGACTTCCTCCCCGTTTTGCCGAGAATTCGTCCTTGGAACGTTGTATCAAGAGTTTCTGGATCAAGGCACTCCCGAAGACTTCTTTTGATACTTCCATTCCCCTACGGATATTCTCAATTCGCGGCAGAGGCCATTATTATATGGGAGAGAAATAACACTCCAGTTCTTTTCATCCGATCAAATTCGAGGGTCCACCGAGTGAATTTTTCTGGTTAGGTATCGATTAGGAATGACGTCACAATGTCCAGCTATTGTTTCCCATTCGTTCGATCCTTGCCATAGTTTATTTCTCCGTTGCCCCGAAGGTGCCAGTGGTGTGAGAAAAAAAAACATCCCGAAGGTATACAGAACACGTTCAAGAAGGCAGGTAGAAGTTCGCGGAGTCTTTTCTTCACCTGATGCCCGCTCGGGCGCCAGTGCTAAGGGATATAATGTTTCATCCCGAGAACCTATCCTTCGGGGGTACTACGAGAACGTATATATATATATATTAGGGTGGTTCTTAATTTGGTGATGTTGGAAATTCTTTGGTATTATTCCTCAAAAGTAATCAACATATCTGGAAAAAAAATTAGGCGCAAGCGGAACTTTGTCCAATAATTCTAACCCACCCCACCGAGCTGTCGAATTTTTATATGAAAAAATGCATGCATTCAAAATTTTGTTAAGAAAATTGTTTATTATTTCAAAACTATTTATGATAAAAGAATTTTATATAACGTTTTTGTAGGAAATATAATGCTCTACAAAAAAGGTATCTTGTGAAATTCTCGTGAATCTAATATTTATCACGTAATTATCAAAAAACTGTCATCATTTATTCCAAAAGTATAGTCAGAGTAGGTCATTATGGTCAAAACAGGAGTTTGACGTCGAATAGCTGCAATTTATTTTTCGTATGTATATAAGATTATGAAGAAATACGTAGCGCACTCAACAATGAAATGTAAACAATATTCAAATTTTCAATTTTATCAATTTTATTGTGAATTATAATGAATGCTGTCATATATTTTTTAAATCAACTTACAATAATGAATTACATCGGTTGGAGCAAAGTTGCGTTGTTAATATCAGGATATTTTTTTAATATTCTTCAATTATTTGTACAATGAATTGTTTCTGATCTTCATCATAAGTGAGACGATCATTGTACTCTGTAATAAGCTTCACTCCTCTTTCTGCAACATCGTTAACCACTTTAATTCCTTTAACTATTTTTAAGCCTTGTAAGTAATTTTCATTAGAAATCCACTCGCTCACATCGATATCAAAAAATGAGGAGTTGATTTCAAATCTTGCGAAAAAAGCCATCGATTCGGAACTGATAAAGAAATCAATGTCCTTATCGATCAAAGAAGAAAAATTTATCATGAATGATAATAAAATTGATAAAATTGAAAATTTAAATATCGTTCACATACTGTTATTGAGTGCACTACGTATCTCTTCATATTTCTAATTGCATATGAAGAATACATTGCAGTTTTTCGACGTCAAACTCCTGTTTTGACCATAATGATGGACATTTGGAATAAATGATGACAGTTTTTTGCTAATAACGTGATAAATATTAGATTCACAAGAATTTTACAAGATACCTTTTTTGTAGAGCATTAAATTTCCTATAAAAACACAATATAAAATTTTTTTATCATGAATAGTTTTGAAATAATAAACAATTTTCTTAAAAAAATTTTGAATGCATGGATTTTTTCATATAAAAATTCGACAGCTCGGTGGGGTGGGTTAGAATTATTCTACAAGGTTTCGCTTGCGCTCAATTTTTTTTCTGGATATGTTGATTACTTTCAAGGAACAATACCAAAGAATTTCCAACATCACCAAATTAAGAAACACCCTATTAACCACTTTAATTCCTTTAACTATTTTTAAGCCTTGTAAATAATTTTCATTAGAAATCCACTCGCTCACATCGATATAAAAAAATGAGAAGTTGATTTCAAATCTTTCGAAAAAAGCCATCGATTTGGAACTGATAAAGAAATCAATGTCCTTATCGATCAAAGAAAAATTCATCATGAATGATAATAAAATTGATAAAATTGAAAATTTAAATATCGTTCACATACTGTTATTGAGTGCACTACGGTATCTCTTCATATTTCTAATTGCATATGAAGAATACATTGCAGTTTTTCGATATCAAACTCCTGTTATGGCCATAATGATGGACTTTTGGAATAAATGATGACAGTTTATTTGGTAATAACGTGATAAATATTAGATTCATAAGAATTTTACAAGATACCTTTTTTGTAGAGCATTAAATTTCCTATAAAAACACAATATAAAATTTTTTTATCATGAATAGTTTTGAAATAATAAACAATTTTCTTAACAAAATTTTGAATGCATGCATTTTTTTAAATAAAAATTCGACAGCTCGGTGGGGTGGGTTAGAATTATTGGACAAAGTTCCGCTTGCGCCCAATTTTTTTTCTGGATATGTTGATTACTTTCAAGGATGAACAATACCAAAGAATTTCCAACATCACCAAATTAAGAACCACCCTAATATATATGCGCATTAACCTGTACTCCGGTCGTTTCGACCGATCGAACTCAGGTGCGAGAAGCGTTTCGTTGTTTCATTTTTTTTTTCCTTCTTCTTCAGTAGAGGTTCACTAGGGTCTCGGGAGATATATAAACTCGAGCTTTACACGGTTTCATCCGCGCCGACCGGTTCATAGAAGAGTAGTAGGAGAGAGAACACGAGATGCTGCGGCGACTCATCTAGGGACCGTGGCGCAGGAATAAGGAAGAATAAAAGACGAAGAATGAAGAAGAAGGATAGACCGGTCAGTCAGCTGCTGGCGCCAACGGGTCGTGTCCATCGTGTTCTGTACCATTGCTGCACAGCTAGTTCTGGCTAAAAGACGTATAGACCTCCAACCTTCGAGTGGCGGTCTTCTCGTTTCTTATACGGATCTCCTCCTATTTCTCTCTCTTTCGCACCAAAGTGCATTTCGCCTCATTAATCTTGCTTTATGGCCTCACCGCAACACACCTCAGCCTCTCGCCTTTCGCTCTCACTCTCTCCTCGTCGTCCGATCGTTACTCCGCGTTCCTTCTCTCTACGCTTTATTCGTCGTACTCCCCCGTTCGAGATGGACCGTAGGGCATCGGGTTAATATCGAAAGATTTTGTTCTTTTTGTTTTGTTCTTCCCCACTCCGTCGTGAACCGTCGGACAGACCTGAGTGTCCGAGGCCGGAAAGAATCGGGTCTTGTGATTAAAGTGAAATTGTGCGAGACGACGTACAAAAGTATAATTGGAAACATTATTATCAGAAGATAAGCTTGCGTGGAATAAATCTGGGAGGTTGTACGTCGCGTCGTAGTAAAATTGTTCCTCGACCAATCGCGATCGTTCCTTTTTTGTTTTCGATGAACGTCCTTCCCCGCACCTCTTTCCGAAACGATTGGCCACAGATATTTGCTTTTGTTGCTCGGCTCTGCGATAAATCATCCTCGAGAAAACTATGTTATCGTTATGATGGTATGTTCTTGAGCCAAGATCTTGAACAGGGTTATCGATAGTTCGCGAACTTTCTCAAATAACGGTCGTAGCTTGTAAATAAAAATTCTTCTGTTCGTTCGTGAGTACGCTTATACTATAGCGAACAACGGAACAATGGGGAGCAAAGGAAGAATACATAGACGAGCCTGAACGGGAGTTAAAAGCACCGTTGACTGTATTCATCCCTTGTCGGGCTTCGGCCTTGTGTTTCAATTAGGAACGCTCGACTGCGATCACTCCCTCTCGGCACACCTCGGAAGTGTGTCTCTGCGGGGTGGCGAGTCTGAAACGATGATAATGATTGCGGGGTGAGGGTACCAGAAACGCCTTTGACTCTTCGAGGTACTTGACGCTCGGTCAGACAATAGAAACGAGACACTATAGTGAAGCAGTTGAGTAGTCGTTGGTAATTAGGGAAATTGTTGTCACGGCAATTAACCTCCCAAGCTTTCATCGATAAAGTTGTCATTTAGCGAGCTACAATAAGAATAATAGATGAAGAAGAAGAAGAAATGACACGAATGGTAGCATCGGTACGGAGTATACCAAGAATGATAACGATGCCCGTCAGAAGGAGTCATCGGGGTTCTAAAGAAACGTGGGAACGATACCACGAGGTAGTAAAACTATATAATAGAATCGGTGGAATGGATGGCAGAAACTTTACCGTGGCAAAAGACGCAAAGTGGCGAACGCGATCGTTCCTATGAAAGGAAGAAGCGGGATCGTTCGACGAGCGTAGGAAGCAGCTGTATATAGCGTTATAACAGATAGGAACGAGTTTACGTATCTTTTTCTCTCACGGCGGAGGATCTTCAACGAGCGGCGAGACTTCTGTAAGAGACCATTGACGCGATAAAGTTGTATATAACGGTACATATCAGGGTGGTTCTTAATTTGGTGATGTTGGAAATTCTTTGGTATTGTTCCTTGAAAGTAATCAACATATCCAGAAAAAAAATTGGGCGCAAGCGGAACTTTGTCCAATAATTCTAACCCACCCCACCGAGCTGTCGAATTTTTATATGAAAAAATCCATGCATTCAAAATTTTGTTAAGAAAATTGTTTATTATTTCAAAACTATTCATGATAAAAAAATTTTATAATGTGTTTTTATAGGAAATTTAATGCTCTGCAAAAAAGGTATCTTGTAAAATTCTTGTGGATCTAATATTTATCACGTTATAAGCAAAAAACTGTCATCATTTATTCCAAAAGTCCATCATTATGGCCAAAACAGGAGTTTGACGTCGAAAAACTGCAATGTATTCTTCATATGCAATTAGAAATATGAAGAGATACCGTAGTGCACTCAATAACAGTATGTGAACGATATTTAAATTTTCAATTTTATTAATTTTATTATCATTCATGATAAATTTTTCTTCTTTGATCGATAAGGACATTGATTTCTTTATCAGTTCCGAATCGATGGCTTTTTTCGAAAGATTTGAAATCAACTCCTCATTTTTTGATATCGATGTGAGCGAGTGGATTTTTAATGAAAATTATTTACAAGGCTTAAAAATAGTTAAAGGAATTAAAGTGGTTAACGATGTTGCAGAAAGAGGAGTGAAACTTATTACAGAGTACAATGATCGTTTCACTTATGATGAAGATCAGAAACAATTCATTGTACAAATAATTGAAGAATATTAAAAAGAATATCCTGATATTAACAAAGCAACTTTGCTCCAACCGATGTAATTTATTATTGTAAGTTGTTTTTTTAAAATATATGACATCATTCATTATAATTCACAATAAAATTGATAAAATTGAAAATTCGAATATTGTTTACATTTCATTGTTGAGTGCGCTACGTATTTCTTCATAATCTTATATACATACGAAAAATAAATTGCAGCTATTCGACGTCAAACTCCTGTTTTGACCATAATGATCGACGTTTGGAATAAATGATGACAGTTTTTTGCTAATTACGTGATAAATATTAGATTCACGAGAACTTCACAAGATACCTTTTTTGTAGAGCATTATGTTTCCTACAAAAATGTTATATAAAATTCTTTTATCATAAATAGTTTTGAAATAATAAACAATTTTCTTAACAAAATTTTGAATGCATGCATTTTTTCATATAAAAATTCGACAGCTCGGTGGGGTGGGTTAGAATTATTGGACAAAGTTCCGCTTGCGCCCAATTTTTTTTCTAGATATGTTGATTACTTTTGAGGAACAATAACCAAAGAATTTCCAACATCACCAAATTAAGAACCACCCTAGTACATATGTATAGATATGTTTGTGAAAAGGCACGTCGCCAAAGGTCAAGTCTCGTTGTGGTCACTGGAATCGCGCCAAGGGACCAGAGAAATAAACGTTCCTGACGATGGGCGCGTTACGACACAAGGATTTCGCGGTCAGAACGCGCGGGGGTTAGTGGATTCGAACACGTTCTCGGAAACTATTCCGTTTGTTATGCTAATATTCGCGAGATGTCACCGAGATAGAAGGCAATTTTAACGATGAACGAAGACACAAGAACTCTCAAGAGATGAATTTGTTTGGCTGTCGGCCATCTTGTGGAAAAAAATGATTTTTCATCGTACCCTCTGCCCGGGGGTTGCGTATAGATGGAATTCACCCTCGATGCATTACGCCGGAGAGACTCGAATGTCAGAAGAATAATGAAGAACTCGTTTCTCAGGATATCGCTACAATCTCCGTCTCTCACTACGTTTCAATATCAAAGGGGGAATGCTGACAGTTGACTCCTCAAATACAGCGCATATACACTTACATACATATACTATATGTATGTCGTATGATGAGGGAAGAGAGTTTTACGACGTGGAAGTGAATGACAAGGCAACGAGAACGATGAGCCATTCAGCAGCGTAGGAAAAAAAAATGATGGTATTGCGAGACTGTTGGGCCGATGACAAGAGACCTTCTGGTATATAAGGTCGCGTGTACGCCGGAAATGACAGTAGAGCCGGAACCGGATGAGCGCGCGTGTGCGAGGGTCACTGGGCACTCGCACGCGCCTATTCTACGCCGGAGACATTGCACAGTGATCCATTCTTCGGGCAAGAAAAAGGATCATCCGTACATTTTAGCGGAGACGATTATCGTTTACGCATCAGTGGACGTCTTCGTTTGTACGGGGAAAATAGGCTCTAGTTTATATATATACACATTTATTATCGAGGAAATCAATGATCATTGTATAAAAATGCAATGACTCAGTCGATCGTTATTCTCATAACATATATATCATTCAGTCGATTGCGAGATACTCGTTTGATTCACCCGGCCGTTTATTTTCATCCTCCAAGGGTGTTCGTAGTTGAGGATGTGAGAAAAATTCAGCGTCATTCCCGAAGACATACAGTGGGTCAAAAAAGTATTCATACACCTTGTTTCTTTTCGATAACTTTATAGACATAAACGATGCAAAACGTTTCGAATAGTCCGGGGACACACGCTCTTCCCCGATGTTGACGCGACATCATTCGCTAAATTGCGAGCACTTGTGAACGGTTTTTTTTGTAGCCTCTGTAACAATACTCCGACGCTCTCGTACCGTTAGTATTCTCGGTCGACCGGTTCGTGGCTTATTTTCTGTGCTGTTTGTTCTTTCGTATTTTTTTTATTATATATTGCACTGTTGCGAAACTTAGATTTAGTTCTTTACTAATTTTTCGTTAACTTTCACCGCGTTTCCGACGAAAAATCACTCTAACTCGCATGGACATTGATATTTCGCTTTTCTTTGCCGTCATGTCTGTTCAGAGCTTGAAGATCAACTACCGCATGGAATAGGTCAAAACCATTGTGTAAACGAAGACTTGTTTACATTGTACGCAGAGGTCAGACCGTCCGTGAGTGAATATCGAGGTTTAGCAGCTCAATCGTAAGTGTACGAATACTTTTTTGGCCCGAAAATTTTCGTTTTTTTTGCATAATTCTTCTATTATTCCTGGGAAAAAATTCTCCATTTGCAGTTTATCTCTGTACCTGATGTACTATTAAATAAAATTGGCTTTCTTTGCGTATGTCTATAAAGTTATCGCAAAAAAAGCAAGGTGTATGAATACTTTTTTGACCCACTGTACACACATATTTCAGAGATTCAGGAAATGCCTCACGATCGATCGTTGTCTTTGGCAATCAGGAACAGGATCGATGCTGTCTCGTTAAACTCATGTAACGCGGAATCATCGTCATTATCAAAGAATTTTATAGTCTCGATGATATCCACAATTTATCGACGCACCAGCAGAAGCCGCTCGTATCATGGAAGTGCGTGGAAGGTGCACCGTTATATTCCGGCGAGGACGTCTACCACATTGTCATGGAGGAAGAGAGCGAGATTCGCGACCAGCAATTTGTTTGCATGTAAATTACGCAACGTTGTTATATTCACGAATTAGCATATTCTGTTCTGGCACGTGAGGTATAGGGATATAATGGAATCGAGGCTTGAACCATTGCCACTATGGTACTCGCTTGTACCGGTATAAATAGGGGTATGAGGGAGCCGAGAGTTGCCTGATGTGGCTTCGGCAGAGAGAATACAGCGAGAGAGAACACTGGTTTGAATCATGCCGCGAGTATGACGCGGTGGATTCGACGTGTGCACGCTCTCGAGAATCCAGGGAAGCCTGTAACGAGCTTTTGGCTCCGGTGGACCCTTCTCTGGATCATCATTACATGGTGCTAGCATGGTGAACATCCTCTCTCTCTCTCTCTCTGTCTCTGATATTTAGTGGTCTCAGTCTCGCATTTGACGCCCTCTCTCGCATCATTGAGCTACTGACACGCCATCACTAACATCATTGTATGCGGGTATAGAGATTCTGGATATAGGCATTTATACAGCTAGGATTATGTACCATGTTGATGAGTGAATCGATCGATAACTCGGTTGTCATTCCATTGTTATATTAATTATTGGATTGTCAGGAATAAGGATAAAAAGTGCAATGCCTGGAGAACTCGGATGTCGAGAGTAAATCGAGCTTCTTCGGTTGTCGGTATCAGCGAAAGCAATGAAACAGATTTCCTATGGATATTTCTTTTTATATTTAACTTTGAGAAAGTTTCAAAGGCTCATTGGATGGGAAATCGCACGCTTATTACGATTTCAATGTTCTTTTGATCGACATATATCAAGAACAAATGTATATCCAAAGCGTAGGAAATAAGACAAGAATTGCACATTTTTTTTTGTATTTTTTGGGTATGTTGAAACGTTTGACATTTACGTACGACAAGACATACGCACGAAGGGCATAGAATTCAATGTGGGAGAAAATCGCACTCTACAGTGTATAATTGAATCTTGTAGATAACTATGGTACAATATCCGTTGAAATCTGGTTTTCCTTCTTTATTGAATTATAATTTCAATTGTCCGTTACGCGTCAAAATTGTATAGATATATAAGGCTGGAAAAAAAAAAAGTATTGCGTGTGCCCCGATAAACCCGGATCGTTTCTCGTGTTCTCAATGTTGCCTGTTAGCTCTGTGCATATATATATATGGACCGACTTTGCAATTTGCCATTGCGAAGAGAAGAGCAAAAGAGAGTTCCGCACGAAACGTTGGCCGCTCGGTTCGTATACCTATAATGACAGATTCGACGCGGGACTAATGACACATTCGATTCGGGATTTGGTCATAAAAGGGAGAACGAAAAATGAAAATGAAAAAAAAAAAATCGCGGTGAAACGTAAGGCCGAGAAGAGTCACACGCAGAGAGACGCGAGAGAGGACCCGTGCATGCAGTCACGTTTTTTCTACCACCCCAATATGATTTATAGAGGAGGGCAGAGGGATTGAGGCGTTACCGAAGATATTTTTCTCTGCCGTCGGTGAGAAGGGAGCCAAAGTTTTGGGAGGAATTGCTGATCGAATGGCAAACTCGTGGATGACGACGCCCATCGCGCCCTCTGGCGAAAGAGCAACGACACGCAAACAGGTGTTCGTTGGAATTCTGCATGTCCACCTCGCATTTCTTTTCTCATCTCTCTCGGGAGCGATCAAAGATAAACGATCAAATCAGAGTCACCTATCAAGAGTATTATTGAACGAAACGATTGCAAGTGGCTGCATCGATTTTCGTCTCTTTTTCACACACTACTCGGCAATTGTAGCTGCCGTGCTGTAAAACATAACCTATAAAAAAAAAAAACAACCGAGCGAAAGACGCGATAGGGTCTTTAAGTTGTGCACGGAAATTGGTAAGCAGAGGAGAGTTTGAGAATGCACGAGATACAGCATATCCCTCACCCCGCCCCTCGTCTCGCAGATTATTATTCAGGCTATGTAACCGCCGAAAAATTAAGTAATGCTTATAAAAGGTACTCAGTGTTTGGTGAGCACCTGCGTTCGTTTCCGTGCAATTCAGCAGGTGATGCGCCCTTTAGACACGACGACACGAGACGACGAAGCGTCAGAGAGAAAAGACAAGAGGATCAAGCGTGTGCGGCCGTGAA